>QLNU02015270.1:34534899-34578379 GCA_006491805.2 Dysdera silvatica
CTTATGCATAGATAGTGACAGATGAGGTCTTAAGACCTCTGCTGAATTTAAAGGCTTCAGAAATGCGTTATTTTTTTTTTCCATTGCGTATTTTTATTGGAAGTTACAAAATAAATGCTAATTGCATACCATAATCTACGGCAAACCCTGCATGGAATCAAAACGAATCGTCTACAAGGAAATGCTGTACCAACAAATCATCGTATTTTATGAATACCTTCTTCACGTCATTATTTTTTTAATCATTAAAAGCAAAATGATTTTTTTTATCACTTCTACTTGAAACGATAAATTTTCTTGAAAAAAAGAAAAGGTAGTCTTGTGTTTGCTTTCAATGTTACAAAGACAGATAGGGACATAGAGCCCTGACATGCATCGGTTAGGAGTTTAATGGTTGAATATCACATAGTTACTAATTAATGTATGCACATTGACGCAATTTAATAAACTAAATACACAAAAAAGAAAAAACAGATCGGTGAAAATAACACTAATGGCTGTTTCGAGAAGCTAAGCTGTTCATCTTCAAAAGTAGTTGAGATATTCTTAAAAGGTGAATGAATAGCTCAACTATTTGAGTTTCCCATCTTCAGATGTAGTTAAGCAATACCCGAAGAGTAAACGAGCAGCTTAACTTTAGATGTAGTTGAGTTATCTCCGAAGGTGAGTGAGTAGTTCAAGAACTTCAGCTAGTTCAGGAATAATTGAACTATTCCTAAAGACGTTGCTCAACCATTTGAAACAGCCATCAATATACAACACGCCTTCAACGCTCCACTCGTTCAAGTTATTGCTGAAAAGCTTTATAATTTTCGAAAACAAAAAGTTACTTTTTTTACCCTTACGAAAAGAATGAGATTAAAATGTAAATTATGGAGCATTCGTAAAGGTACAGTATCTTCCTTGTGTGATTGCACATAGCTTGATATATGGTTTGAATTTGAGTTTCAAAGGTTGCAACAGAAGAGACCAATGGAAGCCACAGACAGACAGTACAGATGACAAATGAAAACTATGTCCAAAAAATTATCTAATTATTTTGAGGGCTGGTTGAGTCGACAAACCGTCATCTTCAGCGAAATCGTCATGACCGCTATTCAAGTCGCAGGAGCTCCACGTCGAAGGTAAGGGTTGCATTGGGTGGAATAGTAAGATTAATTAAAGAAAACAGAGCACAATTCAGATATATTGAAAAATGTGAAGTTATGGTTATATTTTTTTTTTATGATTTTTTATATTTTTTTTCATTCCATGCCAAACAAGGTGAAACTGTACATACGGTTTAAAATGAATATAAATAAAAACTATAAAGGATATAAATATTAGATAAAAAGTTAAAAATTAGTTCATGATTAAAAGAGTCTCATAAAATATCGTGAAGGGTAAAATTATTTTGGTCGAAAGCTGATGAATTGAAATTTATACAAACAGTTAAAACATTCAATGGATCACACGTGACAACAGATAATTAGCTATTTTGTTTAAGAAAGAAATTACAAATACCTAAAAATCTTGGATATACCTCCTTGAAAGAAAGATAATTCATATTTGAAAAAATTTCCTTATTAATAGAGAATAACGAAAGATACAACCAATCTCATTTATGAAATATGTGTGGGACTTTGGAATATAGGATAAATAGGGACTTCAAATCATGTGGTTCACAAAAACTTAAATATACGGAAGTTCTCTGCGTGCGTGATTTGACATTTCATAGCCCCATCTTGCCCCTTGGCTCATTTGAAGAGGGACAGTCAACTTCACATGACTTCCGAACTACCACCACACAGACAAGTTTATTGGTAATCTAACCTAGCCCACTGGGCCAAAAGTAAAGATTAAAACTCAGGAATTTGATTAGTGGCCACTGGCAAGAAGGGCTCCTATTTATTAAAGACCACTTCATAGTAATCACTTTCGCATGGCCATAAAACCTTTAAATACTACAGCCTTAGGACGGTTTATTTGATTAACATTTTACATGAAGAATAATAAGTAATCTGCGGTTTCAGAATATAACTTTAGCAGAGTCAAAACAGACAGGATTGCATTGGGAAACAATAAAGTGGCGAGAGTGATAGCTACTGAAGTCGTATTTTTAATCGCCATTCCCTGATTTTAGCTGCCCTGGGGCAGGTGGCGAGTGTGAATTTTAACCTTCAGCCAAAGGGCGGAAGTAACAATCACTGGGGCACAGAAGGTATCTGAAAATACCTTAATCTTACTCAAATATTGAGGGGGTGGGAGGACGGGTGAAAGAGAAGAAACAAAACTCTGCATCAATTCAAAAGGATATATTCCTGGGTGTCCAATTGCCCCATATGCATAATCAGACGAACATATAAGCTTTGCACGCTGTCCCACACTCATCTAAAGCAAATAAAAGCATTTGTTATCATAAAGACATTAATAGACACAACAAACATTTCAGAAAAACATTAACTTTTAATTTGACATCCGGTCGTGAAAATACAATCTAACCTCGATTTAACGATTTTCACAGGACTAGTGAAAATAATCGTTAAATGGAAGAATTCATTAAATCGGGGGAACGAATTTACCGCAACCAATAACGCACCCACCCATGAGGGTGGGATGGCTCCCAGGCCTGTCTTTGGGCTGAAAATTTACATGTAAAATACTTTAAAATTAACAACTATTACATTACAAAATATTTTTTACGTTTTTGCTTCCCTCCCTACCCCAGCAAAAAATCTGGGTGTACTACTGATCGAAACCGAAATAAGAAATCGTTGAAAAGTAAAACCATAAAAATTCTCCCTAATGCTCTAAAAAACATGTGTTAATTTTAAAAAACACAATGCACAAGTATCTATGTAATTACTACTTCAAAAAGAAATTTTCTTTGACATTTGTTTTGGTTTTCCTGGGGAGTTGGATTTAACATTGCGTTTTCAATTTTTTCAAACGCATCGAAAAGATTCATGATGTCAAAATACAGTAAATACTTTTTTACAAACTGTAAACCATCATTAGCTACCACTGAGTAAACACAATTGAAGTGGATTTCCTAATTGAAATTCTACTTGCAGCTACAGGGTAATAGTGAAAAGTTATCATGAAATCGAGGAAAATATAACACTGCACTCAATGTAACTCCATCCGGACCAATAAAAACGATCGTTAAACCAAGGATATCATGAAATCGAAGTTAGACTGCACTTCCACACACACATTTGTAAATACTTTAGAACCAAACAAGTTAATGTTATTTAAGGCAGCATTTGAGGAGGTGCTGGGTTTTTTGAGGCTGCAGTCCCTGAACAGCCCTAAGAATAGTCAACCCCTGTCTAAAGCCTTCTTTCGAAATCTTTATTCACTCTGTCTAATCATATTTTCTTGGGACGTCCTGCTTTCTTTTCTTCTGTATTTGTTCTTATAATGTTCGTAATTGTCCTAACTTCCCCATTTTTCTTACATGCCCAAGTCCCCCCTTCCCTCATTTCTGTCAAAGCTTTAGGTTCTTCATACAGATGGTACATCTGTCATTTTAATGACAGATGTACAATGACATTTTAATGACAGATGTACAATGACATTTTAATCTCTAATCCTCCACTCAACATTCTCACTAAACGTCCCATATATTTTTCAAAGCACTTTCGTTCCCCCCCCCCTTTTTTTTTCCAAGAGGCTCTCCTTAATTATTTTATACCCCAGACACCACTGATTTGAGAGCAGTGACACATTTTGATCACTAATCCTTTTATAACTTCCCTAATCGTTCATGCTTTTACGGAACAAAGCTAGCAGAGGTCATATTGCACCGGAACCTACAGTTTTCGATGAATTCAAACCTCAAACACCAAGGAAATCAATTACGATTACTAGGCAGGGGGAGGTGACCACTAAAGGTAGCACTGTAATCCCAGACAAGACACTCAAACAGCGCAACCAACCACCAAGGCGAGTTGAGAGGAAGAGGCCACTCGGGGAATCAAACCCTAGGCAATGGTGGATATGACGACAGCAGCCATTCTACAATACCGCTGACAAGGAAAATTCAAGATAGTGATCTGATCTCACCGATTAGCTTAAAAATTACCGAACAGACTCAGAACAATGTCTGAAGCATAACCCTGTGGACATTTCATTCGCAAATTCGCTGATGCAAAGTTAATATTTTAATTTCATGTGAAAAGCTGTTACTTTTTTCTACTGTTGGCCATTAAAACAACACCCAGCAGACTGCACAGTCAAAAGCATACAGGTGCAGTTACTTATACTAACATTGCTTTAACCACTTGCTATAGAAAAACAAGCATGGTTTTGCGCATCAACTTCAAATATTAATAACTTCGCATCAGCGTATTTGTAAATGAAAAGCCACCACGGTTATGCTTCGGTTATTAATCGGAACCTATTTTGCAAAGTTCAAGCAAATCAGTGAATTCACTATCAAGTACTTTCCCCTTCAGAGTCGAACCATAGTTAATAGCACCATTAACGAATGCATCACTATTATGTCACCACAGGGAACGGGACCCACAGTTTTTCTAAGGACCTAAACCTTTTCACGTCTAGGCAACCAGCCCTCCGACTACTGTCAGCAGCTAGTCGCCAGGTTTTTCTTTCCACAACTGGTTGTCAAACCTAGATTAATGGTACACTAGGTAAACATGTTACGACTGCGACACATCAGAGCCAACTTTCTTCATTCAATCGAGGATCTTTCTCCAGTCAATACAAGGCAACTAACCGTGGTAGCACGGTCACTTCCACCTCTTCTCTTATTCCCATAAAAGATAAATCCTAATCTGTGTCGGGAATTACAGATGCACAAATCTTAAATTCATATCACTGCAAACAAAACTGTACTTCCAAAACTTCACTTCTATTTATCTTCTAGAAGTGAAAAATCTGTAGTCAATTTTTTAATTAAACAAAATCATACATAATTTATGAAAAACAGGCACAATGAGGAAATTAAGTATTTATTAAATTAATAATAATAGAGGATTAAACTGTATTAAACGCAATATTAATTCTTAGAATTTACAAATGCTGTAGTGCAAGATTTTGCATTTGAGAAATTTTTTGTCAAATACATTCTCGTAACATTTCACATGTTGTCTGCATTTAACTATTAGTAAATTTTCTAATGTGTCATCAGACATGGTTGACCTGAAGTCAGTTCTAATTTTCTTCACTTGACTGAAGACTCTCTCGCATGCTGCATTACTGTGAGGGATCGTAAGTATTGACAGCATAACCTGAGAAAGTCGTTTAAATTTTAATTCACAAGTATCATTTTTTATTTTACCTATGGCTGCCCATTGTGCATCAATGCTACCTTCATTACTCACAGTTTGTGGAACTTTAAAAGCCTGGAACTCGCTGAATTCTGTTTGTAAAGCATCAACAGCTTCATCTTCTGTATTATTGAACAAAAGAACAGGAAATTTTTCTGTAAAATATTTTAAGCTGGAAAATGATGCATTTTCAAAATTCGATATTTGTGTAACCTCTGCATGATGTAACACTTCTAACTCAAAAGGAAATTTATTGAGCATGTAGTCACATGCTGCTATGAAATAGCTTCTGACGTTTTCATAAAATTTATTTTTATCATGGATGTTAAAATCTTGGATTACTTGACTGTATTTTCAAATTAGAGGCAAGCATAATCAAAAAAAACCCAACGAAGTTAACAAACCTGAGCAACACCACTATCCCAGCCTTTGATAACTTCGCCTTTTCCTATCCTAAATTTAAAAGGTTTGCCACGATCGCGAGAAGAGTCAAATTTGGAGCCGTCTTCAAGAGTGCCTAAAAGTAGAATTAAATTAAAACACATACGTCAAGGACTTGCATATATACATACTTTAATGTTGATCACACATACACATATCAGAGTACCAAACATAATATCAATACTTCACAGTTGAGGTGACTTATTTATTGCACATCATTGTTATTACAAGGGACATACATTACAGGGGATTAGGGCAGTAATTTTGGTTTTGTTTTTAAACAATTCCGTGAATTTTGGATTTCTTTCCATCCAATTACTGCCTAATTTCCATTATATTAGGTTTTTTGTTTTTTTTTCATTTGAACAATTTCAATGCTGCCATCAACAGAACATTCTTTGAAATTTTTGAAGAAAAATCATTTTTAAACCTTTGCACTCCACTGGCTCCGCTGGAGCGACATTCAGTATATGGCTTTGAATTCCTTTGGCTAAATAGCCTGGAGTGCAAAGGGTTAAACTATGTAGGTACAAGATATTTTGCATTGCCCCTTCATAACCTTGAGAGCTAAGCTAAAACATTAGAATTCTGTTTCATGAGTTTTAAGGTGCAAAACAGCAAGGGTCATGCTTTTTGAGACAAACACGTCATCATACGGCAATGGACCCATACTTTCCCCAGGAATCCGAACCTTTTTAAGACCTAGGGAATTGACCTCCAAACTACGATAAGTAGTAAGGAGTTTTCAGGGACAACACTGTTGGGAGTTGACCCCCCCATCTCAATCATTAATTTTATTATTTTTTTGGGAACAAAATACAGTGGAATTTCATTAACACAAACACTCAAAACATGTTACAATTTGACAAGGGTTCAAGAAACAGTTCATGGTCAGTAATTCACACCAATCAGAGAGGCATGGTTGTAATTTTTGTTAATAAAACTACTCCCACTACACTTTTGTTAATATATACTACTCCCAGCCTTCATCCCTACCACTCTAACCACGCCTTCTCCTCCCTCCCGCTTTCTTGCAATGCCTCTTCCTACCCCCGCCGCCTCCAATCCCCTTCCACTCTCAACCCTCGACTCTTAACCTTTCTCCTCTTTTCCTCCATCTCTTCCCCTCCCCCTGCTCCTTTTTCTCAGTGCAGCAAACAAAATAAAAATGGCATACTAACTTTTATCTGCCGGATAACTTCACCACTTTAACTACACAGTCATCCACGTTAGGCCTAGGGTACAAGCGCACCTTGCAAACCGGGACCTTCTACTCCAAACCAAATAAACCTTCTCCCACAAACCAATCCAACAACATTCCTCTTCCCTTTCAACCGCAATTAAAAAAATCCATATTGAAATGTTCTGACATCTTCCCAATCACTGCGATATTTCCATAAACGTCTTACCACCTCCACAGAGAAACACCATATGATGCCCCACCCTGTGTGACATGTGCTTCTGCACTGAGGTCAAAGTCCAAAGACTGAGATGGGTCAAATAGCTTAAGGTGACATCCAAACCACAAACCTTGTCCAGAGGGTTGGAAGGCAATGATTGTAACCATTGAGGAACCAAGAAAGACAAAAAAAAAAGAAAAAAAACCAATATTACACCAAAAACCTGCAAGCAAAGAAATAGCAAGGGGGATAAGAGTAGATTGTATAGCGAGATATCTGATTCATATAATCAATTGTTTTTAACTGTAAAAAGACAGTAAAAATCATGCCATATAATATTTCAAACAGAGAGGGCTTTGAGAACCCAGCGAACTCGAGTTACAACACCAATGACTTCCCACTCACACTACGATTTTTTAGAACACATTCAAACTTTGATCGAAGTCCAATGCATGAAAAACAACAACGTGGCCATCAAGCATGCTATTCTACATCATTGTGTGCTTCTATGGCTTATTAAACTGTCAAAGGATACTGGAATGAGAGAAAATCAATTCAACAGAAACAAATTACAAATTGGGCTTTCATAAAATACTTGACCCGCCACACACTTTCCACCCCTAAAGATATTTCAGTGAATTCAATAATTGCCCTTCTTCAAATGAAAAGTAATTATATGAAACAGGCTGAAATTTGGATGATGACATTCATTAACCCTTTAAGGCTTTTTGCTAATCAAAACGGCTGAAGAGTTTTTATTTTCAGTTTTTTTTTTTTAAGGCAGACATACGGCTGGGGTTTTGGTACAGGGCTGATTTGTAAACATCGGGAGGGTACCCTTCCGATTTTTACATACCACACCCCGGCTGTAAGGCTGCTTAAAAACCTGAAAGGTCAACAACTCTTCGTCCATTTCCGCCGGCAAAAAAACTTAAAGGAAGTTTGCAAAGAGTCTAATTTACTAAAAAGAAAAATCATAGTTACCTGTATAATGTACGACAACAGTCTGCCCTGTTTTGGGAAATGTCTGGTCTGTAATGCAGACAACATCAATGTAAAAACATATAACAATTCAATCTAAAACTTTATATGGAGTGTGAGAGATATACTGTCCATTCACGAGAAGTTAGCTTCAGTTAACGGAACCTGGACAACTTCTCGCGAATGGACAGTACATGGCAATTCAGCACAGACGTTATAAGTTATCTTTTCAACTGTTAGTCATAGAAAAAGAAAACAGAGGGAAAAAAGCACTTAAATTACATAACACTGTCGAATATGTTACTTATTTTACAAATGGCTGTGTATGTATAAAAATACGGAGCTCAATTTTGATAGGGGGGCCCCTATATCCAAAAATTTTGCTCTATATTTAGTTAGCCAGAGGGAAATTCGTATTTCCAAGTAGAATATCTAGTTTCTAAAAGCTGAATTTCACCATTCTTATGACTTCTATCACTGTATTCGCAACATTTATTTAGAGAAATAACAAAACCCTAGGGAACTATTTCTGGAAAAGAAAGCGAAGCAAGCATGAATTTGTTTTAAACAGCACAAAAACTTAGAATTTGATCAAAGTGCCATCTCATTTTTTTTCTTTCAATTTGTAGATGACTCATGGTATTTACTTAGGAATAAAACTTCCAATTTTAAATCTCTGAAATCTTAGTGATTGTTCCACCTAAAAATTAAATTTTTTTTTTTTGATTAATTAGACATGGGGCAATATATTTTTAACTGAAAATTTTTCGGTAGAGGAGTCCGTGTAAAAAGTTAAAACTTCATAGTTTTATAGATATACAACCCCTTGTAACATTAATAACATGTTCAACATCCTTACGTAATTTGAGATTTTTTTTCCCCTTCAAAGTTTGCGGTTTTAAGGCTCACGGACTACAATGGTCATGATGTGCTGGGACCCTACAATTTTCTAAGGAATCCAAACCTCTTAAGGCTTAGGGAAGCAAACCCCAGACTACAGTGAGCAGTACAATCTATATGAGATCTCTGAGTAAGTGTTCTTTTCACTGTTGGGAGTCGAACCCGGGTTAACAGCACAATAGGCGAACGTGTTACCACATGGCGCTACTGCAGGGCCTTCCTCCGAAGTTTCTATGACCAACGTTTAAAACGAAAATTGCGGTAACTTCTATTTTGAATCACCCTTTTATACATAATCACATATATGCATATACTTTGGCATTTTTAAGCGCTAATAACTTTATTAAATAAAAATCAAAATGAATATAACATTGTACAGCTTAAACATTATGCTTTTATAAGTAAAAACCAACGTTATAAGTGATGACGTTTACTTATATATCTTGTCTGCGTAGTGATATGTCAAATTATCTCGCATTATACTTTTATCCAATATACAGTTATAAATATTAAATGTGTCCCCCATCTTTGTTAACACAACCTGAAACGAATTTTTCATATTGAGCTTCATGTATTCCACTAGCCCATTTGAAATTTCTCATACAACCTGAAACACGGAGTATTCTGTTTCAGGTCATCCAAAGAAAGTGGTTTTATTTGAAAGACCAAACTCACAATAATTCAGTTTTTACAAGGAATTAAAACAGTAAGTTTGGGAAATGTAGTGTAATACAAAAAAAAAAAAAAATGCAATTTAGACTGTATTAGCAAAAATGGAGGACATGTGTAAACTGACTGACTTACAACTGCATATTAAATAAAAATACATCATTATAGCTATCTACGTTACATCCATTTTATCGCTTATATTTAAAAAGTTAATTTAAAGTACACAAAGACTTTACAAAAACCAGGTATGCAATGCTGACAATTACCTAATAGTGAGAATGGCCGAGTTTAGTCAGCTAATTTAGAGACCCTTTTCATCAACTGTGATACAGATAAGCCAGGATGGGACCAACGCCTTAAAATGACCTCCGAGCCACACCATGCTTATGCATATAACCAAGAGAACTGAACCCAGCACAGTGTCCAGTTTTCGACAAAACTTTGCCTAGACTGACATATATATTGCTACAGCTATAATTCGTCTTCAGAGAATAACTTTGTGCCACCTCTTAGTTTTCAATAGGTTTGGCTTTAAAAGAGCTGCACACGATGCACTGCTGTAGTCCACTAGCAAGATTGGAAACCAGTTTTCTACTCTGCATTTTAGCTAATCTGGCAACACCATCCACAGCTAATTGGGTTATTTCCCTAAAGTGTTGTTTACAAGCTCCATTTGAATGTTGCTCTTTGAAGATGATATGCAGACGAATGAGTTTTCCCGACACAAACCTAATTTTATTGGTTCGAAGTTGCTACGACTTCTAGCTTGAATAAAATAAAATATTTTAAACGGAATTCCTGATACTGGTTCAAAGTTACCCTAAACAGCAGGACAATTTTATGTGCACTATATTAACCCCTTGGGTACATTTGACGACTGAGACTCATCATGCACTTGTCTTGCCTAAGTTACAAATTACTACGTTAAGTTAATATTAACAAATAAATCTGTATCCAAGGGGGTTAATAGTGACCCCTCCCCCTTTTTTAAATATAAACCGAGCTACAATTTAAGGCTCATTCTTCCATTTTATGCCATTAGCTATGAAAATGTGTAAAGAATGCAAGTAGGAAGGATGACAATAGAGAAAACATGACAAAATTGCCTCAAATGACTTTATCGTAGTCTGTTGTGTTTCAGGCATTATTATATGCTCATAGTGCTCTTTTACAATATGGTACGGGCTTCTGTTTTGCAAGGTGTTTCCTTACCTACATTTTTCTCCTATTCTACTCTTTCCTCAAATGGCGAATAAACAAAATTAAAGGTGGGCTAACTCAAAAACAAATGTTATGTTTTAATAAGTATTTTAAACTGGTGGCTAATTTTCTCCTGTTATTACAGTTTCAAAATATTTGGGGATTAAGAAAAATTACTTTTTCCAAAATGGCAGAATTGCAATGGGTATATGTATTCTTCTTTCTTTTTGGTTTTACGGCTCAAAGACTACAGTGGTCATGCTGCGCCGGGACCTACTGTTTTCCGAGGAATCCGAACCTCTTATGGCCTAGGGAACCAAACCCCGGACTACAGTGAGCAGTGCGATCTTTTTATGAGATCTCTGAGTAAGCGTTCTTTTTACACTGTTGGGAGTCAAACCCAGATTAACAGTACACTAGGTGAACACGTTACCACACATATGTATTCGTTATGACGTTGAGTTCAGAAAAGTCATATGAAATTAAATTTGGAGAAAAAATCTGATACTGAACTTAAATTACAGGAAAAAAAAAGGTTGAATTTAAATTAGAAGAAAAAAAAAGCGAAGTTGTATTCAAATTAAGGGGGCCCAGGGTCTCGCTGGCGCTCAGCGATTTTTTTTTACGCTTTTTTACAATACGGTCAAGGCATCCAAACTTCATTTTGGCGGCGTTTCACACGTTTTTTCTTACTTGGATTCTGATTTTCTCCTACTTTTTTTTCATTTAAAACTTCCTTTGATTTTTTAACTTAAACGTATGTTAAAGAACAATTATTTTAATGAGTTTTTTTAATGTTTTTGATTAAAAGAATAACTGCAGAGCAGCCAAGCGCCAACGAAGCCTTGGGCCCCCTTAATTTGAATACAACTTCAGGGCTTTTTCCTAACTTAAATTCAAGTTTGTATTTCTTTAATTTAAATTGAACCCTGTACTTTTTCTGCAATTTAAGTTCAATATCGGGTTTTTTCTCTACATTAAAAATTCAACTTCATGTGACTTTTTTAAACTCACCGTTATAACACATATGCCCATCGCAATTTCACCATTTAGAAAAAAGCAATTTTCGTTAATCTGCAAATATTTTGAAACTGTAATAACTGGAGAAAATTTGCCACTAGTTTACAATACTCATTAGAACATAACGTTTGCTTTTGAGTTAGTTTACCTTTATTTTGTTTATCTACTGCTTGAGGAGAGAAAGACATAGATAATTGGTGAGTGTTTTACTCGCCAAAACAGACGCTGATACCGTATTGTAAAAGAGCATCATTCTTTTAATCAAAAACAAAACCTCATTAGAATAATAGTTTAACTTATATTTAAATTAGAACAAAAAAAAGTTCTAAATTTAAATTAGAAAAAAAGAGAAGCTAATATTAAAGAAAGGAGAAAACTGGAATCCAAGTAAAATAAAGAGTGCATCGAAAGGAACGTTCGCCCAAACGGAAGCCTTTACAGTATTGTAAAAGAGCTCCGCCCACTTTAAGGTAGCTATACATCATAAAGGTGACGATTCGGATTATGTGAATCATAACAATTATTTGCATAAAACCGTGTGTTTGAGATGAACTTTATTTTTTGATTCCGTAAAAAGGAGTTTTTTCTAGTTCGTTAGAAATTTCAAACCTGCATAAAATCAACTTCGCTGATTGGGACTCGTACAGAATTAAAAATTTTCAGTGAATGCAATCAGAAAATACAAACTCAATAATGGGATTATTATGCAGCTACGAATGAAAAACAGAATCCTTAGAATCGAAAAAGATTTAATTTCAGATTCGATTAAGTTTTCAATAAAATTGGTGTATTTGTTTTTATTTTTAGCTTTCCTAAGCAAATTTAATTGTTTGTGGTTTTACGGCTCAAGGACTAAAATGGTCATGCTGCACCGGGACCTACTGTTTTCCGATTAAGTGTTCTTTGCACCGTTGGGAGTCGCACCCGAGTTAACGGCACACTAGATGAATGTGTTGTTATACTGTGCCGCCCCAAGCGAGTTTAACTTTTTAAAAATTTATGTTTACAGTAAATCCACAACCTTGCAACACCATAGTGGAATGAATGTTCATTTAATTAGAAAAAGCACTGGCTGGAAACCAGCACACACATAACATTCTAATTTGTCTTACATTTTTCCTGGGCTAAAATACAAAGATCAATGCACTTGGGTCAATGCACCCTCAATCAAATTTTAGGTGACAGTACAGAACATGTACCCTAGTGCTTTTTTTCCACTTGAAAAAGAGTGAAAAGTAGTTGGAAATAGGCTTATATCATAGACTGTGTGACGTCGCCCATACAGGGAACAGGACCAGCACGAGCATTTTCGTATGTTTCGTCGTTTTGGCTGTGTTCATTGAAAGTAATTGTATTATGTGCGAGCAGTTGATTTTTTGGCGCTAGTACAGATACTGTCCCATTTCGTTTTTAGTGAGAAGTGTTTCCAATACACTTGGCAACTTTGTCTTGGCTTGCCGCCATGTTGCTTACGTCTCAATACAGGCTCCGCCCCTTTCCTTCCTCCATCCTACACCCAGCCTTCATCCTGCCTCTCTGCTTCAATCATCTTCCCTTTCCTTCCTCCATCCTACCCCCAGCCTTCACCCCTACCCTCTCCCTCTTCTTCACTCCTACCGCTCTTTTTGCTCTCTTTAACTCCTTCACCCATACCCCTCTAACCTCATATTCTTTATCCTCCCCCTCCCAACCCCTGTTTTTTTGGCCGTCTCTGCCTACTCCCCTTACCCCTCCAATCCCTTTCTACTGTTCCCTTTCCACTCCCAACCTCCACCCCCTTCACCTCTTAACCTTTCCCGCTGTTGGCTTTCCTCTCTTTTCCTCCATCCATTCCCCTCCTCCTTTTTTTCTCAGTGCAGCGAACAAAATAAAAACGGCATACTAACTTTTATTCCTTTTATCCGTCGGATAACTTCACCTCTTTAACTACACAGTCATCCACGTTAGGCCTAGTGTACAAGCGCACCTTGCAAACCGGGCCCTTCTACTCCAAACCAAATAAACCTTCTCCCACAAACCAATCCAACAACATTCCTCTTCCCTTTCAACCGCAATTGAACAAAAAAATCCATATTGAAATGTTCCGACGTCTTCCCAATCACTTCAATACTTCCATAAGTCTTACCACCGCCACAGAAAAACACCATATGATGCTCCACCCTGTGTGACATCATGCATCGTAAAATCGCTGATGTCAAAACCCCGCTTACAGCGACTTTCCTTCATGTTTCTAGGGGAAAATTGATCTTGTGGGACAGTATCTGTACTACCACCGACTTTTTGTGGAATACAGTTTAAAGAAAAAAAATGTGCTGGAGTGGGTTATGATAGGACTATTTTCATCCGGATATACGTGATAAGAGATCGTAGGCTAGGCTTCGTTTGAACGACGCTTTCTAGCACCAACACCAAAAATCATGGCAGGTGAGGAATGAGGTGGAAAGGGATGTGGAGGCCCGATAGGAGGTGTAGGTAGAGTTGTAGTGGCAGTGAAGAGAGGGAGGAGGAGGAGGAAAGGGACTGGGAGGCCAGAAAGGGGTGTAGGTAAAGATGTAATGGCAGTGAAGGGAGGTAGAGAAAGAGGACGAGAAGGCAAGGAAGGGGAGGGATGAAGTGGGAGAAAAGGAAGGAGGCGGAAGAGGAAGTACGGAAAAACCATAGTCGTGAATGAGGAACTGCGACTCCTACTTCAAGGAATTTGTATGGTAACACTGACACCAAAATAATCCAGTAAATTTGTTTCCAGTGTTTTTAAACGCAATAAAATGGCACACATCTGACGAAGAAGAGCGATAAAGGTTAGTACCTCTTTTTTTCTTAACTTCACTGAATCGGGACGTCTGTGTTGTTAAGATGACATGATGTAAACAACATGGCAGAAAGGGAGTGTCACTGTTGCCATGCATGTTGGAAACACTTCCCGCTAAAAAGCACTATGGTACGTGTTCTATACTATGGTCAAATTTTAAATATAAAAACTACCAAATGCATAATGCACGATATGGATACATAAATTTGTAGTCTTGGTGCCTCCCTCTCAAAAATTTTCTGTAGTCAAGAATAGCGATACCATTTGGAGAAGATAAGGCCCTACAATGATAACTGATGAACACATTTTGCCATAAGAATGCTAAAAGACATCAGTCTCCACACATTTTAACCAAAAAATTTCCCCTCTCCAATATTTCTGACCACACCCATTGCATCTTTTATGTAACCATAATGAATGACAGAAAATTATTACACTTTTCCAATACTGTCCACT
This sequence comes from Dysdera silvatica, assembly GCA_006491805.2. NCBI lineage: Eukaryota > Metazoa > Arthropoda > Arachnida > Araneae > Dysderidae > Dysdera > Dysdera silvatica. The sequence goes on from QLNU02015270.1 coordinate 34,550,049, forward strand.
ACATAGGTAGTCTGTTTTTGCCATACTTGTTGGGACCATATCTTCAGAACCAAGTCCCTTCCCCTGAAATGAAATTTTTAATGGGACTTGGCTACGGCATTTGCATGCTGTGATTGTATCAATACATGCTGTAGCACTTTTTGAACCCTCTCGAAATTAAATCTTAAATCCTGGCTACCCTCTTAGTTTTTGCTAAGCCTAAATTAGCACTCCTCACTGTTATCATTTTACTTTGGTATTCATTTCCGGTTGTTTGGCGGCTTTTGGCGACATGTTCGTTAAATAGGTCACCAATGATTATTCCAAATGATTTGATATTTTTATTTCTATACGAACAGTATTCATTGTTCAGAAGACGGGAAATGAATTACTCAAGCTAGATTTAATTCCGCAAAACTTAAAACACATTTCAGCTTTTAAAACAGTTTACAAACATCGAATGCCGAATCTTTTTTCCAATTATAACGCACGTTCATAACCCGTTCGTGGTATGTTAGGAATTCAATAGAGGCTGTTTGAACGCAACGAAAGAACGCTTAAAATTATATATATATCATTCTATTTTAGTTCCTTTCTCGCATTTGCAAAGTTTCTAAGGATTGCGAAATTGCCTTGCAAACAAACACTCGATTTGCACTTTGTCTGGCTTTCCGCCACCGGCGTGAAATAGCGTTTTCCTCATGAAGGGTAAAATTCAGTCACAAAAGAGCGATAACGATGATGTGAAATAAAATATGCAAGGAATAGTGGTGTGTCCGGGAGGTCCACAGGGCACTTTTGCATCCCTCATAATTATTATGCCTAGCATTAATTTTCGCTGACGTCATTTTGCTAGTCTAAAACGAGTGATATGCACAGCATCCCACCCCATCAAAATTAATTTCTAGGTACGCTGTTTGTAAGGAATGATAGACTTTCTTACCATCACCGGGGTAGATAGTTTCAACTTGGACTCCCATCTCAAATTTCAAACCCAGTAACACGCGACGGAAAAAGCCAGTCCTTAAGGCAAAAAGCAAAGAACGAAAAATAGATGAAACCGTAAAACGGCAGTGATTCCGGAAAGCGTTGGAAAGTTTCTAATTTGGTCAATAATCTAGGTAATGGCAACATCGCGCCTTGGTGGCGCAGTAGGCAGCGCGTCAAACTCATAAAGTGGATGCTCGTTTACGGAAGTAGTTCTCAATTATTTTTCATCTTGGGCTACTTTGAACCTGTTTTTCAGTCGGCGAGCCCGAGTTGTAAAAAAACTCTGGAATTTTCGGCACATTGGAAATTTCAATACAGAAACCAAGATAGCTAGAATACAGGAGGTAGTCCCGTCCTTACCTTTCTTCCTATTGGTCGATTCGACACAATCGACCAATAGGAAGAAAGGTGCGGACAAGACTACCTCCTTTATTCTAGTTATCTTGGTTTCTTCCCATCAAAGTTTCCAATGTGTCCAAAATTCCCGAGTTTTTTACAACTCCATCCAGAAGATAAGAAAATTAAATTATCTTGCACGCTATATAGACATTGGAGGGTTAGAGGACTTACGCTTCCCCAGAGATGTTCTAATTCAATGACATAGCACTGAGTTATGAGCTTTAGCCTCACCTAAAAAAAAGCACACAAAAAAAAATTCGTTTCTTATCGCTTGTAGCCGGGCCAGTTTTTACTTTTCGCGGGCCTCATCTGGCTCGCGGACTGCCTATTGAGAATCACTGCTTTAAAGGGATATAGAAAGGGTGGGAGTAGAGTTTTAAGGTAAAAAAAAATCCATGATTTTTGGTGTTCCTTTCTGCAGACGTTCACATTTTCACGTGGGATTGGGCAGGCGGGGGGATTGGGAAGGGTGGCCGCTGGAGGCGGCGCTGTAAAACACATTTTTGCGTGCCCTGCGCCTCCTGACCCTCTCAGCCACTGACAATGGACATTTCCTGGATAGCTGCAGAAACGCTCTTTCCAATGCGATTACCATATTTCATGTTGGCGTTTGAGCGAATTTCTGCCGAGACTGTGAAAATTTTCAATTTTATTTGCTTGTTTAACATTTTTTTAGTCACTAAAACATTCAGTGTTTTGGAATTCACGTGAAACGCATACATATAATGGAGATCTATCGTTTAAAACCAAAACTACCTGCTGTTGTTGTTGATCGTTAAAAAGAGATGGGCAAAGTTGTCCACTGCTGCGGCACTACTTTCCCACAGGAGGCAGTTAAAATAAAATGAAATGGAAGGCCATAGAACACACGTACATAAACGAAGTGGACAGTTGAGCTGAATGAGGAACCAGATATGAGTTTGTGACAGACATGATGCAAGATAGACAGGTGATCCAACTTCGAAAAATTACTGGACTCATAAGTGTCACATTCCACTAGATGGCACTCGCGATTGCGGGCCTATTCCATGGTACGAGATAATATGTACCGTGGCCTATTATATCATAGTCAAATTGAACCAAATGTTTCAGCTTCGCGAGCATAATTCCGATTGTAAAATTTAAACCTAACTATTAAATGTTGGATAAATATTTCACTTGTGCTCTATAGCAAAATTAAATACTTATACAAAATTTGAAAATCTTTTTCTAAACTACTACAATGCGATATACAGTTCAAAGAATAAATAATAATAATAAAATATTGAAGGATTATGAGCTACGTAACACTAATAATATTTCACTCATTTATGAAGGGTCGTGGAAGAGAAAAAGGCTTCTGTGGATGAAGTAATGGACAGAGGGCAAGCAAAAGCAAGTTTTGCAGAATAGGGTTATTCTTAAACCTATTATCAAAACGGTAATTTTTTTGTGGAGGACAAGGGCTGGCCATTGTAAAATTTTATGAACATAATCTAGTACTACTTCTAATGATTTAAGTATCTTGCATTGTAGAATTATTAGTAATTTAATAATGATAAAAGTACACAAAAAGACAACAAGGGCAGATTCCGAAATCTTTCAAGGGGGCTGCGATTTTTTCCCGATTCCTATCTTTAGCCAAGTGTCCGGTATTTTTCATTTTATTTTCCATGATATGATCCCAGCTCGGGGGTGGGAATTGCCCCATGCCCTCTCCTTGAATCCGCGCTTAAAAGACAACCGTAATTGATATTGCTCTGACTATTTTCTCCATCTGCCCCCCCACTTGGGAATATTCTGGGTGCGCTATTGCCCTAGGTCCGTGGAAACTCTCTTGGTTCAAAATAAGAAGTTTAGTTTGAAAAATCAAATTTTCAAACCTCGCAACACCGATTAAGGAAGTTTGCCTAAGGACTGTTCCAATTTTTGCTACGAAGGGCTGGGTTGGCGATAGAGGAGGGAAAAGTGAATTGCACAAGGGTCCCGTGGGGTCAAGAGGACCCGGTACTAAAAGGAACAAACCCTCCGCCCAGTACACGTTAGCAAGATCCGTATACGGACGCCTTACCAACTGCGCTACCGTGACGCCCCTACAGTTTAACCCTCCGACTGCTTATCCCGCGATTTCCACGGGCAACATGAAAGTAACAGAATTTTTCATCCCGCGATTTTCGCGGGTATGCAATTTTTCCATCTATTTAACCGTCTATAATGCATTTTCTACAATATTTAGACTTTGAGTCGTAGTTTGGTCAACAAATGGCGTTATCTTCGCCTAAATTTTCGTATTTGCATAGAGTTCACTAACTGATTTTGCAAGCGCTCCCTTTGTTATCGGTTTTTGTATTCAGAATATGGCTTATTTGTATTCTGTAAAGTAAAGAGGAGTTCGAGTATTACGTAAGCATCTTTGTGGTGGGGGTTGCCGATTACCTTATTTTCCTATGTTAGCCAATGTTAATTTTTGCTTACCTTGTGGGGTGGGGGGGTGAAATTGCCAAATACTTGAACACTTCCTAAATCGTAATTTAATCAAGATTTATTTTCAGAATTTTGGCTCGGCCCTACGGGCCTTATAAATAATTTGTCTTAAAATTTGTTCGTCTTAACGAAGTTCGAATGTATTATCATTAGACTTTTTTCCTGTTTATTATTTCTTTCTTTTTCCAAAGCATGATTTACAAACACATTTTCCCCAAAAAAGACCCGGTTCCCTTTTTTATTAAGGTCTTGCAGCCAACTCGTAAGAATTTTTCAAAGTGGTCCGCAGGTACAATTGAAGTGGAAAAGTGATCCACGGCTTAAATTGAGTTGGGAACCACTGGAATGTGACAGCAATGGGATGTGATTTCCAACAAGATAGAACTAAACCTTTAGGCCTTGATTCCCATCTGAAGGGGCGGCGCTAGGTGTCATGCACCATGAGGGTCAGGCAAAAGCCCAAAATTCTCTAAAATAAAACGCGACTTAAAATAAGGTTTAAAGATAAAAATGTTAAAAGAAAAAAAAATTGCATAAAGTTTAGAAAAAGATAAAAAATGAGGAGTTAAAAAAAAAAAGTTTAGAAAAAGAAAAAATTATGAAAAAAAAATTTAAAAGTTAAAAAAAAACGCAAAATAAAGAAAATACGCGCCAAATATTCGTGCAACCCTGAGAACCACCCTGCGGCCCTGCCTCACCCTGCGCCAGGTGCGCGAGGCTGCTGACTGGCATCACTTATGCTTTAACATTAGCTCGCCAGTGTCGCAGAATCGGCCTTTCCCTCCTACTTACAAAGCTAGAACTCTATATATTCCTATGTTAAATATGCAAAATTTCATTGCAATGGGGGTTACAACCAGGGCTGTCCCCAAAGGGTACGCGCTGTGTGCGCCGCGTACTCTCAAGAAATTTTGAAAAATACAGGGTACGCACCGCATACTCTCAAGGTCTCAAAAAAGTTTTTGTATTTGCTGGTTTTTGGACAACTTTCAACAAAGTTCAGCCTTTTTTTTCCTAGTCATTTACAAACTTGAATGGAAACAAATGAGGAAAACTCCTGTGAATCCCCCAGGTCTCAAAATAATATCCTGCGTATGACCAGAAGAGGAATGAAAAACTGATGAAAGTGGTAACTGCCACCTTGGGCTTGGATAGACGACCAGTCAAATGCTATTCAGCGCGGCGCTGTGAGGTCACCAAGTCCAGAGTTACCCCGCAATTTCAATACTCTTTAATTAAGACATCACCGCATACTCTCAATAATTTTCTTCAGAGCAACCCTGGTTAGAACCCGAATCCAGGGGCGAACTGGGTTCTCTCAAAAGGCACATACCTTGCACTTTAGGAGGGCGCGAGTGCTTGCCTGTTCGGAGGCGTGAGTCCTTTTGCTGACGAGGGCGCACCGACCCGAGGGCAGATGGCGGCCCAGTCCGTCCTGCCCGCATCATTACCCCCCCTGCGTACGCTAGTGAATTTAATGTACGGCACACTGCGAGTATAAAAAATAAAAAATACACGTACAGTTAAATATTTAATTATGGAAATCAGCAGATCTCAGCCTTCTTTTGCTCAGGCAAAGCCTGATCACCGTAAAGGTGTCCAAAGCCCGGGCTTTGGAACTAGATTCTATTCTGCGCATGTGCATGGACCACGCACATGCGCAGAAGGATTGTTCACCGTGCAGTTCCCACTCCCACTAGAGTCTAGTCCCAAAGCCCGGGCTTTGGACGCCTTTGCGGTGACAAGGCCCTGTAGCTCGGGGTCCCCTTCTAGGCTCACCGTGGCCCCTGTTTTTTTAATTGCTCCTCGCAATAATTGCTTTTAAAAATAGGCTTGCCCCCCTGCTTTTTAAAGTTATTATAAATGTATTTTAACAAATCCGCTTCTTACATGTTACACATTATTTGCTTAGGATAAAGGAATATTATACAAAAAATAACAAAATGCTTTATTATGCTGCCAAAAGCTATTAATAGCGTTAAAGGTTTTTAAATGCTATAATTTCCTGTGATTACTTTTTATTTATAAAGAAGCGTTTAATATTGAAATAAACTTACAAATAAGTGCTCAATATTGCAATAAATGCGCCAGATGACCCAAACCCATGTCAAAGTAATTTCCACTAATGAGAAATAAATTAAACCTGAGCAGGGGCGGACTGGGCCGCCGGTCATCAGCCCTCGGGTGATGCATCCTCATGGGCTATAGGACTCGCGCCCTCCGATAATCCAAGGTATGCGCCCTTTGAGAGGACCCAGTCCGCCCCTGAATCTGAGTAAATGGCGCAATTACAATGTCAATGTAATTAGAATTTTTGAATGCGGTTTAACGTACGAAGACTTGAATGCAGTGCCGCCTTACCGGGTGGGCCAACGAAGCAATGACCCAAATAGAAGTATCAAATTGGTAACGTTCGTTTGATATGCACTTTTCTGATTGCAAAAGTTTGGAATTTTAAAGATTGGAGTGAAAAGGGAACCCCAAAAAACGATGGAGCTCGTCCCCTCCGTGGATTATGACTAGAGCTCAGCAAGTCATGGCGAATTGTACTCGATAGACGAGAACGGTATTCACTCGCCTCAAAAAGGAATTCTAGAAACCTAATGGGATAAAATCTCCTATTCGCCAATTGCAAAAATATAGCCCCAATTGGGACTAAATTTGATTAGGTACAGTTTGATACGGCCCTGACTTTATATCGATTTATATCGATGATGGGTGATATCGTTAGAATTCTGTGAAATGTAAATCATATGTGCCCCATGATAAGAAGAGGATTATAAAATGTTTTGCTAGGAGATAAGCGTTTGTGCTTATGTGTTCAAGATTACTTGGCGGTCACCTACTGTGATCGTTTAATGAATTCTAGCGAACATGTTCTTAGAATATATAAGCATATATGAGCCCTTCGATCAGTGGCGTAACTAAGGTGGAGGGAGAGCTAGGGGATTAATCTTCAAAAAAAAAGTAGCTGCCCCTAGATTTCGAGGTTACTTACCTTGCCTTCGGTTTACATTCATGAGATGATGTTTCGTTTTTGCTAAGAATACATACGAGAGCCAGTGCTTAAGTTTTTAGAAAATTATATACAATATATTTCTATGTGGAAAAAATCGTTTTACTTTCTCTGTAAAAGATATGATGTACACAAGATATACCGTATTTTGAATATATTTTTAACGTCAAAGAACAATTTCCACTGTCATGTACAATTTTATGCAAAACAAAAAATTTAAAATAAATTTCTAAGGTAATTTATTTTGAAAAACTACTTTATGAGAGGAAGAGGGAGATGACTACATTTCCATGGGAGGTTCAGCCTCCTCAAGTCCCATCTTGGTTACGGCTCTGGTGAGATTTTAACCATATTGTAGACAAGGGCGGACACAGGGGACGGTCACAGGGGTCATGACCCCCAAAATATATTTTTTCACTGTAAAAAATTCCAACTTTCATGATAAATGAAGGGTGTTATTCCAAGACCATGGCAAATTCTGTCCTTGAAACCCCCCAAATGAAAGTCTGTATCCGCCATTGATTGTAGATAAGAACTCTCAAACCTCGAAGAACGATGGAATGGCTCAGAGCAGTGACGCCCACGTAAATACTTTTAGGGGTGGGGTAAGCAAAATCAATGCCTCCTTCAAGGCTGTCAAACATTTTAGTGAATGTACAAGATACTAAAATGCTACAAAAATAATTGATACTGCTTGGCAATTAGTAATGAGCTAAACAGTATCTTATTTTTAAACATGATTGTAAAACTTTTGATTGTAAATGCATAGCAGATTCGGGCAAATCAAACTTTTAAGCAAGGGCTAGGTGGTGGCCTATGATACCTATAGATAATAGTATATATTATCTATAGGTAGCTAGGATAGGTGGCCTATAGATAAATTAAAAACTAATTATTTTGCGTTTCAACTTGCTTGTAAAGCCATCATGCCTGAATCCAGAGGAGGGGGGGGGGATCTTAGGGGCCGTCCCCTCTCCGAAACTAAATTTTTATTGGAACTTGGCTACAGCGTTGCATGCTGTGATTGTATCGATACATACTGTAAAATTTTTTGATAGCCCCCCCCGCCCGAAATTAAATGCGAACAAAATTAGAAACGCAAAATTTTACAAATATTGTCCAATAACATGGGTAGATGTGAAAAGAACATAAAAATGCTCGATTCTACCTCATCTCTTGGATTATGACCCTTCCTCTCCTGGAAACACAGTGCCGCTTGCTCGGCCAACATTTCCAGATTATTTATTTATTTTTTCATACAAAACAACAACAACCATAACAATGCTATTTAATGATAGAAGACAAAGATTAACTGTTCAGAACATTAAGAGACATATTGTGCAATAAAAATTTTGCTGTATGAAGCATATCAGATATTTGTACCCAGCTATTTAATAAAACTTTCGGTTTTAAGACTCAGGACATACGTTTTTCATGCCAGTGAAAAAAAATATGAAAGTGCATATTTTTCATTTTAAGTGCACACTTTTTTTTATTTTGAGCGCATATATGTGCATATTTTGCTTTTTAGTGAATATAACCTGGGCTCTAGTTACAGTAATTATAATAATAATAATAAATTATAATGATTCATATTTAATAACTTTTATAGTCTCTTTTTAATTTAATTTCACTATCTTTTCTTTATCTGTATCTTTTGCGTTTGGACTAGTGAAGGACTTCTATTTTTTAATGCTAAACCCTAGTCAGTCTTTTTATTGTTGTTGTGCTAAACATTTTTTGAGGGCTGCTAACATCTCTTTCGCCCAGGGCCGCCAACACCGTAAGCACGGCCCTGACAGTAACTTGTCTCTGCCAAAAATTACATTCGTTTGTCATATTTTGATCCAAAGGGTTCCAAGACCGCTGAAAATTCCAAAATCGCCAAAGGGCAGTTAAAAACTGCTATTAGCGTAATACCATGATCTTTGCAAGAAGATTTAGCGAGGAGTTACCAAATCTAGCAGTCTGACCCATCATCTTCTGATTTAATAATCGTTGTATAAATCGCCACGGTTGTACATGGTCATAAAAACTGGAACAACTCGTTTGGAATAGAGTTTTAATCATCTAAACGCAGATATAGTGGCATCATCAAGGTTTGTGAAAACTTTGATAGAATTATGCTTTTAGCTAGAGATAGGCGTAGCCAGGAGGCGGCTTTACGGGTTGTAAGCCCTCCCATCGCAATGAAATTTTGTATATTTAACATAGGAATATATGAGTTGTAGCTCTGTAACCCCTCCCATTAAGCCTATACCCCCCCCCTTACATTGGCGGATCCAGCGAGGGGCGGAGGAGGTGATCTCGCCCCCCCCACATCAGGCTTAAATAGGAAAAAAATAAAGACGATGAAGGATATTTTATGTGTTGTTTGTTACAAATGTAATGAACAAAAGTCTTACACTGGTGTCCAAATTCTCTAAGTCTTCAAGAAATGCGATCTAAACGTTTTTGTACGAATCTACAAGCTTCTCACCCTTTAAAGCTATGTTTTCAGCAAGTGTTGCGTTAGTTGAAGCGCCGTTAAACTTGCCTTCGAACGCGGATGACAGAAGAGAAACTTTTAATACACACCCACAAAAATATTCATATTGATGTAAATAAAGTGATTGACAAATTTTCAAAGAAACCAAGATGGCTTGATTTCGCACTTAACACTAAACTACACAATAATTTTCAACACCCACCTATAAATATAATAAAAATAAGCAACGAATTACTAAACTACTCAACTTACTAAACTTAATTTTTTTTAAAAGTTGCTTGTTATAAAAAAAAAGTAAAACCATTACGAAGTTTTTGCAGTTTAAATTTAAACTTGTTCTATTAATTACATTGTAAATTATCGTTTTGGTTATTGTATATGTCTCCTTTACTAGGTTATCCTTCTGTCATACTTGACTATAATATGCCTTAAACCATATAGTTTAATTAAAGGAAAGCCCAACTTTAATTCATTGTCGTAAATTAAATATTTTGATTAAATGAGCATGCATATGAGTATATATACCCATACGTATACATATTGAATGTGAGCTGTATATCTTTTCCTACTAACTGAAGGACGCTCTACAATTTCCTAATTGAAAATATTTACCTAGCTTCATTGTTTTTAGAAATAAAATTTTTAACTTCCTCAATTCGCCACCAGGGGTACTTTTTCTCATCTCATCCAATAGTTCATAGTAATTTTATTGTATCAGTATCTGACTTCTGTGTATCTGTTCTGCAGTATCTGTTCTGCAGTATCTGTTCTGGTTCAAAAGTTATTGGCCGCATTCAGACTTTCCTAGGGATACTGTATATAATTAATACAATATAGCCTGTATAATTAATACAATATAGCCTGTATAATTAATACAATATAGCCTGTATAATTAATACAATATAATTTTATATTCAATGTGTTTTCTTTAATCTGGTAAAAATGCTTTTATTATGCAAATGTGGTGGCGGTGGACAAAGGAGGGTCACGGATCTATTGGTTACTGTAAAAGGGGGTTGCGGATTACTTGGCTACTATAAAAGTGGGTGACGGCTTGAAGAAAGTTGGGAACCGTTGTTTTAATGTATTAAAAATATTGCATATATTTCAATTCTAGGGGGGAGGGAATTGGCCCCCTTCCCACCCTAAAAGACGCCCCTGCTCAGTTTATAAATCTGTCCTTTTCACAGGGATCATCAAGCTTAATCGTCCTGGGATACGTAATTCTTCTAACACCCACACCGCGGCGCTTCTTTCAAAACACAGAGGGGTTTGTGGGAAAGTGAAATCGGCTTTTCGGAATTTCCCATATCCATGCCGGAATAAGAAGAGGGCTTGTGACGAATTGAAGAAGGGGGCTCTCCAATAAAAACATGGTCGAATACTAAACCGAAGATGCGAGTTTTGAATTGGATAATTTTTCTGCTCAATGGACTTTCGAACATTCCGTCCGCGACAACTCAAGGTAAGGATTAAATCATCATTTTGATATATAAATTATTTATTGCATAATTTATGTAATAATACGTGCTTTGCACGTGTAACAACTTTTAAGTAAGTTTTATGAACCAATTAAATAATTATAGTTCCATAAACGATAATTTTCCGTTTGAAAAATTGAAATAACTTGTTTCAAATAACGAACCGTGCTAGAAAAGTCGACTTAAAAAAAAACAAAAAACTATTTTCTTATGAATAAATTCGAACATATATTATTTATGTATAAATTTGTAAGTTCATTTAAAAAAGGCAAATTTTGACAAAAGTTTATTTTTGAGTTACGAATGATGATTTTTATATTACATATTAAATAAAATTGTATGGCATAAATAGTTTAGATATGCTGCAGCATTTACTCGGGACCTACACGTGTGATGTAATACTTTCAATTCTGTTACTGCGTGTATTAAATATGTATTACTTCACATGTGTAAATAAATAAATAATTTTTATATACGTACCACTCACTACCAAGGGCGGATGCAGGATGGGGAGCAGGGGCGTGAGCCCCCTGAGAATAGCAAATTTATATTTATTATATAGGTTCTTGGACAGAGGCGGACACAGGCTTTCATTTTGGGGGGAGTCAAGGACAGAATTTGCCATGGTCTTGGAATAACACCCTTCATTTATCATGAAAGTTGGAATTTTTTACAGTGAAAAAATATATTTGAGGGGGGGGGGTCATGACCCTTGTGACATCCCCTGTGTCCGCCCTTGCTCTTTGAATAGGTCTATGTTGGTGTTCAAGCTTTTCGCGTCCGTATGCTAATTTTACATCTACGACCTGAAGCTAACATTTTCTTCAATATAGCCTCCCTATTTACTACAGTTTATCAAATCAATCAAAGTTTCACCAAGAAATTCTATAATAATTGTTATTTTGACACTGGAATAAGGTTTAAGAACGTTTTGGGAGACCACTGCCACCTTTGTCGAGTGAAGGCAAAATGCGGAATGCAATTCATTGATGAACTGTATTCTTTTATGACAAATTCGGTCAGTGACGACCGAGATTTTTGGCCATTTTCATATACATACATTGCTAATGTTATAACACACTATGACTAACGCTCGACAAACCTGATCGAGATTGGCGACTAGATGTTTGTAGTTGGTTAATAGGAAATATATTTTCCGACTAGAGGTTCTCATGTTTTCTTTTTAAGGCGGGAGAGTACAGTTCGTCGCGATTTGTTGGGCCCCGACCATAAAGCTAGGTTTACATTTAGCTATTGCCACTGCTCCTCTCACTGCTGTCTTTACTCCCCAGAATACTTTTGTGGCAACATCGAAAGCAGTGAGTGTTTATATTGCCGCTTCGCACTTACTTCGCATTCGAGCTCGGGCAATGGATGACGCTGCCAGAGCTTTGACCTCCGCGCAAAACCATAACGACAGTGGCAATGGTAGCAGCATGGTCAGCGCGAGTGAGTGTTTATATACTCGCGCTGCCCACTTCCCTGCTCACTGCCACGGAAGTGGGCCGAATGTAAACGGGGCTTAACATTGCAATAATTGCCCTGTTACTATTATAATAACAGGGTGTCTACTGATAGCGAAAAGTCAGGAAGATTTGAAGCGCAGAGGCCTAACAATTAAGTCAGGGAAATTTGAAATTCATTGTTATAATAAATAGCTTATTTATAGGCGTACGCAGGACGTTCGTAACGGGGGGGACTATATAGGCTCAGTGGGGGGGGGTTTATAGAGCTACAACTCACTACTACTTATATATTTAACTCTATGTTAAATATACAAAATTTCAGTGTCATTGGGGGGAGGGCAAAGCAGGGGCGGCCGCCGGGGTTTCGTTTGGATGAGGACACCGAACTGAAGTCAAGTTCAAATTTTTTTTAATTGACCAAACAATAGAAAATCTCTCTAAAAAGAGAAGTTTAGAGAAATCCTTTCAGAGACTTTTCGCCACTTTTATAGGGTATATGGCTCACTGTGCATCTGTGAAAATCTTCTGTTTTCGCTGGAGGGGGCACCAAAAAGCAATCTGTGCCAGGCCGCCCGTGTCCAAAATTAGCCTCGTGCCACCCTTGGTTACAACCCCATCTTACAACAGTCTTTGATTTTACCATGTTTGGCGCAGTATAGCCCAGATGCTCTTGCGCCATAAAAAATCCAAACAAACAAACAAACAACCCCATCAACATCCCTGTTTACGCCAGTGATCTTATTACAATAATTTTTCCGAACTGTGCTTTTCGTAATGCATTGCATGCTGAAAATTTTGAGACACTTGTATACGGTTGACTAACTTTTCTATTGGCGCAGTATAGCCCAGATGCTCTTGCGCCATAAAAAAGCCAAACAATCAATCAATGACTAACTTCTTCCAAAAATTACCATTTTGCACCAAAACTAATATAATTTATATAAAATTATTAAGACTATATATTTCTCAGGAGAAAATGTTTGCCAAATATGTAACTAAAACTTGAAAAACAAAAAGTGTTTTTAGCTAAATTATCTAATCGGTAAGGGATTTTGATCATATCATTCTTCTTTCTCTTATATAATCATAAACACTTGTTAAATGGAATAGAAAATTAAGCACCAGCCTTGCGATTATATAGTTAAACTCTTTTATAATGAACTTGAAAAGGGCCGAATATGGGCGCCCGTTTAGGGGGCAGGGGGGGGGGCTCGAATACCCCCTAGCGATTCAAAAACTTAATTTGCCCGATGCTATGCATTTACTTTAAAAAAAAAAAAATTAAAGTCACATTTTAAATTATGGTCCTTTTGGGTCCATTACTAATTGTCAAGCAGTATCAATTATTTTTGTAGCATTTTAGAATCTTGTACATTCACTAAAATGTTTGACAGCCTTGAGAAGGAGGTAATAATTTTTCTCAGCTCCCAGGAGTACTCATGAAGGGCGCCCAAGGCCTACTGGGGTAAGAAAGGGAGGGGCACAGGGGCTCGATCCCCATTGGATATCAAAACACATTATTTTCTCTAAGGCTACATCACATAATCTTCTTTAAAGCCATTTGAGCCAACCTCCATAACCACTTGAGCCCCCACCCCTACACCCCCATGAATTTGAAATTGTTACGCTATTATCTTAAATATGTTTTGGGGCCCTCTCAAAATTAATAAGCAATAAATAAATGCTGAGCACTGTTGAGAGTAAAAAATATAACGTATAAAATGTATTAATGTTTTTTTTTTACCTGCCATAACGTATAAAATGTATTAATGTTTTTTTTTTCCTGCCATAACGTATAAAATAAATTAATATTCTTTCCTGTCATAATGTATAAAATGTATTAATGTTATTGTTTTTTTTTTCAATCCTGATTGGCTTATTTGATTGTACAAACAGCTTTTTTTTCCAAACAAGCCACAGTTCAGTGGCGTACTGGAAGAAGTGGGGGTCCCTTTTGTTGTCGTTTATTTCCCATAAAATTTATAAGGTGAAAATAATATATTTTTAGTTAATAGGGATATATATTTTTAATCTTTAGGTAAAATATAAAGTAAAATAAACGGTTTCCAACTGTGGCAAACTTATTACGCGTATTTACTTTAGCTGTTTTTATTGCCTTTAAAATTGAACTCACCATCCGTCACGCTTAGAAAGATACGCCTATGAAACAGTGACTAATAGACATGTGTTCTGTTTTTAAAATATTGGAATTCGCGCCGGTTAATTTCTATATTTATATAATATAGACTTGTATTCTATATAAGAAATTAACCGGCGACGCATTCCAATATTTTAAACAGAACACATGTCTATTAGTCACCGTTTCGTGAGGTAAGATTCGGGCACAAAGCTTGTACTATAGTTTCAAAACTCGTCTAGATTTTATAATTTTCGGATGTTGAGTTCAGTTTTAAAGGCAATGAAAACAGCTAAAGTAAATATGCGTAATGAGTTTGCCACAATTGGAAAGCGTTCATTTTATTTTATATTTTACATTGAGATTAAGAAAAATATCCTTATTAACTAAAAAATATTATTTTTTTACTTATAAATTTTATGAAAAATAAGCGACAACAAAAGGGCCCCCCACTTCTTCCAGTACGCCACTGAACTGTGGCTTGTTTGGAAAAAAAAGCTGTTTGTACAATCAAATAAGCCAATCAGGATAGAAAAAAAAAACCAATAACATTAATACATTTTATACATTATGACAGGAAAGAATATTAATATATTTTATACGTTATGGCAGGAAAAAAAAAAACATTAATACATTTTATACGTTATGGCAGGTAAAAAAATAACATTAATACATTTTATACGTTATATTTTTTACTCTCAACAGTACTCAGCATTTATTTATTGCTTATTGATTTTGAGAGGGCCCCCAAAACATATTTAAGATAATAGCGAAACAATTAATACGTATCAAAAAATCTGGGGGGTGTATATAAATCCCTGCCCCCAATAATTTTTTGAGGCTCTTTTCACGAAAAATTAATTTGTATATATATATTGGAAGAAACAGTTTTATCCTGAAGGGGAAATTGCCTTTGTGTCTAAAAAGAAAGGTCTTCAACCAGTGTGTATTGCCAGTCCTCTCTTATGGATCAGAGACATGGAGTCTAACAGTTGGAGCAATACGAAAGTTACAGACAACGCAAAGGAGCATGGAGAGGTGCATGCTTGGAATAACTAGGAGAGATCGAAAAAGAAACACTTGGGTGAGAGAGCAAACTAGAGTAGAGGACATCATTGTTAAAGTAAAAGGGCTGAAATGGCGATGGGCTGGGCATATTGCAAGAAGAACTGATCAACGATGGACAACAGAAATTCTGAACTGGATTCCAAGAGACCACCGAAGACCTAGAAAACGTCCTCAAACTAGATGGGTGGATGAAATAAGAAAAGAGGTTGGGGTGACGTGGAAACGAATGGCCCAGGATAGACTTGTGTGGAAAGCATTTGGAGAGACCTTCATCCAGCAGTGGATAGATAATGGTTGAATATGATGATGATATATATATATTTCATATGCATATACAAATTAATTTTCGTAAAAGGAGCCTCAAAAAATTATTGGGGGCAGGGATTTATATACACCCCTCCAGAGTTTTTGATACACCCTCTAAAATTCTTGAACACACACTGTGTTTAATGAAAATAGCAATGAAATCTAGTTCACACACACCCTAAAAATCTTGAACACCCCCCGTTTATGAATCCTGAGTAAGCCCCTGATTGGGGGGCCTCGAGATTCTTCGTTACGCCACTGGTCCAAACCCAATATTTTCTTCAAATTAGCGCCCCCTGGTGTGCATAATTGCCATAAAGCGCTCGTGGCATAAAAATTTAAATTTTCTGGATTGTGACATGTATATTTCTGTCGATGTTGCCGTATTAGTATGACAGCTTCCATAATCGTCAGGACTGTCATTTGTAAATTATAGTAGCTATTGTATTTTGTTACATAATACTCGTATTTATTCTGCTCGTCCAATCATTCTGGCCCTCAGGAAAGTATCTTGTAGTAAGGTTTCGTTGCCATACCGTTATTTGTAATTATGTGACGGTCTGCGATTAGATACCGGCATTGATGGACGATAATATTTATGGTGCTGCTTCTCCAAACCATGTTTAAATGCTATTTATGATAATGCAGGTCCACTTTTCCAATTACAGGTTATTAAGAGCCATAGCTAACGGCCCCAGCTAAAAAAACTTGCTGGGAATAAATCAGCACGTGAAGAATTTTGACATCCGATTTTATCACGTGGGTGATTGAGTGAATTGTGTCAAAATCTCATGCATATATTCATCGTCTGTCATCGATGAGGAATATCGATATGGGAATGACATCGCAAGGGATTGTGTACTTCCCGTTTGGCATTGGTAATAATTTTGTCTGGTCTTCTCAATGCGGATGATTGAAAGGAGTGTATGTTTGCAAATGTAACGTAGCCAATGACGTCACATCCGGGTATCAGCAGTCAACTAGACTAAGCATGTGACGTCATACGGGACGTTCGTCGCGTCGTTGACTGTTTTAACAAGCATTTCCATTGTACAGAGACTTCCTTTCTGCAAAATGCCCACAGATAAATTAAATCTAAATTTCATTATTTTTCCAAAGGTAACGCATAATTTTTTATGCGAGCATAAACATGAACACAGAGTAGGATTTTGTGCTGCATTGAACAATTTTTTTCTGTGGGAGGGGTGGGGTGGGGGATCCTTATAGCAATCGTAAATTAACCCTATGCAATTGTGTCTTCTGAGGAAATGGAAAAAAATAAACTTTTATTTTGCAATTCTTTATTGTAGATGTGGGAAATTTTCTCATGTTGTAAGGTCGCATTCAGGGCCGTGAGGAGCGGGGGGCTGCAGCCTATGCATGGATTTCATAGAGCCCGTCGAAGTGCTGCTGGGGCCTCCCTTGGCTGTCGGCGCCCCTGGCCCCTTAAGTTAGTTATAATCGAAGAAATCCACAGTCAAGAAATTTTAATTGGATCCAGCGGCGTGGCATTTCAAAAATTTAGGGTGGTGGGGTGCTCAAGTAGTTTTTTAAGAAATCGTGTGATGGAACAATGTATTTTGCTACCTTAGTGGGGGGGGGGGTTCCTACACCACTGATTAGATATATAGCAGAATCTCGATTATTCGAACTTCGTTTAACCGAAATGGTCAACTGTACTTATTATTATTATTATTATTTTAGTAGAGACTTGTTCAATGTTTTCGGCAAAAATGTTCGTATTCGCTTTCTAATATACTCCAGCCTTAAGACAGAATTTAATACAAATAAATGGTAGATATTGGATATACAAAAAGATGTATATATTTTTTTTATGTGTATGGGGTATACAAATATATTAGACTACTTACAAAACAGTTAATATCTTAATTAATACATACATATGCTTTTTGACGTTTTCTACTGTCAATATGGTTGTTTCGTAATATACAATCATTTTTTTTTTTGTATAAATAGCAATCTTTTTTTTTCTAATAAATATTTTAATTTCTTTGCACCTTTACTTTAAAAATTAACTTTTTAGATTATTCTTACTGTACTTCTTTCGTATTTAAATACGTTCATTCAAGATAACAACAAGGATAAAGTAAGTAAAAATTAAGATGGACGAAACCATATTAATAAAAAATAAAGGGATTTGGTTTGCGAAATTCGGATTCAACCAAACGGCCTCATTTAAGGGCCTGAAATGCTACATGCGGCCTTAGGCCCGCAGTTTTCCCACCCTTGCTTTATTAAGTGGAGAGTTGCTTAAAACAAAATACGCGTACGTGAAAAAACTACCAACAGGTTTACTACTAACTACAAACTACTAACAACCCTACCCTGTTGTTTGTTTGTTTACTTGGCTTTTATATGGCGCAAACATCTGGGCTATACTTCCTGCATGTTTGGCGCGCAGTATAGCCCGATGCTCTATCACGCTAAACAAATAAACAACAGAATGGATAAGTATTACGTAAGCATAAGCAAAAATTAACATTGGCTAACATAGGAAATAAGCACAACACATCCAAAGGTTCTTATATACTACTTGAACTCTCCCTAATATGAAGCTTTTATTTATGATATAGAAATTATAAATTTTACTGTGTGTTTGACACAACACTCATTTATAATTTTCAATTTGCTAGAGAGGGCTAAATTTTTGTAATAGAAAGCTTAGCCCCCCCCCATAAGTTACGCCAACGATGTCAACAAAATGTTCTGCAACAAGGTTGTCCGACCTTTTTGGCCAGTCGGCCACTTAAAAAATTTTCACGGGTCTCGCGGGACGTCGGTATCGGGGGAAAAAAAAAAAAATCACGAAAACCCTCCGTTTAGAATTATTTCCGGCCATTCGTTTGTGCGCTTGCGATATGGAAAGGGCTTATTCTGATATTCCCGCGATCATTCTTTATTTAAAAAAAAAAAGAGAAAAAGAAAATTTGAATTTTTTTTTTTACTCCAAACAGTTGTTGGCGGACTGTGTGTTGGACAACCGTGTTGTCGACAGGAAGAAATAATAATAAAAAAAAAAAAAATCTGGTCTAAAAACCATTTTAGCATTCCTACGAGAATTCTTGCTTCGAGAATATGGAAACATTTACATCAGATGAATCAATAATATTGAAAACGTTAATAAGTGTTGCTTACATCGAAATGATTTTAATGCATTTCCAGATTGATTTGCTGCATACCACCAACCCCCAAGTGTTTATATTTCCCGCGCTGCTTGGCGCCAAAAACGCGGAAAGTTCAACACATACTTCATTCACATCCGAAAGCCAGTTTACAACAGAGCTGGTCAAGGATCGTTAGAAGCATGATGGTGGCTGTTTAGCTGGTTCCCAACCATTGATACATGTCCTCTCACCTCATCCATAAATCAACTCTTCCGAACGGAACCATGTGCTCTTTCAATCAATGCGGTAATCATGGAGAACTCAAAGCCATCATTTATTTTTGATCGAGTGCGTTTAGAAGAATCGCTCGTTAAGGATTTCCTACGGTTTTGTAGAGATTAGATGTTTAGATGAAGGATAAACATAGATAAGGACTAGATAGTAATTCATGTTATTGGAGGGGTAAATGGGGGTCATCGTTCGCAACATGGAGAGACTGCTGACGCCCCTGACCGTTTATTAAGGTAACTTTGGTGTTGTTACTTCGAATCTCTCGGTTTCATTATACCATGCCTTTCTTAACGGAATGAATCGTTACTGATTGTATCGTGGTCGCTCTTAGATAGGCGATAAGGAAAGCTTGATTCTCTTTTATGCTTGTTTTCCATACGTGAAATCACGGTTATTGCGGTTTCGATTTATTGCCACTTGTAATTGGATGCCAAATTTGGAATATTGCGCTAATAAATTCGATTTATTGCTGTATTTTAAGTTATCAAACAACGACAAATGAAAAAAAAATGTTTTTAGATATATTTTATAGTTTTTAATTTTTAAATTAAAATTTTAATATTATTATATAGTAATGATTTCCAACTCAATTTAAACCGCGGACCACTTTTTCACTTCGATTGTATCTGCAGACCACTTTGAAAAATTCTCATGAGTTGACTGAAAGCCCATAATAAAAAAAAGGGGAGCCGGATCTTTTTTTGGGGGAAACGTGTTTGTAAAATCGTTCTTTGGAGGAAAATAAAAGAAATAATAAAGAGAAAAAAAACCAAAATTTAATGATAATGCAGTCAAACCTCGTTAAGATGAACACGCTTAAGACGAATTACTTTTAATACGAACCGTTTTATGAAATTCCGTCAGATTGTAAAATACTACAAATATACCATCAATTTCATTTTTATAATTAATTTTAATATTTAATAAATAATTTTTATAAGTATTTTTTTTTCAAATAATGATCCGTCTCATGGACCACTTGGGACTCCTTTGCGGACCACCAGTTGGGAACCACTGCTGTAGAGAGTGGAGCCTTCGTAACTGGTTTTCGCGCACGAAAACTAGTTACGAAAAGACGTAAGATGCTCTACTGCAATGAAATAACCCGTCTGTGATGTAAGCTCCCGAGAATTGCGGGTTGATGGCCTTTATCTTCGTAGTGAAAATATTCATGGCGGTGCTAGCCACTATAACCGTCCGTCTTTTTTGGCAGCCCTAACCAAAAATATGTTTAGACTCTGGTTACATTACTTGACCACTATTTATGGTACTGTATATGTTTTATAACAAAAGTCTGTAGTGTATTTCAATTTTATATGTTATTAGAATAAGAATTGTTATAATTAAAAAAATTATGTTCATTTTTATTAAAGTATACAGTTGAATCTCGTGAACACTAACATGTTTTATGTGAATTATACTTTTAATGTGTATTGTTTCCTGGATCTCCATCGAATTGTATAACAATATTAATACGATCTTATTATAGTCATAGGCAGAAAGTTCCTAAGGGGCCTTAATGGGAGGGGTTACAGAGCAATAGTTCGTTTACGAAAAGTTGTCCGATGGTACCGTTAGAATTAAGGGGAGCTGACGTCACAAAGGGCATAGCCGATTCCAGCAGAGGGAAGGGTGTCATTTCAGAACTGTTTTTTAGCGAACGTTTGTCTGCGCCAAAAACCAGCTGTGAAATGACGTCCTCCCCTCTGCTGTAATCGGCCAGGCCGTTTATGACGTCAGCTCCCGTTATTTCTAACGGTACCATCGGACTACTTTTCGTGAACGAACTATACAACTCATATATTCCTATGTTAAATATACAAAATTTCATTGCAATGAGGGGGGAGGGTTACAACCCCCCAAAACCGCCCCCTGTCTATACCTATGGATCTTATCCTTTCCGAATAACATGAATTTTTTTAACGTGAGCCAAAATTTTTGTCACCTTGAATCTTGAAACTAATGAGGCTCGACTGTATATTTTTAAATGGTCAGTCATACAATGTGTTACTGCGTTCTTTTTGGGGTATTTAAAATACAGCAACCCCTATATTGGCGAACCTCTCTATGGTAGGAGGTTACTCTCCACGTTACTATATATGACGGCTTTTCTTCAGTGCTTTCGTTATCGCACCATCGCTTTTTAATAGGCTCTTAAGCGACAGGATGTCTGCCCAAAAGACTTGTTTATGTTATACCTTCGCAGGATGCCTGAGATTATCAAACAGTTAACGTGTTTGGCTATTATTCTCATAAATGGCTTGGAATCAAAAGAGAGGGCAGCTTCCCTCTCAATTAAAAAACTTTACGAATAGTCTTTTGTGTTTTTTTTCTTTCGAAAATTAGGTTACGTACCAGTAGGGTCGGCTTTATGGGGGAATGGGGGGTTCTCTCCCCCCCAATCAGAAAAATCGTTCCAAGTTGGGGAGAAAATCCGGTAGGGATGAACAATTAATTCTTTGGGTAGTTGGAAATTCATGCAATTTCAATTGCCAACTTGGCGAAAATTTAGATTTCCTCGCAGAAAGAGATGGGATAATTTTTTTTTTACTCTTCAACTTTAGACAATTGGAAAATTTTATGATGATGGCAAAATGGAGAGTTATTGGGAGAAAAACGTAGACTTTTTTGCTTTTATTGGTCACTGTGCATGAAATGAAAAACAATTGCTCCAAAAAATTATTAGAAAGCAAAGAACAAGTTGGTACATCTAAGATTACCTAGAGCCCCTGGAATAATGCCACTGATATTTAGAAATAGAATTTCGTTCGAATTCTTCGATATTTTAGTCTCTTGTGTGAAATTAGGGCAAATGTAAACTGATAAACAATTATAAATCTTTTAAATTTATTGTACAAATTTCTAAACTTTACTTTCAATTCCTACCACCAGGTGGAGCGCATTTAGCAAACTGTAACTGCCAAGCCTTATGAGAGGATTTCAAAACATTTTAAGTTTTTTTTTTCCCCCCGGGATTTTAAACTCGAATCAGAATGAATGAGTGAAATGAAATATGCACGTGTGAAAAAAAAAAGGAATAATAAAGATTTATAAGGATATGTGTGGGTGACATGTTTCAAACATTACGTATCATGGGCACCGCCGCAAAATATTGGGTTTCACAATCGGGTAACATTAATTTACCGGGAGAAAATTATTTTAAAAAAAGTGGCTAACTGTTATACCAATTCTTTTCGTAACTCCAATACCGTGGAATTAACAATCGAATAGAACACTTGAACATGAAGGGTCTGTTTACGGTACATGACACGTTGCTAATTGGTCAGCGAACCGCGCCTTTGGAGATAGTACTAATCCCTCTGCACTCCGCCTACATCCCTCCGGTAGCGAAGCGTGGGTCGCTGTCATTGCCAACGAGCTGATGATTTATTGAAAGTCGGTTGTCGCGCCCTCTCCTCTTCCCTACCCGCCTTCCGTTCTGGCCCGTCTGTGCGTCCCTCACCAATGACGTGGGAAAAGACTCGTCGAGGTGAAATAGGCTTCTGCAAGAAGCTTCTATGATTTCTTTTCCCCTGCAACTTGTTCCTCAGCTGTTGTTTCTAAAGTCGTGAGTAATTCAAATGAAATAAACTTATTTACAACACAATATGAAAGCATTGATCCGTCGATAGAAATAAGACTAATATAGTCGGGTGAGATTTCTGAATCCAGTGACATCATCACAGTGGTATCCTTTTCTGACACTACTGCTAACATCAATCTACAAGCATCAAATGACACACTTTTGCAAAACGTATCTGCGGATGGTAGCAGCAGGTTTGAATGTCTTACAGCAGATCCCTCAACTTGGCCGGAATGCCTTAAAAAGGGGGAGAGAGATGAACTTGTTCTAAAAGGACCGCTACCTCTAACTAAAACTGATAATGAATATCCGAAGAATGACCAAAAGAGGCATTTTTCCAATGACTTTCAGTATCAATGTGCTGTAAACGGCGAAAGGGTAAGGCACCGGTGGTTGATTTATTCCTTCGTTAATGACTCGGTATATTGCTTTTGGTATCGTATTTTTGATCCCAACTCTAAATCACACCTTAGCCAAAAACCAGGAATAAATGATTGGAAGCACATTTCAGAGCGACTTCGTTCCCATGAAATCATCCCAGAACATTTTAAATATATGACGCAGTTGCATGAAGTGGAATTTCGCTTGAAAGGGAATATTTCCATCGAACATGAATTGTTGACTCAAATTCACACCGAAACTGAAAGATGGCAAGAGGTATTAAAACGTCTTGTATCGATAACCTTGTACTTAGCAGAACATAATATTGCTTTTCGAGGTTCATCATCGAAGCTTTTCACAAAGAACAATGGCAACTTTCTAGGCTTAGTACAACTTTTGGGACAATTTGATAGTGTAATGATGTACCATTTAGGACAGGTACAAAGTGGTAGTTCTCTTCAAGTTAACCTGCTTGGCAATAGAATTCAAAATGAGCTTATTTGTCTTCTAGGCAATAAGGTAAAACAAGCAAAAAAAAAACCAAACAACCTAAGTACTTCTCCGTCATTATGGACAGTACACCGGACATAAGCTACAAGGACCAAATCTCTCTCACAATTCGCTGTGTTTGAACAAGGAGATATTGATTGAAATATAATGATTGAAGAAAGTTTTATTGGGTACAAAGTTGCTAAAGAGTCTATAGGAGAAGCTCTTACTAAGTTTCTGTTCGAAGAAATTGAAGAATGTAACCTCGATATGAACGACTGTCGTGGTCAAGCCTACGACAACAAGGCCAATATGGCTGGAGTCAACAAAGGTGTTCAAAATAATGTGTTGAAAGAATACCCTAGAGCGGCTTTTACTCCTTGTAGTAGTCATGCTTTAAACCTAGTAATTTCTGACGGTGCACAATCATCAGTCAAGTCGATCTCACTTTTTGGAGTCCTCCGGCGTTTTTACACAATCTTTGCTGGATTGACAAAGCGTTATTGTATCATCAATGAACATGTCACACCCTTATCTTTAAAGGAAGTTTGTGAAACACACTGGGAAGCACGAATCAAGTCCATTCAAGCTATTAGTTACCGGTGTGTGCTGAAATCCTGCAAGCGTTAATGGATTTGTTAGAAAGTGTGGATGTCTTAACAACAGCGTCAGAGGCCCAATCACTAGTAAATCACATGGAAGACTTTTCTTTCCTGGTGAGTTTGATTGTTTATGATCTTTCATTTCACGTGAATCTGGTAAGCAAAACTTTGCAAGCTAAAGAAACTGATATCCCATCAACAATGAAACTGCTCCAGAGAATCCAAAATTTTGTTGAAGCTTTCAGAAAGGAGGGTCTAACTGATTTAATAATAACTGCTAAGGAAATCGCCGAAGAAATCGATATGGAGCTTTCTTTTCCAATAAAGAGGCGCAGGAGTATGAAAAATGAATTTTCATATGAAGGCTCTGGTAAGGTTACGGGTTCTCCAGAAGGTTTGTTTAGAAGAGAGGTATTCTTGTCGACAGCATCTCTACATTTCTTAAAGAACAATCAGCTCAACTGAAAAAGTACCACAACGTACATGGGTTTTTTTACAGTATGAACAAGCTGCCCGAAAAAGAAGACCTCAAGAAAAGTTGTCAAAAAATTCAAAATTTTCTGACTACTAACGATGTTAGTGACATTAACGGAAAAGAATTATATAATGAAATTCTTCATGTCAGAAGTGTTATTCATGATGAGGATGAGGTAATGACTTCTATCAAGGTACTGCAGAAATAAAATCCAACTATGATGATCTGTTTACAAACTTGTGGATAGCATTGTCCATACTATTGACTGTGCCTATCACAGTTGCAAGTACCGAGCGAAGTTTTAGCAAACTAAAGCTTATCAAAACTTACCTCAGATCGACCAGGACCGAGTAGAGACAGTGCTCTGGCAGTTTTAGCAATTGCAAACGAGGAAGCCAAAAAGTTGGACTTTAAACAAATTTTAAAATCTTTTGCAAGTGCCAAAGCCAGAAAGATTCCTTTAGATGTTTAACATATTGCATTTGGCTGTGAAGTCAAATAACATTACATATTATTAGTTTTTTTTCATACCTTAATTCTTCGTTCAGCACTATATTAATATACCATATTTTTTGAAATGCATTGATTTTCTTTAAAACTACAAATCATATTGAGATTTTTTTTTTTTTTACTTCTACCCCAACTCTTTAACTCCCTAATTTTACTTAGGGCTATTTTCTGTTCAATGGCTATATGACTACTAAAAGTAAGCATTTGAAAGTGCCTATTGGAAAGTGAAAAATTTTCAATGTTGAGTCGATTATTAAAAGCTTAGTTGGAAGATTTGGGAGAGGGGGTGGGGACGTATGTGTGAGAGGGCACCGTAAGTAATCTCGCCCCGGGCGCCTACAACCCTCGGGGCGGCCCTGTTACGTATAATACCAATTTCGACTAACCCTGGACGAAATGGCTTGCATGTGGGAGTTCCAGACTGAAGAATCACACACAAAAATTTTATTTTAGATTTGAGCAAACTCGTTGAGTTTTCGCAGAGCCTTCTTAACCCGCTTCTTAAATTTTTATCGAGGGGTTACACGACAGGACCTTAGCCAAGGGCAGACACATAGGTCACGACCCCCTAAAAAACATTTTTTCACTGTAAAAAATTCCAACTTTCATGATAAATGAAAGCTGTTACGCCAAAACCATGGCAAATTTTGTTGACCCACCCCAAAATTAAAGTCTGTGTCCGCCATTGACCGTAGTGCGATGATCTTGCGTCCCTATTAGAACCGTCCAGATTACGCCTCTTAGTCGCAGAAATATTTTCCCCCGTGTATTTCAGCCTATTTATACCCCTTCTCATCTGCGCCTCTAGCATACCTTTCCTCGCCACCTCCTAGCGACAGACTTTCTCCGTGACCAGGAATGTGTTAAGAACGGCACTGGCATACGCAGGGGGCTGTAACCCCCCATTGCAATGAAATTTTATATACTGAACATAGGTATATGCGAGATGTAGTTCTGTAAAACCTCCTCCCCCCCATTGAGTCCATAACCCCCACTTACGAACTTCCTGTGTACGCGTATGAAGAAAGGGTTCCGTATGCTAAAATGTTCGAGAACCACTGCTACGAGGGTATTTGCCAGGAGCATAAAATGGCCATTAAATGGAAAGCTTTGTTAATTAGAATGGTGTTATTGAGAGACAGGGGCGGACTGGGCAGCCGGCTAATCGGGACCCGGGGCGGTGCGCCCACATGAGCGATAGGACTCGAGCCTTCGAATGGACCAGGATCTTCGGATAATCCAAGGTAAGCGCCCTTTGAGAGAACCAAGTCCGCCCCTGTTGAGAGACAGAATTTCTGTAATTTGCTTTCCTCGCTAAATGAGGGTTCGTTATAACCCAGTCCTACTGTATTAAATTTCCAAATTTTTTGCAATAAAGGAAAGTGTCATGTATTATAAGCAGACTTTGACAATTTGGCCTCACACCCCTATTTGAGTTGAAACCCTGTTGGTCCACTTGTAAAAGCGGCACTGAGTGTGGAATTTAGTTCATCAGTAACTGACGAGGGTTGCAGGGGCGTAATTAACAAATATTTCAGGTTCGATAGCAAGCATACAAATAAGATGGCGTTAAAAAATAGAGTATATTTTGAATATACTTTATAGATCACAAGGCTTTTTTTTTCAGTGAGGTTTCCGTGAGTGAAAAAATAAATTCAAATTGTTTTAACACCCCATGAGCTACAGATATCTGTAATAGTTCTTGTGCGGGAGTTCTTTGTCAATTTGAAAATTGTTAAATGGGTTCCACGACCCTCGAGATTTGCTTCACAAATTTCGCAAGAGTAGATAATTATTTCGAGTGCCCCGCGAGTCTCAATTTATTTCAGGGGTTCCGTTTGAGCACAGAAAATTTGGGCTTCCACGAATCTGCCCCCCTCCTCCCTAAGATTTAGTTCCAAATGAGAAAAGCGAGAAGGATGAAGAAGACCGACTCTCAACGGTTGACACGGTTCCCATCATAGAGCTGGGAAAAATCGTTCACTCACTGGGTCATTGAACACCTTCGTTCATATTTGCATAAACGCACGCAGAAAATTCATAAGGGGGTTTAAGTCTCAATTGTGGGGAGAGGTTAAAGAGCTACAACTCCGTATATGTACAACATCGTAGATAGTTGATCATAGCCACGGACATGTTGTCCCTGTGAATTATTTCAATAGATTTTACACCCTTCCTCTCTTGCGATCCTTGTGTAGGCCTTCCACGTTACCATTTAGCTACATATATACAAAATTCCATCGCAATTAGCGGGTTACAACTCCTATCAACACCACCTGCTTACGCCAGTGCATATTTGCACGAAGTACAGAATCGTTCAGCTAAATCGTTCAGCTTCGCCTGGAGCGTGATAAATGAGGTAACGTGAGTGTGTGTTATAGTACTAGCAGGGGCGCCCATGTGGGGGTGGGGGGCAGAGGGGGCTCGAGCCCCTCCTAGCCGTTTAAAAATTTGATTCGCCCGAACCTGCTATGCATTTACTTTCAAAAGTTTTACAGTCACATTTTAAAATAAGGTACTTTTTAGCTCATTACTAATTGTCAAGCAATATCAATTATTTTTGTAGCGTTTTGGTATCTTGTACATTCACAAAAATTCTTGACAGCTTTGAGAAGGAGGTAATAATTTTACTCAGTACCCCCCCGCCTAAAAGTACCCGTATGGGTGTCCATGAGCATTAGGTAGTAAACGCCCGTTCAAATTAAATATATATAATTAATAATTTAAAATAGCGTGTGTTAAAAATTATTTTTTATAGGGGGCACCATTTTACACCTTTGCCTCTGGTGCGGAAATTTCTCAGAAATAAGCCATCCGTGAGCGATTTTTTTTTCATCTTTTCAGATCCCATGTTTTTTTTCTACGAATTTGGTGTTTTTTGTCCCCAAATTCGTAGAGAAGCATTTGTCCAAATATATCTCCCGTTTTAAACATACTTTTTGAAGTCCGTACATATGATTAAAAACGGCGGTGGGAGGGGGATGATAAAGAAAAATGAGGGTGATGAAAACAGAAGATGAAAAGTTCTTAGAAGCTGTGTTATTTTGGGTTATAATTTTGATTTCTTTTAAATACGAACGAA
>QLNU02015270.1:34579874-34593953 GCA_006491805.2 Dysdera silvatica
TTACATGACAGAAATGTGTTTCTGCAGTATGTGGATTATCGTATATATACCAATTTCAACTAAAGAAATCTTTCTCTCAATAAAGAGGTTCCAACTAACTCTTTCTTTGCTGTATAACTAGGGGTGTAGGCGAGGCCTAGACAGCCTAGCGGCGCTAGGGCACTTCTTTTGGAGACCTAACGGCGCTAGGGCAAAATTTTAGAAAGTTCAAGTTGTAAATAAAAAATATGTGGATTCTACAATTCTGTTAAGGAAAAAAAAATGAGAGCAATGACCCTAAAATTTGACCTTAAAAGTCGTGGGAATTTAAACGAAATTACAGCTTGGAACACGTGTCATAAACTGTGCTTCGAAAGTTGGAAAAGTCCCAATGCGTTATTTGACACAACAAAGGCGACAAGGGTGAAAAGGCGGACGTTCGGCTTTTTCAAATTTTTTTTATTTTATTAGCTCACTTCAGAGGTGCATTTCAGATTAGTTTGACTTGAGCACATGCGTTTGTATCACATTATTATTATCTTACGCTTATATGCACAGAAGCTATATGCTGTAGGCAGTGTGGGATCCAGAGGGGCATGGGGGGTCTTGCAATGTCATCTCAACATCATATACATAATAATAATTTCTGTCCCTATTAGATCAATGGGCTATTGACTAGTCGGGGAGAGAGTGGGGTTCCCTGATTCCCTCATGGATCCACCCCTGATTTAGACGAGCGCTGAGCTA
This sequence comes from Dysdera silvatica, assembly GCA_006491805.2. NCBI lineage: Eukaryota > Metazoa > Arthropoda > Arachnida > Araneae > Dysderidae > Dysdera > Dysdera silvatica. The sequence goes on from QLNU02015270.1 coordinate 34,580,601, forward strand.
TTTTTTTTTAGAACTACACCACTGTGTATTATGACGGTATTTTGCGACCTCTTCGAACGCTTCTTAGACCTGTATACATTCCAATTTACGTCTTTTCTGTTTTTTCTGCGTCCCCCTGAAAGTCGTTGTTGGGAAAGTTTATGGCAATTAATATTTGTTAGTGATTTATGACGCAAGGACAGGCAAGAGCGTGCTGTGACAAACGAAGTATGAAATTAATTGATGATGTGTGGTTAATAGTAATTTATATTCCACGCAGGGCATTAAACCTTGCCCTGCTTCTCTATATAGTTCACCTTCTAAGGCTTATGTTCAAACTACATACCTTCCTTCATTATGGTCTTCGGATTCCATTACTTCAGCCCCAATAGTAATGGTTGAAACCAGTAACTTTGGCAGATAATCTGCTTTACAAAATTAAAGTTTGCCTCCATCATTTTTCTTTCTTTCTTTCTGCTCCCCTTTCTTCTTTTCTTTTTTTTCAAACCAGCACATTTCAACTTGTTCAAACCTCAGTCAGATTAATGGTGTCGAAACTCATTTTTCACGATTTCAAAGCAGTATATTTCGAATAGGTTTCTTACCATATGTGGTTCCTCTTCACAGGTCTTACCTTTCTTTCTTTTTCTTTTTTTTTCTGAAGGTGGAGGGGCAGGGAGCTGCAGCACCCAATCTTCTGTGTGCATGTAATGAGGTGCTGTGGTAACCTATGCAACTGAACCCGGCCTTGTTTACAGGTCTACTTCCTGCTAAGGTAGAAATTGGTGGAGAATAAGATATCCTTGTAAAGTTTTAAGATCCAATTTTCCAAGATCCTTACTTAAAGGATCTTGGGATCCGTGATCTTTTATTGAAAGATTTGTATGGAAGAGGAAATTCCCCCTTCCCTTTTTTAAAAAATTTTAATATATTTAAGCCTCATTCTTAAAAAGAAAATGAATGCTGGGCAGAATGATCCAAATTTTGTAATGCTCCCTTTGCTGTCTTTACGTCGTAAAAACTTCAATTTCCTAACTACAATAGATCTTTAATCCCGTACGTTCGGAACGCCTTGGTATAAGGAAGGTTAATAATCAACAGCATTCCTAACCATTCTAAACATTCACGTAAACAGTAAAACTAAACGTTTTCCCTGTGAGGGCTCCAAACCGCCCCCCCCTCGGCAACATTCTGGATCTGCCTTTGCCAGAGACATCCGGATAATCGAATACAATTAAAAATTAAATAAATAGGAAATCGAAAAACCAGGAAAAATTGAAAAAAAAATGAAAACATTTAAAAGTGGTATGACATTTTTATCGATGTACATTAAATATATTGCATGTATATAAAAAAAAATTATAACCTCTCAACGACTTTAAAATATGTAACAAAAACCTTCTGACCAGTCGGCATACACGTGACACGTGGAAGTTTATCATGAAAGCCGTTCCCCCCTCCTACTCTCTCTCTCTCCCTCTTCCTCACGGGGCGCTTTTTAAAAAAAAAAACAAAAAAAAACTGAGCTCCGCGCCTCCGGATGACTGGAGCCCATGTTATCGAGTTTCTACTGTATTTAAATACCGGTTCCCACGTATTTGACTAATCTGTACGTATATATTTACTATGTGTACTGCTTCGCGTATATCTGTTGTGTATACTGCAATTTATAATTTTTGTACCTGTTACGTAGGTATTGGATACGCATAGGTAACGAGGGAAGATGTATGCAGGGCAGTAGCTAGAAAGGGCGCAGGCGATGGGGAGGGCGTAAAATCTGCAGAAATAACTCAAAGAGGGGGGAAAATCTATTCTTGCCTATGGGGCGCAATCTGGTCGGTTCTATTAAAGGCAAAGGCGTAAGGTCATCTAGCTACGATCGTGGATTTATGGACGCGGTTTGAAGTGTTGACCTGAAATTAATCTTTCTCAATTTTGGTCAACCTCTAGGTCCTAAATTGATTTGAAAAGGTTTTTTTTAGCAGTTTTGAGAAATCTATTGCACGAAAAATATTTAAAGTATGTGACCATTAACATCATGTTCTTTTTATAGTAGTTATACTAATCTCTGTTAATTTTATGGTATGTAGCGACATACCGTAAATAGAATATGTAATACTAATGCTTTTATTTTTATTTATTTTTTTTTAGCCCTGCGGTGGCGCAGTGTGGTAACGCGTTCTCCTATTGCGCGGCTAATCCGGGTTCGACTCCCAGCAGTGCAAAAAGAACGCTTACTCAGAGATCTCATAAAGATCGCACTGCTCACTGTAGTCCGGGGTTTGGTTCCCTAGGCCTTAAGAGGTTCGGATTCCTCGGAAAACAGTAGGTCCCGGCGCAGCATGACCACTGTAGTCTTTGAGCCGTAAAACCACAAAACAAACAAACAAAAAAAAGAAAACCCGAAAGCTTTTATTTTATATGTGTTACATATTATAAAAATCGTATGTGTTTAATATGTCTAATTCCGAGTGATCCGCTTCAGTGGTGTAGAAACGTGGGGCTTACGGGCTCGCGGGAGCCCCCAGTGGCTATCAAAACACATTATTTTCTCTAATGACGTATCACATCCTGTCCGGGATTACAGCGCCGCCTTCGGCGGCCACCCTTCACAATTCCCCCCCCTCCCCTGCTCACATACACACAAGCACCATGCCACATCACATCGTCTTTAACCCTGATATGCCTTTTCTTTTCTTTTTTTTTTACAAACTTGTATAAAACTTGAAAGTGTTTATTTAGAAGAACAGTGGGCATATCTTGGTTGAAGCTACTTGTGTATTCCCATTTTTTTTTAAATGCTGCGCTTCGGATCCACTTAGACAACAATGAAAAGTATTCTTCTTGAGGATCAAACAAGGCTTTTTTTGTAACTTAGAGAGATGGCTTATTTAAAAAAACAAACAAACCCTATAATATTAATAATTCATGATTATTAAATTATATATTGTTAGAATTTGTAACGTATTTAAATTATAAAATGCAGTGGAATTCATAACTCTATTCTAGGGATCGGGAAAAGATACCATTATCTAGGTTGACTATAATGATATTAATTTAGCAGACGATAAAATTTATAGAATTTATTTTTCCAATTTGGCAACAACGGAATATAATCGAAAAAGTAACAAAAAATATAAAATTAATAGAAACTTTAGCGGTAAATGGCAACAATTCAATCTTTCTTGCGTATTCTAAAAAAAAAAAAAGAAAAAAACTCAATATGTCGTAACCTTAAGGGTGTGGAGAAGTGGCCCCTATTTAGGCCCCCTATACCTTTTTTTCATTAATATTTTTTTCTCTAAAGGCCTGCAGGTCGGCGCCTTCCGACCGTAATGAAAGGACAATAGATTTCTGGTATTTTTCGTTGATGGAAAAAATGGGCCTTTGATTTGATGTTGTCTAGTTTTTTTCCCCCAAAGTACATTGAGGTCATGCAGTAGCTTCATTTTCATTCCCGATGTTAGAAGCAAAATGTTTTTCCATTTTCTTGTCGATTTCGTAGAGGGGTCGTTCACAAACCTATAAATTAGTTCACAAATCCCAACGCAATGCCGTTATGATATAAAAACACCGTTTTTTTTCGCCCGCTAAAACTTACACGAATTGGACGCACACGTGTGAATAAAAACACGCGTGCACAAAATGGTATTTGTTGTTTATGCTTTTTATGAAACCCCCCCTCTAAAAAAAAAAATGTTAATTTTCCGCTAGAATTTTATCAACAAAACACAACTCTTCTCAATCACATACGTTCTATTAGTGGTGGAGGAAAGGGAGGGGCTTAAGCCTTTCGTTGAATATCAAAACATATTATTTTCTCTAAGGCCGCATCACATAATCTTCTTTAAATCCAGTTTAGCCCCCCCATCAGGGTTCCCGCATTGGAACCCTGATTTGCAATCAACCTGGAATTGTCAGAGAATTTCAAATCGTCTTTAAAAGTTAGGAGAAAATCAAGATTTTTTTGGTTAAACCTGGAAAAGTCATGGCAAAACCTTTCTAATTTCTATTTGGAATAGCTAAATTTTCCGTGAACGTGTGTGTTATTATGTGCATGTGAAAGTTTTTGGAAAAGTTGGCCGATCAAGCGACACTGTATTTCCACGGGTAGATGGTTTGAAAAACTATTAAAAGGAATTTCTGTGGACGTAAGGTCTTTTGCCTGCAACCAGTGTTGCCAGATTGGGCGATGTTTTAAGTGCCCTCGCCACAAAAATTTCGAATTGGGCGACACGCTACTTTTTGGGCTACTTTTAATTACCTTCAGGCTATAAATCTGAAAAATACGCTACTTTTTATTTTCATATATAAAATCACAAAATATTATTAGTATTACATAATACAATACAAATTTTGTTTTTTGAATATTTCTATTCGCAGTGAATGATAGTTTCACTAAAACATAACATGTTCGATACATGGTGCCACATTAGTGAGGTCAATTTTTCTATTTTCCTGTGTTACAGTACGTAATTATAATCAAATGTGGATACACAGTAAGTGTGGAAGGTCACAGGGGTCATGATCCCTCAAAAATATATTTTCATCAGTGAAAATCTCAACTTTCATGATAGCCACGAAGTAAGATTCAAGACCATGCAGACGGAACCCCACCCACCACCCAGCCCGAACCGCTCTGATTATGATGGTGCAGGCTGCTGTTCAAGTTTAGATCGTACTCCTCGTACCCTTCGTATCGTAGAAAATCGTTAACTTGGCAGTACTTTCCACAGTTAAACTAATGATTTTAGTTTAACTTGCATTCCATTCAATTTTCGTTATATTTTTTCGTTCACCAATGCAAGTATACAAACGGTTATGTTGACCTGCTTATGTAAGTACATCTGTTAAGCTAAAATATCGAAAACGCACAGTGTGCGAAAAAAAAAAAAAAAAGACTACAACGCGTTTTAATTGTTTTAAAAATGCCAAATCCTAGGGTTAAAAAAAAATAATCTCCAAACAGGTCACGGGAACAACCCGAAACTCCATTGTTTTTCTAGGCTACTATTGAAGCTACCGCTACGATATTCTAGATTCAGCGAGTTTACGGGAGGCCACTTGAAAAGTCGCATGTCAGGGACGTATGGGAGAGGACCGGAGCCCCCATCCCTTTTCTAGGCTGCTACTGGAACTACTACCAGTTGCAAAATAATTCATTTTTATGTTTGGGCTACAAATAGTTCAAATCCGCTACTTTTGGAGCACAGTTTGCTACTTTTTAATCTTCAGATCTGGCAACACTGTCTGCAACCAGAGCCCCCTTATCAACCAGGGAATTTTGTCTGAAAAATATGGGAAAACCTGAAAAAAGTCTGGATTTTTTTTCCCCCAACGTAAGTGAGAACCCTGCGAATGCTAGCTTTTTGTTGACATCTAATGATGCGCGATTTCGATATGTTTTAGTCGATTGTTTCGATTATTTAAACATTCCGAAACCTCTATGGTTTTAAACCTTACTCGATGCATCGCGTTACCATTCGTTGTGGAAGTTCTTGATTCGCTAGATTGTTTTTTCAAGCTCGGTTAACAAAAAAAGAGATCATCCAAATTATGGACTTCTCAAATGAGGATCGCAGCGTTTTAATGAAAACGCAATAACCATTAATTATGTAAGTAATGTTTCTTATGTAAATGCACAGATTCGAATCATATTCGAAGAAGCCCAGTTATCTACGCTCGTTTGACGTCTTCATGTCTTTCGGTCGAAACCATCGTAAAAATATTTTGCTTCTCTAGTATGCAACTACGGTTGAGTCCGCGTATATCCTATAGCTTACATGTATGAGAAAAATTGTATACATGCATAAAATATCGAGCCTCAAATTTTCTCCTATCTTTTTAATGTTACCTAAACTTGCTTATTTGCGATTTTATTCATGCACAAATCGCATTCATGCGAATATTTTTGAAGCCAAATGAATGTTTTATTGTAAAATTTAAACCGGATATATGCAAACAAACTTTATGAACAAGTTTTCATCCACAATAAATAGCTGGCAACCCTTATTTTTAAGGGTTGCTTCGCCATTTCGATCTTTCACCGTGCATTATGACCAGGCGCGATAAATTTAAGGGGCCCAGCATAAATATATTTGTGGGCCCGGGCCCTCCCAGATTTCTCAAATTTTTGTTATTTGTTGTTTATTTAAATGTCTGGGCGCTTTCTTTTAATAAAATTCTAGGGTGAGGGTAGAAACCCCCACTTGAGACTACTACAAACCAAGCCAAATGTACAGGATTGGGGCTTATCGGCCCCCCCTCTCCAATATTTTCACGTTGGCGCCCCTGATGGTGACATTTCTCGGTGCTGTTGGTAATATGCCTCCGATCAATAAACTCCTTTGGTGATCGATCACAGGGGCGCTGAGAGCCAGCGCGGCCCCCCAGGCTCACCTCGACCGGCCCTATGAGCACTTCTCTCGGCCCCCCCCGCAACATAGGTCCTTGCCAGCGCGGGTCTCTAGACTTTATCCTGGCCCCCCCGGGCTTCAACCCCCCCGCCTTCTCGTCGGTTCTAATTGATTGTATGTAAAGTCAGTTTATGTCCCGTTACAGAATTTAGAAAAAGGAGAGTTTGATTAAAAATAAGGGTTTAATAGATTTTTTTTTATCTTGTAAAGAATTCGATTTAAAGTTAGTTAAATTATTCAAATAGGGGTTCAACACCCTCCACCCCCACCCTTGTGCACGGCCTTGCGGCAGAGTTAGCACAAAGATCGCCTAGACAGTGGTTCCCAACCCTTTAATAATAATAATAATAAATTTTTATTCAACCCGATATACAATATTTCGTGATACATAGCTTGAGCAGTATAAAAATTATAGAAATGTAAGAGAAGATCTATATTAAATTATTTTAAGTTTTGAGGTTAGAAATGGAAGAGAATATAAAGCCGAAGCTTGTTACGAGATTCTCTTCCAGAATGCGGTGATGTTGACAAGAGAGAGGGTAAATTTTCATATTTCTGAATTATGCTTATTTTAAAGAGTTCAGTTGTTGTATATCTTTAGCAGAGGGACGTGAAAACCATTGTAATAACTTAAGAACAGACTGAGCGTCGTTTTTACGAATTAATGAGCAAGAAGTATTATTATTTTTTGGGATTTTTCATGGGCCTCATTTGAGAAAATTGTGGCACACATCTGGATAAAGCTTACGAAATTATGTTTATCAAGATTCAAGACAGAAGTGTATCTGAGAGTCAACATATCTTATCTGAAATTTTGATTCAAAAAATGTTAGTACAACAAATATTAATTAATAAGTTAGTTGTACTATTAAGAGTTACATATATGAAATTATACTATTGTATAAGAGATTATAGTTTAAAAACTGTATAAAACTTGGGTCCAAAATACAGAATAGCTTAAGGAGGAAAAAGAGAGTTTCTATCCAGCAGGTGTCACAATTTTTCTTTAGGGAAAAAGCACAAATATCGTTGATTCTTTATGACGCACATTTCCGAATATATTTTATGGATAAAAGTTTCAGGAAAAACAAAAGCAATTATTTTGCGGATAAAAAAAACCTAAAGAGCCCAAATTGCCATTTTGTGAGTTCAGATTATGTTGGAAAGTTTTGTGTTTCTGCTTTCGTATCCGCAAAGATATTGAAGAACGTTCCTTTTTTATATATTGGAGTGATATTTACTTGATAGAGGGAAAAGATGTTCAGTGTTAGTAGGAGTTCCCAGGTTGAAAAAAAAGGTTATATAATCAGTTTATCTTTGTAATGAGATGTATTCGTAGAAAGTGTCCGTAGGAAGATCCGGGGAAACCGCCACCCACTTTCATAGTAACCAAGTAATCCGCGATCCCCTTTTATAGTAACCAAAAGGGTCCGCGACCCCTTTTGCTCACTGCCGCCACATTTGCATAATAAAAGCATTTTTAACAGAGTAAAGAAAACACATTACACACAAGATTGTAACAATATATATTATATTGATTATATATATTATATTAATTATATATTTATGTATATTATAGATATAAAGTTAACAACAATTAGTGGAATATTGCAATGTGTGTAGCCATGTTGAAATATAAAGGGTTGGAAACATTTGGTATGAAATTTCTTATAAAAATAATTGCAACTAAAAATAGTTTTCATAGACCCCCAAAAACCTGCTCGCGACCCCCTTGGCGGTCGCGACCCCCCAGATTAGGAGTCACTGGCCCAGAGTCTGTGAATACCGGGGAAGGAGGTGGAGGGGAAGGAATGAGCAAGAGTTTAAAAAGGGTGTTTTCACTTTTCATAAACATTTTAGGGCTTTCGACTAAACCCAGGCTTTAGACCTTGTCCAAGCTCTTACTCTGTGAATAAGAACACGTGTTTTTCCTGCGGTGAGCTTCTGCCTGAAGGATAAGCTTTGTAAAGAAGGGAAAAAAAAGAAAAAAAAAAAGACGAACACAAGTTCAAGCTTTCGTATTGAGCGGCACACACATGGGGGAAAAAATCCGGTTGTGTCCATTCAAAACTCCCTCTTTCTTATGAGTATACTTTTATTAAGTTAACTTAGAGTAGAGGGGAACTTTATAGGGAAAGCGGGAGGGAAAAAGGGAACTTAATGTCAACAAAACTTTTCGGAAATCCCTTTATGGACGACTTAGTTTTCTAAGAGGAACATAAAAGTGGGGTTTTTTTTGTTTTTTTTAAAAAAAAAAAGGATGTGCCAAAATCTTATTTTACAAAACGTCAACATGAGGAAAACCTGAAGAAAAGACTTAAAACTTTCCATGAAATGGGAAATAATATATTTCGAATGTTTTGCGCTTTAAAACGTAAATAATTTACGCCCGTAAATAATTTATAATAATTTATATTTTAAAAAACAGCGTCGGCGCAACATCCTTGCGCCTTAAAACAAAACAAAAATTGTTAAATGATTTAAAAATAAGCTCTATAGTATATCCGAATGCATTATCGCTCTTGCAGAAGCATGTCAGATATTCATGCCTGCCAGTTTTGCAACAATTGCCAAACAGTTGGAATAAATGAAAAATGTTCATTCGCTATATCTTACCCGTTTAAGTCTTTAATCAGAATGCTTAAGTCTGGTTAAGTCTATAAGTCTTATTTGTTTATTATTCTCTGCTTAAGTTTTAAGTCTACTTTTACTTTCAAGAAAACTAAGGAGGTGAGAACAAAAAGCACATTTCGCTGAGAATGAAAACTATGTCTTAAGAGAGCGGAGGGAACTGTGGCTTACCTGCCCCCCCCCCATATATATATATTATTTTTTTTTTCGTACTGGCGCCTTTGAATCCTGCTAATATTAATTTTTGCTTTTCAGATACTGGATTAAAGGGAATCATGCGCAAATTTCAATCCGCGACCAGGTAATTCCGCCCAATATTTGATAAGGTTGTGAATGTAGTCTAAGCTATGTGGGATAGAGACAAAGAAGAGCCAATTTAATTCCCACTTACGTCAAACACCGTACTACTTTTTCTAACCGTTTGCACGCCTCTAAGATTGAATCTTAGAAAAATTAATACGTCAAACACGACATAATAAATAAATTAATATTAAATACTTTAAAAGATATGTATCGCATGAATATGCATATTTATATGAATATGTATTAACAAAGTATATTGGAACATTCGTGATATGTATATTAGCTTCACGATTTCTCTTAAGGGAAGTGATAGATTGGTTACATCGGTTAACTATTTGTTAATGCGGTTATAATCGATCACCTGTCATAATTGCTAATTCAACTGATTATATGAATGAGTTGAATTGCCAATTCAACTCAGTCGTTTAATTTGTTTGACATATGCAATGCGGACATGACGTTTTAATCCCAAGCAAGGACTTAAAGTTTCCAGAACATGGACTTAAACCCCCACAAAATCAAGAACACGCAAGAAGAAGCAGAAGAAAAAAAATAACGTGAACAGGTTCTGCCAGGTGGCGCAACCTGTCTTTGAGATGAAGGGTTCTTAAAAGGGGACTGAACTTAAAAAAAAAAAAGCACTTTGAAGGGTGGATACGAAGTTGAATAAGCATTAACAACGGTTACTCTTTCATCTTCTTTCTTGTTCTCCTGTTGAAGGGGAAAAAATAAAGAGTTTAAAGAGGGGTGGAAGGTAAAAGGGGTTGAAGCTGAAGCCACCAGTTTTTGATCTAGGCATTACGGTTGCCAAGCCGTCGTCTAAAAGCTCAGACCATTCTTCCATTTACGTCTCATACATTCGTTCGTCGACCGTTCGTTTTCTGACTTCACCCATTTTTTTGTTAAATGCGTAAACACTCGCTTTTTTTTTCCTTCTTCTATTAAATACTTTTGTTAAATATTTGGGCGTATGGTTAATTCCGAGTTAATAACAAGCATTTTCTTAACTTTAAACATGGCTGAAAACTACCACAAAAGCGTAATTCCATCTTCCTTAAAAACTTTTAGATAGTCACAATTATTGACATAATTGCTCTTAATTATTCTAATATATAATTACATTTACAAATGCAGTTGCACAACCTTTATTACCCAACTTTCTTGTGTTTGTAACCCTGTATTAATCGGTAACATATCAATTATATACGTCCGCATAATATAATCAAATCATACTTCCTTTTTCTTGGTAGTGATTTCGACCAAATTGCATTTAACGTTTTTTTTTGTTTTTTTTTTCGAATCTGTAGATGATTTAAATAATTTCAAGGTAAAAAAAATCTGGAAACTATATTTATTTTAGAAATAAAATACAGGGTACCAGGGAGGAAATTACATAAAAAGGTTAAACACTGGTAAAATAGCAATGAAAAAGATCACTCAAGCTTTCGGACGCATCAGCAGCAGTCCTTCATCAGGAGTAATGACGATGTTATGTTTCTGTCTCTTTTTTATACTTGAAATTTCTGGAAAACCCTTCATCAGAGTAGTCCCGCAGAATGGGAAAACCCAATGAGAACCAATGGGAGGCCTCCAATAGAATCATGGAAGAACCCCAATAGGGACCAATGAGATTTATTTATTTTATAATTATTTATATATATTTATTTTATTTTTAAAATATTAGTATCCATTTCTTGCTTGGTGTTTTTAATTAACGTTGTAAGTGGTGCTGAACACCTCTAAATCGACGCATTTCCCATTTTCTGAAAATTTCGATTTATCGATGTAGATTTGGTCCCAATTGGTTCAAACGATGAAGGTGCTATCAGAGGCGGACATAGACTTCCATTTTGGGGGTCAGGACAGAAGTTGCTCTGGTCTTGAAATAACACCTTTCATTTATCATGAAAGTTGTAATTTTTTACAGTGATAAAATATTTTTTGGGTCATGACCACTGGACCTCCCCGTGTGTCCGCCCTTGGGTTCTATACTGTTTTTAAAATATCACAGATAATTATTATGCCAATGTTGGGGATTGGGCATGATATGATGCCGCCCCCGTTTTATTTAAACCAGCGGTCGCCAACCGGTGGTCCGCGAGAAAATTTTGGTGGTCCGCAGAAAAATCTGGACATTATTTGCATTTTTAATGTTTTATTAATAATAAAACAAAAATAATATTCTAAGAAATTCTCATATTCTGAATGACAATTTCCACCTTTATATTGCACTAAATTCACGGAATGTGGTCTGCGGGATTTAAAATTATGAATTTAGTGGTCCGTGAGGTCCGAAAGGTTGGCGACCGCTGATTTAAACATGGTTGCATATGAAAACGTAAATACCACATGCTGTCATCATTACTCCTGCCCGATTCATTTAAGGACCAAGTAGCCCTTGACCTGGTGCTATTTGAGCTTTGTTTTAATTCTAATTTGTGGTCCGAAACCTTTGCATGTTTTTGTATTGGCGTATTCATAGTTAGATCGTCCATCATACCATCTGAAGGTCTTCTGTTCTATTCAAGTTACGATTTCGGCTTTTGGGTCCCTATTTTCCTACTGAGCCGCTGCGCCTACAAGTAGTACAATCACATGCACGTTTTTTGGAAACGTACGAATGCACACAGGCAGCAGCGTAGCGGTTAAAAAATTATTGGAGACAAGTGGAATTATTGGATATGGGGCTCAAGGGGCATGGAAAAGGATTATGTGGGAAAATGTGTCTTGGTATCTGAGGGGGGGGGGGGGCGTGAGCTCCCCTTACGCCACTGCACACAGATACAACAATTAAAACCTTTTCTATTTTGTACTTAATTTTTTTTTCTCCTTCAAATTGCTGATGATATATGCAATATCGGATGGCCCCACCGCAGGCTAGAACTAAGAGCATTAAAATTGTGCATTTTTTAATTTTCGTCCATTAAACGGACCTTCTTTAAGGACCCAGTTAATTCTTTAAGGACCCAGTTAATTCTTTCAGCCTTGGACCCATAAAAGCCTTAATCCGGCACTGATCATCGCCGCCATTTTCTATCAACTGGTGGACGATTTCCAGTGATATTTCATCGAAAAACTATCTTGATGGTGGTAAGCATACATTCATCAAGTGGGTATGGCAGGTTGGTTTGTGGCAATCTCTTGTCACGCTTGACACAATACCAAAGGTTGAATGGTCGACCCATTCCTTTCCACGTCCACACATTAAACGCCAAATTTCTTTCATAAATCAAGAACCATTGTATTAACTAGATCTGAGGTCTAGATGGGGCCATTACCCTAGTTTAATGCTTTACACTTACCATTTATTCATAATTTTCGTTTTTCTAGAGCGGGCTGAGTTATCTCTTGCCTCCCCTTTGTTACGTCAGTGCAGAGAACATTCGGTCTGGCCCAATGAAGACGTGGTAGCAAAGTAAGCTATCGGTCAGCGTGGTTCCACACCTACCTCGTCATTAAAATTCAACGTGTGAACCTTCTTCCATTAAAATAGCAGTACTTATAATCCTCTACGCGTCAAATATCACGTCCACGTAATGGTATGTTTAATTTAAACATTATTGTTCTATTAAATGGCAACAGTGTTGCTACCAAACGATGTGAGATGATTTGAATGTTCAAATAAGAGGATGAGACAGGAATACACAATCATTTATCAAGTCCACGTCTGTTGGCTACGCCATGTTACAGCCACTCAATCCCATCGTGTGAATACTCGGCAAGTATCGCGCTAGATTGCATATCAAAAGATATTATCATTTATAAAGATGGGGCTGGCGAACAATTTTTCACATTTGGTGATGAAATCTCCTCGCCAAACACACCCCGAATAATTTAATTGCAAATGACCATCAACAACGTTAATAGAGGGCGATGTTAAATGGGTTGCAGGGGCGGACCGTCCTCGTGACATGCGATGTTTCTTAATCCCAGAAGGTGAGGGATGGGCTGTATAAAAGACCATTCATATCTTTCCACCCACCAAAAAACTTTCCACAAATATCTGTCGGCTACTATTTAAAAC
>QLNU02015270.1:34594693-34613814 GCA_006491805.2 Dysdera silvatica
AAAAAAAATACGTAGTCCATCATATGCCTTTCACATTTTATGTAAGTCCTTATATCCGTTTACCAAACGATTCTTCAAGAGCTATTTGAAGTGCCGACCAGCTGATAGGAGTTCGTAAAACGGAAGTAGTACGTTTGGCTATATTTTTTTTCCCTGAAGTCACATGTTTTCTTTTTTCACAAGTGGCTTTGGAGTTCGCCCACTAATCAGAATACACTACGGCTGTAAAAAATGAGCTTCCTTTCGGAAAGCTTTTGTAAACAAAATTGAAGTATTAGATGCTGCTAAAATTATTATTATTATTAAAGATTAGTTGTGCTCAGAATCGAAAACACCTAGCAAGAACACTTACCTACCGAGCATCCATTCAAAGGAGTGCTTACTGAAGGTGTTACCAGAATTAGTATCTTCGTCCTCTAAAACAGGGGTTCTCAAACTGGGGTGCGCGAGTGGAAATCAAGGGGTGCGCAAACGAGTTAGCACTTCGCCCCTTTTTATAATTTGAAGTTCATAGCTCTTCTGTACTTTTTCCAAAATAGAAAGAGGCAATTTGCTTTCTAAATTCGTTCCCCCTCACTTCTGCCATATTATCTTTTGCTGTTCCCATTGGCTTATCGTTGCGAACAAGGTTTTTCAACAATGTGTATGACGGAAAACTTTCAATTGAAAATTATATGCGTGCATGTCTCTCTGAAACGGTTCCCAGAATTGATTTACTTATTGAAAAGAGCCAAGCTCATCAATCTCATTAAATGCGTAATTATGCATTGACTAAAATTATAAAGAAATACTACTCGTCTATTACATACTCCACGGCATCCATACATTTTATATCATATTTTTCTCAGGGGGTACGTCAACACACCTGGGCAGGACGAAAGGGTACGCAGGATAAAAAATTTGAAAACCCCTACTTTGCAGAAAAAAAACAAAAAAAAACCATTCACCATTGATGACGAAAGCAGCGAACATCGGAAGTAAAACATTGACTATTGATACTCATCCCTAGTTTGAAGCGATCATGGATGATCGGAGCATTGCAACCTATATTAACGATATTTGCAGGGCTGTCCTGAAGAAAATTATTGAGAGTATGCGGTGCTGTCTTAATTAAAGAGTATTGAAATTGCGGGGTTACTGGACTTGCTGACGTCACCGTGCCGACTGGCGTTTGACTGGTCATCTATCGTCTATCCAAGTCCAAGATGGCAGTTGTCACTTTCACCATTTTTTCATCCCTCTCCTGATCATACGTGGGATAGATATTATTTTGAGGCTTGGGGGAGGGGGGTTCAGCGGTTTCCTTCATTTGTTTCCATTCAAGTTTGTTTTGTAAATGACTAAAAAAAAAAAAAAGCTGTACTTTGATGAAAGTTGCCCCAAAAACCAGCAAATACAAAACTCTTTTGTGCGTGGCACACAAAGCGCGTATCCTTTGGAGACAGCCAAAGTAAGTTTTCAAATTTCACAATAGCCATCATCATCATCATCATTGCATTTACGGGAGACCTTTACCTTACCCTTTTTATTACAGACAGACAGACAGAAAAACCAAAAGCAATAGCGGGTTCAATATCTATTGAAACCCGCTCATAAACAATATTCAAATAGCTTTTGAATAATATTAAGCGCAACCCAGATCCTGAGGGGGGGGACGTAAATCGTGAAGCAACTTACCTCACAGGACACGTTTCTTTCATAAATATTATTTCTCAGTTTCTATGTATCGGTCAATCAATTTTTATACATACTATAATATTTCAATTTATGATGTCGTGTTTACTGTAAGATATGTATTATTATTATGTTGAGACTTTTGTACCTAACACTTGGACGATAGTCCCCACTCCCCACCTAGTAAACACAAAAAAAACATGCTTCTCTCACAATTATACATCATATATAATACTTTTTGCCAAAAAGTGTTGCTACACGAGAAGTAATCCATTTCAAAATGCAACAGATTTTCTTTTTTAAACAAAAAATGTGTTTCGCTCTCCCAATTTCTTTGTGCAATCTGTCATCTTCTATGAACGACCTACCACTTGCTACATAACGTAAAAACGGTTGTGGCTTTGCGGCCCTTGGGGATTCATTCACTGAGCCGGATAATGAATTAACTCTTGATATTAATAACCAATATTACTATCCCTCACAGATTACTTCTCATAATCAAGTTAATAACACATTATTAACCGCTCATATTAATGCATGCAGTATTACTAACAAAGTGGAATTAATTGAAGACTTCATCCTTGGTATAAATCCATCCCCTGACATATTATGTATAACTGAGACCTAGCTCTGCCCAAATTAGGCTCCATCTCTTTTTGATTATGAATCGGTCTCGATTGCACGTGAATTGGGTAGAGGAGGTGGTGTTGTAATGTATGTTAAAAGAAAACATGAGTTTAATTTGATACCTCAATGGACGGGAATCTTCCCGGGGATTGAGATGCTGACATTACAAATTTATGGTATTTTTGTCACTACCATATATCGACCACCTTCTGGTGAATTGGGAGATTTTTTATGTCGTCTTCAGGACCTACTTGCCTTTATTACTTCCTCGAGAAAGAGGTTAATCATCATGGGAGACTTAAATATTGATTTATATACTTCCAATGAAAAATTTGTAAACCATACGCAAGCACAGAGACTAATGGATCAGATCTTCTCATTTGGATTTAATAACTATATTCATAACCCAACTAGAATTACATCACATTCTTGTACAGTTATTGATCACTGTATTACAAACGTTTTAAATCCACAATGTGGCATACTTCTTTATCAGATTAGCGATCATCTTCCCATATTTTCAATTTTTGGTATTTCACAGGGAATATCTAGAAGACATGGTAATCCATCTTTTATTAGAGATTTTCTGAAATGAATTTACAGACATTTAAAGCAAAGTTACAAAGAGTAAATTGGAATAATTTATATCTCTTGGATAATCCACTACATGCTTATGGATATTTCGTTGATACCTTCAAAAATAATTATGAAGTTTGCTTTCCATTAAAAACAATAAGCAAAACCAAACGTATACGTAAATCATGGATTACAACTGAAATTTTTAGAGAAATAAGGAAGAAAAATAAACTTTACTTCAAATTTTTAAAAGATAAATCACCAACAAAACTTGCTGTTTTTAAGTCATTTCGGAATGAATTGAATACTAAAATAAAACGTGCGAAACAGGCATATTTTTCGGCACTATGTAATATGAATAATAGGAAAACATGGTCAGAAATAAATGAACTTATGGGAAGATCAAAATCCAGAACAAGAGAAATTGATATACTAATAACTCCTCATAAAACGATTACTAACATATCACAGATTTCTAATACATTCAATGAATATTTCATAGAATTCCCTTATTCTTTATCTAGTAAATTTAATAATGTATTCCAAAGATGCCATGATTATAATATCGCTAATTCCTTTTTCTTGGATGGGGTCACTGAACTTGAGACAATTCGACTAATTAATAATCTTAGTGCTAATAAAGGACCAGGCCCAGATAACTTTCATCCAGTTCCCATTAAATATTGTGCTCATGAGATTTCAGGGCCTTTAACCTACATCTTTAATCTAATCTTTTCCACTGGTGAGATTCCGCCGGAATTTAAGACGGCAAGGGTTGTTCCGATTCATAAAAAGGGTTCATATACTGACGTTGCTAATTATAGACCGATATCAATATTATCGGTGTTTACAAAAATACTTGAAAAACTCATTTATAATAGATTATTAAAATACTTTGAACATAACCACATCATACAGGAAAATCAATTCGGTTTTACTAAAAATAAATCTACTGAACAAGTATTGTTAACGGCAACAGACTTCATATATTCGGCTTTGGACGGTGGTGACTCATCAATTGGAATTTTTTTTGATTTGTCACGGGCATTTGATACCATTAACTATGATAGACTTTTATATAAATTACAATTGGCAGGTATATGCGGAAAGCAAAATCTTCTTTTCAGAAATTACCATTTTGGAAGATCTCAATATGTGCAAATAAACGAAAATCAATCTATCGCCAGATCACCTCTATGTGGGGTTCCTCAGGGGTCGACATTGGGACCTTTGCTTTTTATTTTTTATATTAATGATCTTTTTTTTCTGCCAACTCGATCTAGAGTTCTATGCTTTGCCGACGACACAAGCATCTTTTATAGGGAAAGGAATCTTGATGTGCTGTTTTCACTTGTAAATAATGATATTGATATATATATAAAATACTTTAGAGATAATTATCTCTCACTTAATACAAAAAAAACCAAATGTATTCTGTTTTCAAATAAACATAACAAAAGCAACTACTTATGTAATACCATAAAAATAGATAACGATATAGTTCCGTTATCGCAGGAGACGAAATTCCTTGGAGTTACTATTCAAGCCAATTTAAAATGGGATACACACATTAACCTATTGTGCTTAAAAATTGGTAGATTTTTGGGAATATTGCGCAACATTAGTATTTATATACCTATAAAATTTTTGATCAATCTATATTATTCTTTTATTTTTTCTCATCTTTTTTATTGTTTATCGGTCTGGGGATACACTTCACAGGCTAACCAAAGTAGAATTTAGTCATTACAAAATAAATTCTTCAATATTATTAACCATAAATTACCACAACCAATGTCGATCCGTGAGGTTCCGCAAAGATTCAATTTATTAACTTTTAATCAACTTTTAAATTATAAAATTTTGTTATTAATGTTTAAAAAAATTAAAAATACTAATCTATTCCAGTTGATTTACAGCAACCTACACATAACTATCCAACAACAAGTAGACATAACTACAGACCTCAATTTTCTCGTCTGGAGCTGGGTTGCCACAGAGTGGGTTCTTCAGGTCCTAAATTGTGGAATCAGCTGCCTTCTAATATAAAAGAGATAAATTCCTATTCTAAGTTTAAGTCTTTAATCCGGATCCTCCTTACTAATTCTATTTAATCAATCGCATACTTAATTTAATTTTCGCTGATGTTTGCGCAGTGATATCCCATGGGGCTGCTTTGGCTATCTGGTATCTCCTGGGTGGTGCAGGCTTTGTCAGACTACGTCTTTACCTGCGCTACCCAGGCAGACATGGACAAAATTTTATTTCACAGTATATTAATTAATGTATTGATATTTTTTTTTTAATTAAATTTGATGTATTTATATTTTTGTAATTAATTTTATGCATCTATATTTTCGTATAATGTTAATGTAGATATGTCTTTGTTCTTATAATTAACTTAAACTAACATTGATTTGTAATCCCAATGTATATTTTTTTGTTGTTCATGTTGCTGCCTAAATAAAGTTGCTAAAAAAAAAAGAGAGAGAGAGAGAATTAACATTAGTTTGGTGAGTGACTTTTCAGGACAAACATAACAGTTGAAACGTCTTTAACATTCCACTTGTAACCGGTTTATACCAGTACTCCGAATTTACGTATAGGCAAAATAGGTCCGGGGCTCGGCCTCTGAATTTGGGGCCCTCCTCAAGAGCCTCAAGTGACACACACATATGCATAGTGAGCACCTCGATACTCGTCGTGATTGGTTCTAGAAGGTTCACGAAAATGAAGAAATTTTTTCATTAGAGCAATGTTATTTGGGATAATCCTTTCTGAACAACAAAATTTCTATATTTTGCTTCTGTGGATTTATATTTATGGGGCTGTTGTTTTATACAAGACGTTAAAACTAGAGTGGGACAAACAAAAGAACAACAATTACAAAAGTGCAAGTTTGTGGATCACATTTAAGTGATTATTTACCGTTACTTGAAGGGGAATCTTCAATAAAGGTCAGGCAACAGGCATTTGCACAGGCCTTTTTCTGTCTCTAATACCACTGCCAGAGAGTCCCAGAATTGTAGAAGTTTCCATTAGAAACGTATCAAGAAAAATTTGTTTGCCACGTTTGAAAAACGTTTCAGAAGAGAGACATTGCTTCATCATTAAACAAGTCCACAAGTTGATTTGTTAGAGCTTTCTCAGGGCAATACTTTTCAACAAAATTTTGTAATTCAACCCACTTAGAATACATTTCTTTCAGCAGTACAGTAGGAACTTTCTCTTGTTAGGACGAAATTTAAAAATTCTCTTTTTAAAACAAACAAATAAATAAATTATATCTAAACACCCAGGAGCATATAAATAAATAATAAAAAAACACACTCTCTCTCACTATATAAATATTATATGTTTTGATGTTGTAAATGTTTTTTCCGCTATTCTACCGCTGTTTATTTGCTTATTCCAGATGAGATTGTACCCCAAGACAACTGCGCATTGGGTTCACCATGTTTCATTGTTCCATTGATGAGGTAGAGTTCTCCACAAGACGAAACCTTCCTCTTTTGAAGTCCTCTTTGGCAGCAACACCAAAACGATTAAGAAGCACCAAGACGTTTCCATAGATTCCAGTCATTAAAAGAGATGCCACAAAGTTAAAAGGTGTGCAGTGCCAAAACGGCCAGTGCTTCCCTTAGATCAACTGGGAGCGGAGGTCAATTCAAAAATTTCAAATGGAAAAATATGTCAAGTTGTATGTCGTTCGAAAGATCTGAATAAAAAACGATTATTAACGTTGGTCCCAGGTCAATACACCCAACATGAATGGGGAGAGGTGAAAATTTGGGTATAAAATCTCTTTCTTTACCAAAATTCCCCATACACAGGTACTTAAAATCCCGTTCTGTGCTTGTTTCTGAAGAGAGTGCGCTTCTGAGCATGTGTAGATGCAGAGGAGATTTTATAGGTGGTGGGGGGGATCTCCTCAGCCCCAATAGGATCAAATTCCTATTCAAATTACACGGCGTACTACTAGATTGAACTTTATATCAATAACTGCTCAAAATGCACACCATTCACCTCCTGACAATAAAAGAAACGATTTTCAAACTACCGATGCACGTGCTGAAAAGTAAGTGATAGTATCTCCCGACGAGCTGGGGTAATTAGGTTCCTTAATTCGAGTAACGAAGTTGGTTTGGTTCTATAGACTACAGTTTTCAGGTGTCCCCATAACAAAAATTCATTCATAGACAAATCTGTGGATCGAGCCTGCCACTCAATCGCCTACCAATCCATTTGTTTGGGAATCTGTTATCCAGATACTGACGCACAGCGCGCTCATAATGGGCTGGGCAACCATCTTGTTGAAATACAATTCCATCTACATCAAATTCTAGCTCTCCTTCTTCAGTTGTAGCATTTTCGACAACCTTTGTAATTAGAGGGTCTACTAAATTTTCTAGCAGATCTAAATAACGTTCCTCGGTTAAAGTGCCATCAATGAAAAGTGGCCCTATGATATGGTTGCCTAAAATTCCCGCCCAAACATTTAATTTTTGTGGTCGTTGAGTATGCCCTTCTCTTAAAATATCGGGATTTTCATCTCTCCAGTAAAGCATGTTTTGGGTATTCACATGTCCATTAAGAAAGAATGTGCTTTTATCGCTGAAACAAATGTTTTGTAAAAACTGATTATTTTCAGCGATTTCTGCGTTTATTATTTCACACAACTCAAGGAGATGATCATAGTCATCTTCACTGAGCTCTTGAGTAAAGTGCATTTTATACGGATAAAACGAATGTTTTTTAAGGATTTTGCCGATTGTGGATTTAGAAACATTCGTGCAGTCACTCATTTCACTCAAGGATTGCAGGGGTGTTACACTAGCATTGCCGATAACTTCCAGCACTGTACCCTCAGCCACCTTAGGTCGACCAGAGTGTGGCCGATTTTTTTTACTAAATCGGACACGTACTTATGATCGATTGGTTGGTCAGAAAATAATTCATTGAACCTTCTAGAGGTCGCCTTGCAGTTTCGACCACATTCCCCATAAAGAAAAATTATTCCCACTTTGTCTTCCACTGAGCATACCATTGTATGGCCGTTAAATGATAAAACAAAGAGAGTAATTACATAAGAAATGAAAGTTTAATAAAGATTTATTTAAACTTCCATTGCTTTGAACGAAGCCAAACACGTCTAGTAACACGTACAAGTAATTTTTTACTGCCGTATCTGTCGGTGTTTCAAACTCGCACGTAAACAATGCACAGAGGCTAAACATGCGCAGAAGCTATCACAGAAAGGGATTTTAAGTACCTATGTGTGGGGAATTTTGGTAAAGAAGGGGATTTTATACGAAAATTTTAAACGCTCGCCATTCATGACTTGTGAGGTGTATTGACCTGGGACCAACGTTAATAATTGTTTTTTATTCAGATTTTTCGAACGGCATGCAACTTGACATTGTTTTCCATTCGAAATTCTTGAGTTGACCCCCGCCCAACCCCTCAGGGATCACACACCAAAAATTTTTCACTGAAAAAGTGCGCCCCCAAAATAATGGGATACGTGTTCGCCGATTTTTCCATCTACCCAACCGTTTCCGAATAAATGACCCGGGGTCAGACTTTGTGGACGCCCCGTATATATATTATTATTATTGTGTGTGTTCTCGCACTTGGCGGATTAAGCTTAAGACGGGTGGTGCCAAGTTCTCAAGTCTACCTTCAGTGTGAAAATAATTTTGTATGTTTCATTCTGGTGCCAAGTTTAAAAATTTTCTGACTGTTCGGCAGGTGTTTAGTATTGTTGCTTTTTGCATCTGAATATATGTGTTTGGTTCAATTTCAAGTGTCTCCAAGTTCTTTTGGAGTGTGGTTGGTATTATACCTGTTGCTGATAAGACAAGAGGGATAACGTTTACCTTATCCATGTACCACATGTCTTTAATTTCCTACCTTAAGTCTTGGTATTTAGTCATTTTTGTGGTGTATGTGTTCTGAATGTTATTTGTGTTGGGTATTGCTATGTCTGTGATGTGTGTGGTTAAGCTGGTTTATTATATTATATTATTAATAATAATATTCTTGCTAGATAACCTTTAGCCCAATATATTGGAGCAAACTTCTATATTTCTACGATAACGCTTTCTGATATTGGCTTCAATGTACTTTTAACGTATTTTTTATCATTCTTTTTAATCGTATGTACGTCCTCGCATTGTCTGGTGCAGACTGGTCTTTGCTATTTGTTCCTACACCATGAAAGTACAACCAACCCGATATTAACGAGTAACACTTTGTCATTGATCTGAATGAATGAATGAATGTCATTCCGACGAAGTGAAAGAACATTACTTGTCATGGCAAACTCTGGTCATACGTTGCAATCTTTTGCAATCCGATATTAGCTCACTTTCACAATGACCGAAGACAGGCCAACCCGCTTTATCTGAATGTGATCTTTGTAAATATGCTTAAAAATGTAAAGCATGAAATTTAATCAGATAAAGATAAATGAATGAAGTTCCTGCAAAATTTCATGAAGGAAAAAAATTCAGTTTTCCTCGAAAGGCGAAGTCGTTTTTTCCGCCTCAAAAAATTTTGGGCCTTGTTGATTCATCAATGTCAGAACGACGCAATGCGATCTTTCTTCATTTCAGAAGCGCAGTTTGGGCTCTTTTTTCCAAAGCCTTGACCCAATCAACTAAGCTTTGGATCCAAAGAGACGATAGCGATAAATTCCTTTCTGACATCCTGTCCAAAACAGCTCGAAAGTTTGCGTGAAAGGGAAGTTTGCGTGAAAGGGAAGTTTGCGTGAAATATTTATAAGTAAATAAGTGACGGTTATGAGGTTTCGTAGTTTTTTAATCTTGCATTATGTTAAGTCATCATGTGCAAATAAATTTAATAAATCTCTGGCTTATGCCTTACCTAGTATCATCAGACTTTTGATAATATTCACACAGGAATGGTTGATTTCGCGAGATCCGTTTAGACAACGACCTAGTGAGCTTTTCAAATGAGGCTATGAATTAACATAAAAAACGAATGGTCTCTTCTTCGTTAAATTTGTAAGGATGCGTCAAAAATATCAATGCAACAAAACTTTAACAGATGATCTATGGCATATATCGCACCTTTGCGACGAAAGTGTTACAACTCAAAATTCGGTGAAAATGACTTAATGTTACAACCAGATGTAGAAAACAGTGCTGCATTTTGCCATGCAAAATGTTAGGTCATAAGTTATTCGGGTTTCTGCTAGTTGGCACATGTCATTAGATCAGTGGTTCCCAACTCAATTTAAGCCGCGGACCACTTTTCCACTTCAATTGTACTCGCGGACCACTTTGAAAAATTCTCAAGAGTTGGCTGCAAGGCCTTAATAAAAAAGGGAGCTGACTCTTTTTTTGGGGGGCGGGGGGAGTGATGTGTTTGTAAAATCTTTCTTTGGTAAAAAAAAAGCAAAGAAAAGAAAGAAAGGAAAAAGAAACAGAAAAAAACATCTAATGATAATACAGCGGAACCTCGTTAAGACGAATTACTTTTAATACGAACCGTTTTCTGAAGTTCCATCAGATTGTAAAATACTACAAATGTACAATCAATTTCACTTTTATATTTAATTTTAATATTTAATAATAATTTTATAAGCTTTTTTTACACAAGGCCGGTCCATGGACCAGTTCGGAACCACTGCATTACATAGACGCCAACATCTCTCAATTCAATCAGAAACAGTTTTTTGCGTTTCCTGAAGATTGGGATTTTTTGAGTTGTAACACTTTCGTTGCAAGGTACAGTGCGGTCGTCAATGGACAAAAATCGAAAAACCAACTACGAGTATTTAATGGACAATATTGAACCTCATATCCAAGTTCGGAGATAGTTATTACTGAGTAATCTAGTGCTAGTAAAACAATAGATAGTTCTCGATCATATTTGAATAAGCGGCAAAGAAGCAGCGAAACCTATCGAAGAGCAATGCTAAATTCATGTGAAATTTCGCATATGTAAACTTAGCTCGGTTTCGAGCTTTTGCGTATCTTAAAAAATCATCGCAGCATATAAAATGCTCAATAAGGTTTGTACTTTTCATTTCAGCATAATTTCTTTATAAACATTCAATAATTTTTGTAGTAATTACGCCTAGAATGTAACTAAGTATATTCAACAGTGTTATTATTGTAGTTTCCCAACTTCAATTAAACATTTACAGAGTTAAGACTCAAAATATCCTGGAATTTTGATTTTTTCCGGCTCATCAGTTATTCTGGTTTAGGAAACATAAGTGACTTCCTGCTACAAACTGCTACACTGATTGTTGTAATTTTTTGTTCAGAAATCGGCCGAAGTGTCAAAATTTCGGACTTGGTGGAAGTTTGGATTTGAAGTGAAGAATCTGAGAAACATGGAAAGTATTAACTCAGATGAACTAATTTTTGAATGTTAATGACTTTTCGGATTCGACTAATGAACATTTGGAAACATGGGTGTATTTAAGGGGTGGGTCGAGGAAACTTTGCCCCTCTCCCAAAGTTTTAAACACCGAATGAAAAAAAAATATATATAATATGTAGATCCACACACACACATCTTCAGTTACACATACACATCACAGTCTTTAATTATTTTTCCTCCCCGCTCCCCGAAATAGAATCTTACGTACGGCCGTCTTTGAAAAAAAAAATATGTTGCTACTTTAGCTTAGCAGCCGGCAAAAAATGGAACGATTGTTCCCGAAATTAAAACTATGTGTTTAAGCGGCATCATGAGTGGTTAAACAAAGAAATTGCTATGCACGAAGATGTTTTGAACCTTGGCACATTAAATTTCAATGAAACTGAGCTATAACTCATTACAAGACGATCACGAAAATTTAACGTTACCCCCCACCCCCCGAGACAAGTAGAGTACACCCAAATATGGATCTTATTAATGCTCACCTACTTGCATCAGACCCTCTAATTTCAAGCAAAAGAAAAACAAAGTCAAAAAGTTCTAATAGAGATATGAATGATATCAAGGATTATGTCGTAGTCATAGGTGCACCGGAAACATACGAGGAATACCTTATTGTTTAGGATTTCGAGATTAGCAATGCAGATTCTGATGAAAGCAAGTAATTTTATATTTATTGTAAATAATCAATTTGTGTTTCTTTCAAATGTACATATTTGTAATACACTGAAGTGCCAGAAAAATTGGTACACCTACCTAATATCGTGCAGCCCCCCTCCGTGCGCATGCCAAAGTGCCGCAACACGACGTGGCATGGACTCGACTAATGTCTGAAGGTATCCTGGAGACAATTCACACCAGGAATCCTGCAGGGCAGTCCACAAATCCATAGGAGTGCAAGATGGCGGAGATCTCTTCTGAACAGCACGTTGCAAGGCATCCCAGATATGCTCGATAATGTTCATGTCTGGCGATTTAGGTGGCCAATGGAAGTGTCTAAAGTCAGAAGAGTGTTCCTGGAGCCACTCGGTAGCAACTCTCGATGTGTGGGGTGTCGCATTATCATGCTGAAATTGTCCAAGTCCGTCGGAATGCACAATGGACATGAATGGGTGTAGGTGATCGGACATGATGCTTACGTACCTGTCACCTGTCAGAGTTGTCTCTAGACGTATCAGGGGTCCCATATCACGCCAACTGCACACGCCCCATACCATCACAGAAGCTCCACCAGCTTGAACAGTCCCCTGTTGACATGTAGGGTCCATGGATTCATGAGGTTGTCTCCATACCCGTACACGTCCATCCGCCTGATGCAATTGGAAACGAGACTCGTCAGACCAGGCAACGTGTTTCCAGTCATCAACAGTCCAATGGCGGTGTTGGCGGACCCAGACGAGGCGTAAAGCTTTGTGCCGTGCAGTCAACAATGGTACACGAGTGGGCCTTCGGCTCCGAAAGCCCATATCAATGATGGTTCGTTGAACAGTTCGCACGCTGACACTTGTTGATGCCCCAGCATTGAAATCCGCGGCAATTTGAGGAAGTGTTGCACGTCTATCTCGTTTAACGATTCTCGTCAGTCGTCGAAGGTCCCGTTCTTTCAAGGTCTTTTTCCGGCCGCACCGCTGTCGGAGATTTGATGTTTTACCGGATTCCTGATATTCACGGTATACCCGTGAAATGGTCGTACGCGAAAATCCAAATTTTGTCGCTATCTCGGAGATGCTATGTCCCATCTCTCTTGTGCCGACTATAACGCCACGTTCAAAATCACTTAAATCTTGATAACCTGCCATTGTAGCGGCAAGAACCGATCTAACAGCTTTGCCAGACATCTCTTGTCTTATATAGGCGCTGCCGACCGCATCGCGTTACGCTGATTGGTTGCAAAGCTCCGTTATTTGCATACGCACGCCTGTACCAGTTTTTCTGGCACTTCAGTATATATTTTGTTACTCACAAATCAGTTTTCTTTCTTTTTTAAAACCCTTTCATTTGGCCACATTGTGCTTCACAGATCTTCCTACCCAAGGAACTCAGTTTTTCTTTTGATTGATGGAAATTCTTTTATATATATTTGGGCGAAATTGATAATTTTTGAGGGCACTACACTATTATGACATTCTTAAACACAAACATCCCTAAAACATATTACAAGTAATTTGCATTTCCGCTAGCTGTGATGGCACAAATGATCGGATTATCTTGAAATTCACAAAGATTATAGCTAGACAATAATTTTAAATGTCCGTAAATTTTGGCGACAATTGAGCGAATTAAACGGCTAATATGGATTTTTGTCCAAATTTGTAAAAATCGGTCACACTGTGCAAGGGTGCGATATGTTACCCATGTTTGAAGGAGAGCCGTGTAACAAGCTATAGCTTTCTGCTCTCCATTTCTAATCTAATCACCAGTCAAAATCTTTTAATTTCAAAACTATGAACTTACCATCAACAAATTACGCTACAAATGTATCATCAAAAACAATGCATACGTTGAATAAATTTATTCTTATTAAACTGCCATGACGTTATTGCGAAAAAATCCACCTTTACAATTTCCTGTATCTATGACTTCTTTGTTCTATGCATCTCCCTGTATCTAATCTAGAGTCCCTAGAATTCTAAGTTGACGCATCAGCCGCCATTTTGTTGTAGAATTCCGGTTTCATTTACCTTGGCGATAAAGGTTTTCCGCTTTGGCGCAATGATCGCTATTTTGGCATAAAAATAATCCACAATCCGCGATTATCCGACTATTGTAAACATTGGCGCAACTTTCAAAATGTCGCCAATAAATGCAATTTGCAACCACGATCACGTGATACAATGGCAACAAAATGGCGGATACGCGCCTGCTCCCTTTTTTTTTAGGAGCCTTACCAGTTGCTTGCCGATATTGATGTTTTATGCGCTTATATACATCTAATAAAATACGCATATAAATGTATGTAGTTTCATTGGCGTGTTTGGAAAAAAAATTGGCCGGAAATGCGCTGCCAATCTACAACTCAGCGATAAAGTGTTTAAGCATGTATGTCACGGTCAAAATCCGAAAATCGGTCAATACATATTGACCAACCGATGTCATATGTAACAGATATCTCTTATAACGTTGATGTTTTTTTACGAAATCGTTCTTTATGATACTGCTATGACTGATATTTAAAACCCGCTTATATGCACAGGATTTGGTTGCCGCGTCCATTTGCATGTATGCAGTTTCGATTGTGATACATTGTTCATAAAATTTTAAGCGTATCCAAAGCCGACATTGTATGCATGTTGCATGCACATATGTATGTTATCTATACAGACTTCATTTTCAAAGTTTGAATTATAAAATCTAAAATGGATTTCGCGGGGACCCGACATGGAGATCCTTTTCTTTGGTCCTAAATTCTTCTCCTTATTTTTGGACCGCTCTACCGTATATACGTAGGCTGGCACTTATGTTTTTAGAATCTGGCAACACAAAAGACCACAGCTTTCATTGTTGATGATTTTTTAAAATTTCAATTTTCACGTGAACATTGGGTATTACAGAACCAGAATTGCGATAAAATTCTTTTTACGGCGTTGTTTTAAAGTTCATGAAGTAGTGAAAAACATGGATTCAAGTTGAAGGGATTTTCGAGCCATGGTTTTGTATGAATTTCGACAAGGTTTGACACAGCAATGTTTGTCGATCGTATGAATTCGACTTTTGGTAATGAAGCACCATCTAAAGCAACAATTTACAACCACTTTAAATAATTCCATTTTGGACGTAGGAGTTTCAGTGGTGGGTTTCGTGAAGGTCGACCAAACACTGCTGTGACACCACAAAACATTGATGCTGTGCGACAACTAATCACTTTAGATCGTCATGTTACTGATGATGAAACTAAGGCATTTTTGAACGTTTCAGGGACCCTAGTGAATTAAATTTTATATGATCATTTCAATAACAAAAAGATATGTGCGCGTCGGTTACCATACAATTTAAATCAAACTCAAAAGGATGCTCGTGTCAAATGATGAAGGGAAAATTTGAAAAGATAAAACTGTGGTGCCTCAAAACGTATCTTTGGCATTGTGACGCAGGAGATGAAAGCTGAATTTATTCCTATGAACTCAAAAAAAATTCACTGTTTGGGTGTTCCAAAATGAACCGAATCCTACGAAAGTTGTTTGTGGACGAAGTGCTTCAAAGAAAAT
Organism: Dysdera silvatica; assembly: GCA_006491805.2. Lineage (NCBI taxonomy): Eukaryota > Metazoa > Arthropoda > Arachnida > Araneae > Dysderidae > Dysdera > Dysdera silvatica. Next base: position 34,610,194 of record QLNU02015270.1, read on the forward strand.
GATTGCCTCGTTTTTTGGTAAAGCCAGCCATGTTGCAATCGTTGTATTGGAGGATTGTAGAACAGTAAATGCTGATTGATATACGACAATTTGATTGCCAGAAATATTTGTCAAATCAGAGAAAATAATTTGAAACGTCACATCGTTCATCATGACAATGAAAACTCACATACTACATTTCAAACTATCAATTATTTGAAGCATGAAAACATTGAGTGGATGAGGCATTGTCATTCGCCTGACTTAGACCCAATGATTCCTTTTTGTTCCCAACGATATAAAAGCTCAAGAAAAGCAATTGAATCTAAAAAACCACATGTTTATGCTATATCAACCTCTGAATGGCATAACTATTTTGAAAATTGGTTTCTTCGAATGTAAAAGTGTATTAATAGTAAAGGTGAATATTTCGAAAAGCGATAAAACGACTTTTTCCATATAAAAATATTTGCACATTATTTTCTAAAAACTTAAGTACTGCCCCTCGTATATATATATATATATATATGGCCTGCAAAAGGGTTGCTGGTATCTAACTGGAAGGAGACCCACACGCTGAACGTATGTGACGATGTGTGGAACCGTCCAGGCCAGTAACCTAGTGTCCTACCCCGCCTTCCAATCTTCATTGTTGCGAATTGGATGAAATAAGAAAACAGGTTGGGGTGACGTGGAAGCGAATTGCTCAGGATAGACTTGTGTGGAAAGCATTTGGAGAGACCTTCATCCAGCAGTGGATAGATAATGGTTGAATATGATATAGTCCGTACGACTGTATATGCAAGTGGTTCCCAAATTTTTTAACCCTACTCTCCCCTTACACCCATATATGGAAGTCATCTGCTCCCCCCACCCATACCCGCTCGACGTAATAAAAACAAACAATAGGCTTAGTGTATTTTTGTACATATATGTACACGGAATGTACAAAAAATGTGAATATATTATATGCATAATTTAACATTTTATTTATAAGAAAATAAATACCGTGTAATTTGGTGTAAAGGGCGGGCACCTTTACTTAAGGGACAATTCCTCTAGTTCCCAGGCTCTTTGAATAGTGACACATGTACCCAGTGGCGCACCCATGTATGGGGCCAACGGGGCCCGAGCCCCTCCCTTGTGCTAACAAAACGAAAAATTATTAGGCCAACAGACACTGGTAAATTATTTTATTAAAAAATGTAAGATGAAAGTAGTGATATTCCCAACATTTCCCGGAACTCTGGTGACACTGACTGCTGCTGAGGCAAGCAACGGCAGCAGTGACTATCTTCAAACTCTTTCTGGGAAGTAAAGGTAGACCAAAACACGATATCAAAAACGGTTGAAATAGAAATTCTGACTGCAGATATTTGTAATTATGTCAAGAAATCTAACCTCACTGATGGAGATAAGACAAGAGTGCTGGCCATTGTAAAATTGTATAAACATAACCTATTACTTCTAATTATTTAAGTATATTGCCTTATAGAATTATTAGTAATTCAAGAATGATAAATGTATACAAAATGGCAAACGTAATTGATATGGCGTCTGGCCATTTTTTTTCCACCAAAAATTCCTTGCACCACTGCCCCCTTGAGAATATTCTGGGTGCACCACTGAATGTACCTCCGAAGAACGGACACCTCTATGTAAGGGACAAAATGCCCGGTTTCGTGGGTGTCCCTTATTGGGAGTTAGCACTGTACATCATTCAAATTAGAATGGTGTTATTTAAATAAATTGAATGCAGAATAATATTACAGCTCTTAAATAGATCAGTTATCATTTAGCTAGAGTTAAAAATAATTTCGTGAAAAATCTGTTGCTTCTCCCCCCCGGGGGGGATCCAGCCCCTCTGTTATATAACATGCTCAACTGACAAGAGGAGCATGTACCATTTAAAAGCGAGGCAGTTGACCCACATAAAATACTTATTCCAAAGACAGAACGGAAACTGCTACCATCCTGTCATCCAAGGATTTATCCCTGGCACTATCCAGAGATCAATACTGGTTGTCTCCGAGAGGTCGCGACCGGCAGTCGCGACTCACAGACGCTAACCATTTTTTTGAACTCGGCAAAGAAATTGCCATCTTTAACAATTGCTTGCTGAATTGTTACAATCATTCTGGTCGTTGGTATTGGGTATTATTCAGGAGGTAAACCACTGCTCACAGAAATTTTATCCACAAATAATACACGGCGTTATCTCCCAATGAGGAACACCCACAGGGGCGGAAATGTTGTCCTTTAAATAGAGGTGTCCCTTAAAGGGGAGGTGACACTGTATTTTAAATTATAAATAAGAAATATTTTATATTTGAGTGAATAAATACAGAATATGGGCCGAAATAATGAAATGTAATGTAATTTTTTGGACATTTGACAAAAGGTGTTTCTTGGGTGCTTTACCGTGGGCGAGGGTTGACAAAGTATATCGCCATTGGCGACTAAATTTTTGCAGTTGGCGAGTATGGAATCTTCCTTTTCCTACTTGGTTCCTAGTCGAAAACTTCGAAATTAATTTATAGGTGTCTGGGTTCTCTTTTTGGGGAGGGCGAATATCGTTATTGTCTGGCGAGTATGGTCCCCTAGCGATATGCCGAGCTCTGGCCATTGGTCTTTGTCTTCGATCATGCAAATTGGTCAACATTGGCCACTGATCAATTTGGAAACGTTTGTCTTTACTTTTTGACCATGCGGTTACAAGCAGCCAAGTTGCTAGCAATAGCAAATGACAAAGAGACTGACGTCACTTCAAACTAATAAGTGCACGAACACCCACACGCACGCACAACGTACGCACGAATACACACACACATGCATTTTAAGGCTCTAAACCAGCGGTTCTTTAACTTTTCTAGACGGCGGACCCCCTTCAGAGATCACTTGCCCTCGCGGACCCCCTTCAGAGATCACTTGCTCTCGCGGACCCCCAAGAATTAACTCAAAGTTTAAAACCCAGAATTTGCATCATACATATTTATTTCTAGTGTTTCATCACTAATTTTCACCATTTAAGGAAGGAATTTTTCGTCCCCTCATAATTTATTCTTAGCATTAAAGAGCAAATGCTCTTTTCTTAGTATTTTTCCGAACCTCTGTGAAACACTAGGAGAGCATCGCGGATTCCCTGATAGGGTCCCGCGGACCACAGTTGAAGAACCGCTGATCTAGACCTTTAGAGAAAAAAAAATTTGTTGAGAAGTCTTTAGAGAAAAAGAGAGTGGTTAAGATCTGAATTTTCTCTTCGTGTGAAGAAAAAAACAGAGAGCATTTCACAACTTCTTGGGATAACTCAATGCTTTCCGCCCATAAAATACTCAACCCCTGAAGCAAATGTTTGCTCAAGTAGTGTAAACCAGCAGCAAAGTGTTTATTTTCGTGGGTGGGTCTGGGCTTTTTGCAACGTGAGTTTCGGCTCCCTTTTAAAACCACACTTAAAACTCTTCCGCCGAACACTTAGAATTTAACGTTTCCGGCACTTTCGTTTTAGAAAAGAAAAAAGTTGGTGACGGCAAAAGGAAAACATAAATGCAGTTTATCCGGAAAATGGTGCGTGCATCAACTCAAACTAAATGCACTCCCAGAAAAATCCGGGAAGCCCCGAAATTTTCTTTTTCCCGGATAATC
>QLNU02015270.1:34623862-34635212 GCA_006491805.2 Dysdera silvatica
TAGATTGAACTTCATAGGAACATGAGGAAATATCGTTATAGACTGGTTTCACCAAGGTAGACGGATAGCTATAGACTGATTTGTCCAACTTCATAGGAAGAACTTCATTGTTTCATAGATTGAACTTCATAGGAACATGAGGAAATATCGTTATAGACTAGTTTCACCAAGGTAGACGGATAGCTATAGACTGATTTGTCCAAGGAAATCTCATAGGAAGAACTTCATTGTTTCATAGATTGAACTTCATAAGAACGGAAGGAAATATCATTATAGACTGATTTCATTGTATGCATAGTCTAAGGAAACTTCATAGGTTGAACTTCATAGTTCCGTAGATTAAACTTCATAGGAACTGGAGGAAATATCGTTGTAGATAGACTTCACTGTATGTATAGTCCATTCACAAACAGTCTAGTAAGTCTAGTGGAAAAGCTAGAAACAGAAGTTGTCGACGCCACAAAACCTGCTTTTCCACCGGACTTCGTTTTGTGAACGGACGGTGCATACACGATTATTAATAATAATTACAATTAACATGAACTTCAAAATTTTTCTTTACATCTTAAGATACTGCAAAAAGCTGAGTACATTCGCCCTTGAATACCACCTTGAAATTACCACCAAAAGACACATTTCGCCGCCATTTTGGAAAGCTAATGGCTCGTTTTGCTTCGCCTCTTTTAGTCGATTTGTGCGAGAGGCATACCTAGCCCTCCATTTAGTCTTCCTTATCTTAACAAGCTTTTATCTAAATTCGTTTCTTCCTCTCAAAGGTAAAGCCAAGCTGTACGTGAACTTGATGTCGGATAACAAGAACAGGGCTGAAATGTGTTTCGCTTGTATTCGATGTCATTCAGAGATGTGTAGTAACAAATGAAACACTTACTTCTGCAGATAACCCATGAAATGTGTTCGAAACGCTTACAACAGTATCGTTAAGCAAGTAGACTAAGTGGACAACATTGTGTTGTAAAAACCCATATTCTTATCTTGGCTGTTCTTCCACGTTACTTTTGTCGAACTGCGGCGATAGCATAAAAATGGCACAATTAGTAAATTTAGTATGCGGCGTTACCTTCCAACAAGCGACATCTTGCCCCTTAAATAGAGGTGTCCTTTCTTCGGGGGTGCATGTGTTTATACATACGTATACTGGCGTTCAAAGGAATCGTCCCTTGAATTGTGTCCCTTATTTGGAGGTGTTCTTTATGGGAGGTATCACTGTATTACCATATCCTTTTTTCATTACGTACGTTAGATAAGATAGACTGGAATTTTAATTGAATATTTCCAGGCTATGGTTTATCTTAATTCCCAGTAGGTTAATTACTTAAAATTTATTAAATTACTTGTAATTCTATAAAGATTCTTCAAAATATAATAATAATAATTGCCCATTATATCCTTAGATAATTACTAGAAAAAAGATTCGCTAATTGGACTTGAACCATCTCTGACCAAGCTTTTGAAAACACACTGTACGTTCTCCCACAAATTGTCCAACTTGATGCAGAAATTACAAAGAAAACTTGCCATTCTATGTATCTTAATTCTGCTTTGTGATGAGTTCTGAGGCGGCGGAAGGTTTCAAAAGAACAGGTTCCTAAAGATCCCTGGAGCAAATAGAATTCCTTTTATGGTCTCGGTAAAAAACAAACAAAAAAAAAACTTGGTCAGTAATTAATAAGGGAACAATGATAAAATGAGAGGGGGAAAAAGGGGACCCACATCTCTATTTTCCTGTATGGGGAAAAAAAATAACGTTTTTCCCCATTATCTCATAATATTGGCATCACTGTATGCAGTTGCAAAATCGTTCGGGTTGCTATTAATTCTCCTTTATGGTTCCTTAAAAAAATCTGGTCGTATTTCGTGGACACTTTTACTTTTATGAAACACTCGTGGATAAAGCAATGTGATAAGGGAATTAGCAGTTACTGTTCCTAATTATTACTGTTTTTATGGCTTTATAAAGTACTTGACTTCACTGTTTGTGCAATAATTATAATAATTATTGCAATTATAACAATTTATAAATAGATAAAAATTGCATAACATTTCTTTATTAGTCAAAAATTCTGATTGATAATAATAATAATAATAATAGTTTATTTTCTACACACGGGAGGGGAGTCCATTTGTGAGCATTATATTTCTTGAAGTACATATTAACTTTTGTATAGTACAAGCACATAAATGAGGGAGATTTCAAGTATTACATAAGTACTTTTGGGGAAGGAGGTTGTGTTTATTTTCCTATGTTAGCTAATGTTAATTTTTGCTTACCAAAGGGGGTATAAAATGGCTACAACGTTACTTACGCAATACTTGAACTCTCCTTAGGTAGTAAGTAATTGTAATTGACCAGTCATTAATCAAAAATATAATTAATGAATATAAAAATTAATTAATTAGTCTGTGGTTAGAGTTTATTAGCCTAATTTCAGATGACCAATCAGTAATTAGAGCCTGGTGGTCAACGATTTTCATTAATTAGTAATTCCAGACGATAGCCTTTAGTTTTAATATGAAAGATTTTGGCCGTCCACGTTTGTTAGCCCAAACTACAATGTGACTCGCTATCGCAAACTTTGGTGGGGAGATACTATTTTTTGGAATAATTTTACGTGTATTTAATGTTTTGATATACAGTAGAACCTCCATATAACGAAATGGACGGTTCCATGAAAAAATTCATTATATGGAAAATTCGCCAGGTGGAAATGATGTGCTCATGAATCCGGACAGTGCAGTGTGATACCACAATTAAAATCCCGTTTTTCAGTAAACGACATAGAAATAGATGTTTTCAACTGTGCATTTTGTGTTTCACACCAGCCGCGCACCCAGAATATCCCCAAGAGGGGAGCAGTGGTTTCAAGGAAGTTTGGGTGAAAATATGGCCAGACGCCATGTCAATTACGGTTGTCTTTTTGTGTACTTTTATCATTATTGAATTACTAATAATTCTATAATGCAACATACTTAAATAATTAGAAGTAGTAGATTATGTTTGCACAATTTTACAATGGCCAGCACTCTTATTCTATCTCTATCAGTGAGATTAGATTTCTTGACATAATTAAAAATATCTACAGTCAGAATTTCTATTTCAACCGTGTTTGATATTGTGTTTTGGGCTACCTTTACTTTCCTGGAAAGCGTTTGAAGACAGTCCCAGACCACTGCTGCTGCTGTTGCTTGCCTCAACAGTAGTCTCATCAATGTCACCAGAGTTCAAGGAAATCTTGGGAACATCACTAATTTTATCCTACATTTTTAATAAAATAATTTACCAGTGTCTGTTGGCGTAATAATTTTTCGCTTTGTTAACCCAAGGGAGGGGGCCCGGCCCCCTAGGCCTCCTACGTGGGTGCGCCACTGTTTCCCGCGGTATTAGGGAACCCACGTTGCTAACGCAACCACTCAATTTTCTGTTTTGGAATTAAACATTTCGTTATATAGAAGCACTTTCATGTGTAATGACCATGGGGATTTACCAAAACTTCGCTATATAGAGAAGTTCGTTATATGGAGGTTCTACTGTATTTTATTTATTTATTTTGTGCCCTGTGGTGATGCAATGGCAGTAACGCGCGTTCGCCTTGTCAGCGTTATTCCATGTTCAACTCTCAACTGAAAATTAAGTCTCAGCGCATCATGAACCATGCTCTCTGCAAAACTGACAAATGAAATCGTATAATTTTTGTCGGATATTATTGCCCTTCTCGGGGATAACACAATTGCCAAATAATAGTCGACATTGAGTGTTAATTTACCATTATCATATAATTTTTGCGGTAATTTTTACTAACTAGTCAAAAATTCTTGTTGATGAGTTAATAAATCAGGTTGAAAGGCAATGTGATTTTAGGTGACAAGCTGACAAGTCAGTAATTCTAGTTGAGTAGTTAGCATATTGGTTTATTAGAATTTCTTGCTGATTAGTAGGTAATTCTAATTAATTAGTATCTAGTTAATTAGTTCAATTCCGGTTAACCAGAGAGTTAATAATTATAGCTGAGAAACAATTGTAGCCAGTTGTTGACTAGAAAGCATTTGTAATTAGTTATTTTGGATCACCGATTTAGTTGAGGAGTCGATAGTCTTAACCGGGGAGGGGTTCACTGTTTCGGGTTGGGGGCGGGGGCTTGTGGACTCAAATTTGTAATCTCAAAGCTGTAGCAAGTCTGGTACTGCTAGCTCAAATTACCTTACTAGAAGAAAGGGGGAGAATAGCACCTTGAGATATGGTAAAAAGAATTGCATTGGGGGGAGGGGAGAAAGGTTAAAATAATGCCGAAGATATCTAACGTATCGATATTCGAAGAATTTTAAATTTTCAACATATCAACCCTCGAAGAATTCCATAAGTTTTCAACAGATTAACCCTCGAAGAATTGCAACTTTTTAACACATCAATACTACAAGAATTCTGAAGAAGAGTCCAAATATTAAGCGCAAACGCTAAAGGGATAAGGTCCCCGCATCCCCCCTCAAATATTTTGGGGGATGCGCCCCCCCAAAGAAAAATTGATGGACAAATAAATTCAAAATAAAGTTGGGGGTGCAAAACATAACATATGCAATATACTAATCGTTATTATTTTTCCTATCATTGGTTGACTAGCTTGGTTGTACACATGTAGGTTCTTCCATTTTCAGAACCCCCTCAATATTTCCTTTAAATCAGCGCCCCTTCGGAACATCATATATAATGGTAAGATAAGGGCCATTTTCTTTTGTGAAAGCATTCGCTTGGATCTAATGCTGAAATGTGCGTAGCGCTTTCCTGCCTCGCGCTTTCTAAACTGAATAAAACATTTAAAAACATAATGATCAACGGGGATAATTTTCAAATTTAATTGTCGCGGATGATCATCAACCATACTATCGGTTCCTTCACCATTTTGCCGAGAGGGAAATCGTGTGCGATCAATTAATCTTTTTAACCGAACGGGAGTTGTTGCCAGTGTGAGAGAACATAATTAAATAGGTGTTATGTGCACGAATAGGATCACGGGCTTGGTGAGGGTCAATGCCAAAGGGCCACGAACGTGATTTTCACTTCTCAGCGATATATGAGGCAGTTTGGATTTTGGCATCTGGCAACATATTTGAATCTTTCGGTCAGACAGACGACTCGAAAGTTTCGATCCATTCAAACTGGCTGAAAACGTATATACATATTTGATAAGTATGATTTGGCAACAATGTTAGTTTGCATTTTAATTGTTTAAATTTGTTGAGTTTCCTCTCTACATATATAAATTTGAAATTTTTTAAGATTTCTATTAAATTTTTCACCTGAAATTGAAATTCTCTTATTGGTTAATGGAAGTCTGGAGTGTTTTTGTTTTTTATTAAATTCGTGATTCAACATTATAATTCTTCTATTAGTTAATTCAAGAATAATGTAAGAATGGTTTAGTGACGTATTTCTATCACCCCCAAATTGAATTTTTGGGCGATCTTAAAATGTGAAATTGCAGACCAATCAGACAACTATTCTAAATCTTCTTTGTATTAACGTTCTGGACTCAAACATGCAATTTTCCTCAAAAATGATAAAACGGTCGTAATAAAAAAAAAATATATTTAGATATTCGTAAAGAAGGCCGTCCTTTGTTAAAGTTATAACGTAACTCATTTGGTTCTGGAAATGTAAAACACAGTTAGCCATGAACCATGAATTGAGAAAGGTGGCTGCCGTAGATCGGCGCTGTCTTCCCAAGTATGTTACTTTGGAAAACTATCTCAGCTTCTCTCTCAGCCAATATAAACAAAAATTATTTTATAAATCAGCGCAATAAATTTAGAAAGAAAAAATGTAACGTACGGTCTTTACATCCAATCCTTTAAAACACATCGACGAGTTATTTCCAATAGTTATATCTCATTTCCATGGCATTATCGTTTACTCTGTCGCAAACGAATATTTGATAATCTAAGAAAAAGAAGAAAATTCGGCAATCCATTCTTAATACAAAGTGAGTAGATCTAACATTTTCTAATACATTAAAAGAATTTTCTTTCTTGAAGTGTCCTTGTATATGTGACGTACTATTTACCACAAGTTTTATCAACACCAAACGCAAACAGCGCGATATGCTGTATCGGAATGCATGCTCTCTCGTCAAAGGGTTTAAAAGAACGAATGTCGACTTTTTGCTTTAAAACTTGATGATCAATCTTAAGCAGGGGCGGAGTGGATCCTCTCAGAGGGCGCGAGTCCTATCGCCCATGAGGGCGCACCGGGGCTGGAGGCCCGGTCCGCCCCTGATCTTAAGTGATAGTGGAGAGGTTGAGACGAGGCGAAAAGTGAAGTTTGGACAGAACTGTAGCTTAATGGTCTTAAGCCATGGCAGAACCTTCCAGCTTACGTCCCCAATTAAGATAGATATTTTCTTCTGAGAGTTATTTCATCCAATTTTACGCCCCTCGCCTGCGCTTCTGGCGTGGGCCTTCGTCATCACCCCTTAGCTACGGCCCTGGTTTGGATGGAAATGGGTCAGAATTAATCGAGAGGCAGTCAAACTGTAGGGACTTGCTGTCTTGTACATTTTGCCCCACCAATGTCTCTATACGCGCGGCAAAGCCGACCCTCTACATTGACAATGCGCAGAGCAGTGTGATATAGTTCATCCTTTCTTACGTTAACAGAGTTAATAAAAGCTACATTTCGGACATAAAACATTAAAATAATGCTCAAATACATAAAACATAGGCATGTTTGTGTAATTAAAATCTGGTATTTATTAAATTTAGGAAAAAGAATCATTATAGCGAGCGATGACGTCATTTAAGTAACTGACCACTCAGAAGACTTCGTTCGCTTGGCGGGAAATTTGGCGCCTGGAATTTTGGCAACCGCGTTTTTCTGCATTCCAAATTAGGCTATACAGTATTGGCCAAATTAATAGACTCATTAAATAAAAAAAAAATGAAACACTGACGTAATTTCAACAATAAACCTATTTTAAGGATAGAAATGCAACAAAATTAAGCTTTTTCATTCGTATTATACTTATACTGTCAATACTTGGTATGATTACTTTTGGTCTTGATGAGTACCAAAATTCTTTTCGGCATCAAGCCAATACTCTTCTTGATCAAGATAGGTATTTGAGCGTCATGATACCAAACATTTATAAAGCGTTCAATTAACTGAACGTTGGTTTTAGCGACTGTTTCATGTACTTTAGTCTGAAAAGCGTTACAGGTGCCCTCAATTGGGTTAATATCTGGACTTGTTCCTGGCCATGGGGGTATTTCCAGACTCTTTTCGGTGAAGAACTTCTATACACTATTGGCAATATGGCATGTGCATCATCCTGCATGAAGACGAAGTTGCCATCTGAATACCATTCATGCAACCGAAGCACGAGTTGACTTTCCATGACTTTCAAATATTGGTATTGCCTCATGGCATTTCTTACAACATATAGTCGACCGGGATCTCTAGCAGTCACCATCCTCCACACGATGGCGTTTCGGGGAATCTTAGCTTTTTTGCATTACACAGTGTGGAAAAAATTCTCCCCTTAGTCGTCTGCGGACAAGTCGAGCTCTATTGTCGAGTATTTTCAATGTGGATTCATCTGAGAAACAAACCCGAAAAACAATTACCTAATCGAGTGTGTTTTTCTGAAATTATGATTGCGGGAAATTTTTTTTTATTAACTTACATGATAAATTTAGTGAAAAAATGTATGCTATACTCTAAAGCAGTGTTTCTCAAACTTAGGTCGCTCACAAACTACTTTAAATAGTAATCTATTTATCACGGGCCACCGGGAGAGGATTTATCCCCCTCATACCAATTAAAATATACTGCCTCAAATTATGATTGAAACTATTGTTAATAATATTAAGCTCTACTTAGCCCCCCCCCGCCTCTCACAAGGAAAGACATAACCAAAGTAACCCTCAATTTGTGTGATTTATTGGCAGGCTTTAATATGTTGTAAGACTTCGGCAGAAGAGACTTATTCATTCATTGAAATATAATTTATATTTAACCCCTTTTGTGCTAAATTTTAAGCTTTTTTTTTAGTTTTTTACTATAAAAGCACGAGCTTTTGGCACAAAACCTCCGGCTCTGTTCTTCAAATAGAGGTTGGTTGCCAAACCCACCTGAAACAAAATAATTTTTAGAGTAACACTATTTGATAAAGAGAGTATAAGTTACGATCTTATTTTGTCAAATTTACAATGAAAATGACATTTTTAATTTAATTAAATAATAATAAGCAATGTAGACAGCATGGGTGTATTCAGAGGAGTCAAACCTTTCACGAAACGCCGAAAGGTAAGGTTTATAACAGGTAATATTTATGAGAAATTCCTTAAATCTCACCCGAACCTAAATTTTGCTACGCCAGCAATTTCTAGTTCATTTTTTTCTTTTTTCTAAAATTCGGTGATGATTCTATGGACTGCTTGATAAGCTGCCGCGGACCACACTTTCAGAAACACTGCTCTAAAGTGTTCATCCTTCTGATATATGTTCTAATTTTGCAAACCAATTTTAATTAAAAATTAGTTATAATGTCCCCATTAAGTAGACAAAATAAAGTTCACCCTCTTCCAATCATCCATCAACTGTCCAGTTTTTGAACTCTTTGTCTCGCTTCAGTAGCTTCCTTCTCATTGTCTCAGTCAGCTTGGGTTTCTTCGTGGGATGATAGGCCTTGCAGCCAGCATCAAGAAGTCTTCTTTGGATTGTCCTCATGCTCACAACAACAACACTCTGTTCCCTGGTGACGTTCGCAGCTATCGTAAACAATTTTTTCTTGTCAAGTCCAGCAATATTCGAACATCATGAGGTGAAGAAGTACGTTTTCTTCACAACGTCCACCTCTGTTGCATATACCATCCTGATTGAACTTGATACCGGTAACTGATAATAACTTGATACCGACATCCTGATAACTTGATATTCTTTTAATTCTTAATACCGTTTTTAAAGATACCGGAAGCTTGTTTGCAATTTCAGTTTAGGTCAAGTTAGAATTCTACAATAGAATACGAACCTGACCACGTTATCTGAGAGAAATGTCTTTTTTCAAGTCCATGTTAATCACTGCTTTTCAAACAAAATTCTGACACTATAAATTTAAACATAAAAAAAATCGTTTGCTAAACATTTCTGTGCTGGTCATGCAACAAAATTAGAGAACACACATAAAATAATCAAAATTAATATTATATCGTTTGTAATAGCCAAGGACCCACCAAACAAACAAAGCACAGAAGTTAATGGGAATTTGCGCAGATTAGTGTTAACATTTATATTTGGAAAAGATAGTAAATACCAGGTAATTAAAAACTTAATTATACTGAAGCAGACAGTCAGTTTAGTCCTATACATGTTTATTACGACTCTACCCAATTAAGTGTTAGTTAGAATGCTTAAAAAACAGAGAAATGTGCTTATTTTTACGATGAGTCTAATAATTTGGCTAATACTGTAAATAGCCTAATAGTGTTGAAGGTTGCTCATTTTTCACCAATTTGTCAATGAATACTTGTTGCATGGGCGTGAAAAGGTCGCCGCAACCTTAACAATGTACCAGTTTAGATTTTCCGCGCGGTTTGTGTAAACAGGAATGAATTTTATTTGTAAATAAATAAAATAATTTTATATTTTAACAATTATGTATTTAGATTATTTTCTTTGTAATTTAGGCTGAAGTGTCCGTTTCCAAAAACACAGAACTTCAAAAATAATTTTAACGGAAGTCTTATACGTTTCGTTTTATTTATTGATTTATTTTTTTAATTCAAATATGTCGTCGCACGCACTTGAAAAAATCCCTCTAAGATGCTGAGTTCTTTCTAAATTCTTGAAAACTTCAGTTGTTTTTAAGTTCTTGAAATTTCTTAATTGCTTTAGCATTCTTAAGTATGCGAAAATTATCTACATCCTCCACTTAGTCCTTGCTTGGGATATAATGGAAGTTAAGTGTTAGTTACTTTTCTAAACGCGGTCTGTCGTTTTTTGGGGGAAAAAAAATGGCGAAATTTTTATTGTAGATCATCGGCTATCAAGCAAAAGCCTTATTTATGCTGAAGGGTTTTTTTTTTCTTCTCGCTTTGGTTGTTAACAGGATGAATGGGGGCGATTATATCTGATGTTATATCCTCTTTAAAGTCGACGACGAGGTAAGGGGCATTGCCAGGGAAAATCGAAGGGATTCCTAATGTTATTACCCTACGCAGACTTTAAAAAAATCCCTACGTGGTAAAGAGGTGGTATTTACTCGACCGTTTTTTCCTTTTTCTTTCTACTTCTGTGATTAGAAGGCTGGACTCTCCTCTCGAGACTGGTGGGGTCAGTTGGGAAGTTTACAAACCTCGCCGACTATAGAAGCCACTTTGGGGCTTGAGCATCGATGTTCGAGACGTCGACGGTGGAACTCGTGATGAAAGTTGGGCGAAGTTTTTGAAACCGTATCAGGTGTCCGGGATCCCCAAGCTCTTATAAAAATGGTGCGAAAAGGTCTGTTGGGCTCTTCGTAGCTGCTGTACAATGTGTGCTGTGTTTTGTGCGGATGGTGCTGCACCGAAGACCAGCTCCGTTGAAATGTAATCATCGAAGTGTATGGATTTCCAAACAAGTGATGGTCTTCCGATCCAAACTCGGGGTAGATGACATCGTAACCGATGACTTTAATGACTGAATCACGTGCCATTTAGTTATGTCTGTCAGCGAGAGGTACTGTTGATGACTGTCAGGACCAATGACAATCATAAATCATATTTTTGTCACGTTGGTGCTGTTTTTCCAAACTCACGTGTTTTACGGGAAAATCGGACACGGAATAAACAATCGAACAGTGAACGGCTGGCGGTACTATGATTACGATTGCGACCCAGGTATTATACCTTTTCAATGAACATTTTTCATACTACTCTTCTTCTTTATAGGAATATTATCTTTTTTAATGAAGAAGGACTTAGTTATTTCAATTCCGGTATTGATATCAGGAATGTTTCGTATTTTTGAACCGATTTGAGTGTCTGATCTGTTTGCGGCATGCTGAAATTTAGTACAGTAAACATGACCTCTCCACATTACCTCATATTTCGCGAAATTTAGATCATGAATGTTAATAAATTATGTTGATATCTTAAATAATGTAAGGACAAAGACAAAAAAAAAAATGGTCGATTGTTATCATATAATCGAAATTTTATCTTTAAAAAAAAAAGTGTTGAGGAAAAATAATTCAGTTGTTTTTGTGCATTTAGTTTTACTTGGCAAAAACGTAAAAATGTTTTAATGAAATTGGGTGTTTTAATACAAATTTTCGATTTAAATTTATTAGATAACCAATCTACG
>QLNU02015270.1:34635312-34654770 GCA_006491805.2 Dysdera silvatica
AAAAATGTATTCGTAAATAACTTCTTCCCATTTTTTTTAAAGTTCGTGCATTGAACTCTCATAAGCATTAATAATTAATTACGGCATAAAAAGAAAGTGTACTATGTACACTTCTATTAGTATACAATTTGCCTTTTATTTTTTTGCTGATGGTTTACCAACATTTTGTTTAGTTTTATGTACGGAGGATGCACCGCGTGTTATTATAATCGCCTTGCACGCAATTTTTATGACGTCATACTAAAAGATTTCAAGGTTTGAAAATTCTCGATCATTCCTGAATACTTCGATATTTAAAAATATACGTTTTGTTCACTGGCATTTGCTTCACAGATATTATAGGAGTTCTGGATCTGAGCTTTTCGAAATACTCGCAAATGTTTTCCTCAGAACATTTCCACTATAAAATATTTATTCATGAAAAATGCTTAGAAACTAAAATGGCGAATTTTAAGAGAATCGCTCGCTGCCGGGTGCGGTTAATGCCAGGACCTAGTACGAGGCCCGGTTGAGAAACACTAATGAGGGACGGGACCTACGGCTGTCAGTGGCCTGCGAAATGTGAAAAACCCATTTACACATAACCAAGTTTACTTGAAAGTCGAATTAACCCTAACGGGCGGGAAGGTAAGTAATCATAACCACCAGGGGCGTCTTAATGCATTGGAGGTCCTGGACTTGATTATATTTTGGAGTCCCTTTTAAAATGCCTTTTTAAATTTCTAATTTTTTAAATAAGGACTATGCAAGAAGTACATACAAAAACTTGGCTAATTTGCAAGCCCTATTTGGGTCTGGATCCGGGCTCATTCTTTAAAACGATGCTGATTGGTGAAGGAGTCTGCAGCTTTATGTAGGATCCAAACCACCACTGGTGGGAATTTCAATTTCTGAACTACGGAACAATAAACCGTAACCGTAATATGGCCCCAATATGAAGACATAGGCTGTTATATTACGTATGTCGTATTAAATACAGTAGGAACCTGGTTATCCGAACTTCGTTTAACCCGAATCCGAGTTAATCGAAATGTCCTGCAACATTTTTATTTTTTTAATTATTTTGTTAAGTAGACACTCGTTCAATCGTAGCCTTGTTGGGTGTTAAACAGCATGACTGTGGTGAGTAATTACATATAAACCACGAAACGTAATGTAAGTCAG
This sequence comes from Dysdera silvatica, assembly GCA_006491805.2. NCBI lineage: Eukaryota > Metazoa > Arthropoda > Arachnida > Araneae > Dysderidae > Dysdera > Dysdera silvatica. Next base: position 34,636,477 of record QLNU02015270.1, read on the forward strand.
TATCCCGGCCACATCTTGATGCGACCATTTTTAGAGACGCGATACGTACTGTGCATTAGCGCTCAGTTGGCGCGTGACCCAGTTAGCAGACGGGTTAGTCTATTGTAGTTGAGGGAAGGCCGTCTTGGAGGAACTGGTTTTTCCCGCGCGAAAAACCAGTTTCGGCAAGACGCCCTTCCCTAAACTGCAATGGACTAACCCGTCTGCTAACGGTATCAGGCGTCAGGTCTGCGCGAACGCACAATAATTGCTGTATTGTTTTGTGTGTTTCGATTAGACATGAGTTGGGGTTCATATTTCGAGCCCTGAGCCCAAAGACTTGCAATTTGAGTCCGAAATATTTTATATGAATTAAAGCCCGAATCGTCAAATACCACTTTAACTTCTTGACGTACGATTTAAATTTTAAAAAAAATTCTAAACTACACTATTTAATTTTCTTCGAATTTTCATATACATGTAATTCTACGATCCTAGAAATCGAATCACATACTTTTATTCCGTGGAGAATTTCTATGTATAAAAATCAGTTTTGAGCTTCAGTTGCATCCAGAAGCGTAGCCAAGAACCAAAGATAAACTCCCCCAATGAAATTTTGTATATTTAACATAGGAATATATGAGTTGTATCTCTGTAACCCCTCCCATTAAGCCTATAACCCCCTTATGAACTTTCTGCTTACGTCACTGGTCGCACTCGTCTAATCCCGACGAGCCCGTCTCATCTCTAGTTCTGACAAGATTGTATGGCGTCCAGTTATAGGATGTATCCTCTACTTAATCTATAATTCTCGCTGTAAGTTCCGAAAGGAAAAACAAAATATTTTTTTTTCTCTGTTATTCTCCGGTCCCCTCCCACCCCGAGTTTCCTACATCGGATACACTAAAATGAAAAGTGATTGATGTTTGCTTATTAAAGCTGTAGAAAGGAAGTTCTTTTTACCCGCCAGAGTGTCCCCAGAGACTGGATTAACAAGCAGTGCGAAAGGAAATTATAGCAGGGAGACGATCTCCCGAAGCATAAAGCGAATCTTGCATTTTTACGCAAAACGCATGTCGCTAGAGCAGGGCTGTAGCTAGATGCTTGTTACGGGAGGGGGGCTCTGAAAGTTACAGGGGGGCTTAAACTTCGTAAATGTTATGATGTATTTTATTAGCATTACATTACTAAATATATATAAGCTGAGTGATATGCACGTTAATAAATATACTTTAACGTAAATTTTGCATTAAGAAATAAATTTAGTATTTCTACTTCCTATCCGTATTATAAAATATGTGGAGACACAAAACTTCTGTAAAAATGACGCCGAAAATCTCTACAGTGGAAAGTTATTTTAATACATTTTTACGTCAGAGAACAGTTTCCATTTTCATGTAAACAAAAATTTTAAATAAAATCACACAATATTTGATTATTGAGAAAAAATATTTTCCAGGGGTGGGGGGGAAGGATCTGACTACGCTTCTAGGGAGGGGGCTAAGCCCCGTATAGCCCCAACCTGGCTACGGTACTAAAGAGGGAACTAAGCACTAGATGTATACACTAGAGTAGATGTAAGCACTAGACTATAGAGGGAACTAAGCACTGGTCCGTGCTATAGAGGGAACTAAGGGAGGGACTCCTGGCTGGAAAAAAAACAAAAACGTTACCGCAATTTTTTACACACCCCGTGTATAAAATTGTGTAAAAAAAATGTAAAGTTCATATAAAATTAATGTAAATATCACAATTTTAAATATATAGTGTAATGCAGTGTATATTATGAAACATATATATTGCAAATTGTAGCGTATATATAAAAATCAAAAAATCAATATGTGTTTTATAAGTGGTATAAAATATCGGCGTAATTACTAGAAGCTCGTGATGTGCGGTATGTGAGGTATACACATGGATATGATGCACATGTTGATGTGTGAAATGAGATATACATGTAAATCACAGTGAAAGTAAATAAACATGTCATTTTAATGGTAAGTTTTCGATGATTTCAAAATGTATTGCCAATTATAGTTAAAATATATGCAAAAATGGTTATATTTCATTGTATTCTTTTCACTATAAAAATTAACAAAGAATTTTATTCGATTACCATGTTTTCACTAACACGTATAATTAATTGGCGCAACGATCGCCATCTAGACCAGCGGTCGCCAACCGGTGGTGGTCCGTAGAAAAACTTTGACGTTATTTTTAATGTTTTATTAATAATAAAACAAAAATAATATTCTAAGAAATTCTCATATTCTGAATGACAATTTTTGCCTTTATATTGCACTAAATTCACGAAATGTGGTCCGCGGGATTTAAAATTATGAATTTAGTGGTCCGTGAGGTCCGAAAGGTTGGCGACCGCTAATCTAGACCACTGTGCGCCGTAGTGGCGCGTTTTCCTTGATGCGCATGTTTTGCGCAGCAACAATATAAAACGGCAGGATTTGACTTCGACTATAAAAAAAATAATGGAAGTGTTCCCCAAGAATGCGCAAGACACTTCCATCGATTTTTGTTGTCTGAATCTGATCTCGACGTTTTGCTTTGTTGCGCCGCAAAATATGCTCAACTAGGAAACGGCGCTGTAAGAATTCAACCAACCAATCTTGCGAAGTTTTTCCCCAAACTTAAAAAAAAAAAGGTGTTTTCTCTAAAAAAAAAAGGTGCTTTCTCTATTTTGTGATGAGTACTACAGTATATTCTCCATAGGAGAACGCAGACAGTTCATAATGGGGAGGGGGTTATGGAGTTACAACTTCATATATTTATATGTATATATATATATACAAAATTCCATAGCAATGGGGGATTACATCCCCCCTGCGTATGCCAGTGATATTCTCTCTCTCTCGTAGTGCTCATCAATAGATTAGGTAGGCGAGAGTAGTACCATCCAGTGATGCCAGATTGGGCTACAAGTATGGTATTGGGCGATGTTTTAAGTGCCCTCGCTACAAACATTTCGAATTGGGCGACACGCTACTTTTTGGGCTACTTTTAGTTACCTTCAGGCTATAAATCTAAAAAATATGCTACTTTTTTATTTTCATATATAAAATCACAAAATATTATTAGTATTACATAATACAATAAAAATTTTGTTTGTTGAACATTTCTATTCGCAGTGAACGATAGTTTCACTAAAACATAACATGTTCGATACTCGTTCAATTCATATGAGATCTCTGTGGTTCAATTCTTGTTTTGGTACTTTCAATCACAGAGATCTTATATATATACTAAAGTGGACTCTAGATATGCACTAAAGTGGACGTCACGTGACTTCGAAATTCGTTTAACATTGCAGTTCCGTGCAAACCTTCGAGCATATACAGGGTGGTCCTGAATTCTACCGACAAAATAAGAGGGGGTGTTGGGGACGCCAAAAAAGGCATACTTGCCCATATCCCCGTGTCCGCAAAGGGGCTGGTATGTCTGTAGAGCGTAACAACTGTTTACGTCCATGTTGCTACGTTGCAACTGCATGAATTAAATACAATTTTTTATACATAATTTAAGTGATTGAGCTAATAATATAGTAGAGACAAAAAAATTCGGAATTCAGTTTCCTGATCTGTGTTACTATATAGTGAAAATAAGCCTAAAACTGCCTTTTTTAGCACACTGGAATCGTACTTGTGGAATTCGCCGCTTCAGGTGCGATTGCATGAATTCTACACATACAATTCTGGTGAATTTAACTGATTTTAACAAGTCGCCAGAGAGAGCCCGACGTCTGTTGACATTAAATAATTTTAAAAATCTTTGAAATGGCGCATTGTAGCCATTTGTGAAAACCTTGAATGTGGTGGATGCAAATACTAAATTCACTGTAGTGCCCGAACGGCTAATTTTTGGAAAAAAATTCACTGAACAAAAAATGTTTATTTTGATGTGCTTCACCTGTTACACATACTTGGCAGTTCCCAACTCTTTTCCAGTGTGTTAAGAAAGCCATTTTTAGGCTTATTTTCACTAAACAGTAACACAGATCAAAATCAGAAAACGGAATTCCGGATTTCTTTGTCTCTGATGTATTATTATTAGCTCAATCAATCAATTGTATGATTTGATGAATGTATATTTGATATTTGATGAATGATATGTATGATTGATGTATTTGATGAATATTATGTATGATTGATGTATATTTGATGAATGATATGTATGATTGATGTATATTTGATGAATGATATGTATGATTGATGTATATTTGATGAATGATATGTATGATCGATGTATGTTGATGGATGATGATAATGTATGATTGATGTATATTTGATGAATGATATGTATGTGAATTGTATGAATCAATTGTTGAATCAATTGTATTATTATTAGCTCATTTACTTAAATTATGCATCAAAAATTGCATTTAATTCATGCAATTGGCTACGTAGCAACGTGATGGGCATAAACTGTAGTTACGCTCTACAGCCAAACCGTCCCCTTTGCGGACACGGGGATATGGTCAAACATGCCTTATTAGTTGTTCACAACAACTCCTCTTATTTTGTCGGTAGAGTTTAGGACCACCCTGTATACGCTATATGGGCTCGAAGGTGCACACTGTGGATCCACATTAATGAGGTCAATTTTTCTATTTTCCTGTGTTACAGTACGTAATTATAATCAAGAGCGGATACAGGAGGGGAGGTCACAGGGGTCATGACCCCCAAAAATATATTTTTTCACTGTAAAAAATTCCAACTTTCATGATAAATGAAGGGTGTTATTCCAAGACCATGGCGAATTTTGTCCTTGACCCCGCTTCCCCCAAAATGAAAGTCTGTATCCGCTCTTGATTATAATGGTGCGTGCTTGTTCAAGTTCGGATTGTACACTTCATGACACTGTGGAAAATCGTTAACTTGGCAGTACTTTCCACAGTTAAACTAATGATTTTAGTTTAACTTGCGTTCCATTCAATTTTCCATATATTTTTCCTTCAGTAATGCAAGTATACAAATGATTATGTTGACCTGCTTATATTTGTATATCTATTAGGCTCAAACCTCTCAATGAGCGAAAAAAAAGAAAAGAAAAACAAAAACCCACAACGCATTGTGGCCGTTTCAAAAATGCCAAATCCAAGGGTTAAAAAAATCTCCAGACATGTCAGGGGCGTACCATCCTTTCTCAAGTACCATCCTTTTTCTAGGCTGCTATTGGAGATACGACTACGATATTCCGTATTCAGAGAGCGTACGTGAGGGCACTTGAAATGTTGCATATCAGGGTCGTATCGTAGAGGACCGGTGCTCCCATCTTTTTTCTCGACTGCTATTGGAGCTACTACTACAGTTACAAATTAATTTTGGGCTACAAATAGTTCAAATCCTCTACTTTTGGAGCAGAGTTTGCTACTTTTTAATCTTCAGATCTGGCAACACGGGTACCATCTGAAAATGGGCTAAAAGGGTCGGGACCCTTTTAGCCCGATCCAAACAGGGACCACCAAAGCGGAAATGTTTATTATATATATTGCAAAGATATGGGAATTTGAAAATGAGTGTAGAAAGAGGCCCCCAAAAGACGACAGAACCTAGATCCTGCCTCAGTGCGTTGATACGGCAGAAGAGTCTTGCTAATTACCATAAATACTTAAAATAATTTACAGCGTAATGACCAGTAGTGGGCTGCTAAAATTTTAGTAACTGGTTCTGAAATGTCGTTATTCTCTTCAGCACCTAGCAAAAGAAGTTAACAACCGGTTCGAAACCTTTTTTTTTACTTCATCCTTAACTGTGGATTGCGAAAACTGATGTAAGAACTCGCAGAAAAATTGAATTTTCGAAAACCTGGTGGGACACGTTCCCACTCCGCTGTTTACCAGCTAAGTGCTTTAACCATTGAGCTACAGGTGATATGGCATTCTCCTCCCTGCGAGTGTACTTAAAACTTTATCACTATAAACCGATTATTGTCAGAAAATGGATGGTCCATTGTTTGCGATTTAAATATTAGCCGTGAAAAGTTATTTCTGAATAAGCGACGATGGAAGCACGACGTACGAGGTAATAGAAACGAATTTTTAAAACCGTTTCTACTACCTCGTACGTCGCGCTTCCGGCTATTGCTTATTCATAAACAACTGTTCACGGTTGATGTTTAAATGGCAGTCAGTAGACTGCTCATTTTCCGAGAATAAACGTTTTATAGTAAAAAAAAAAAGTTTTAAATACACTTGCGTGGAGAGGAATGACAGGTTACCTGTAGCTTACTGGTTAGAGCACTTGGGTGGCAACCAAATGTGGGATCGTACCCCCCACCAGGTTTTCGAAAATCCACTTTTTCTACGAGTTGTTGTACCAACCGGTTCAAAGTTCACCACAAGTTACTGCGAATTACCGGAAAGCGGTTAATATGAAATGAAGTTGACTATTTATGATAAGAGATTTGTGAAATCAAAATTTGTTGACTTGCATAAGTCTCGTTTTAAGGTCTTCGACCCCGCCATCATCTATGACTAGACCAACTTTCATCGAGTGTTTACTCATACGACGAAATCTTCTCTTAAGGTATCGTGTCTTTTTATCAAAACGTCTTTCATCGTAACTAGATTGAAAAGATATCTGGACAGACGATCTTGTAAGCTTCTTTAAATTTCTTCAACTAGCTGTCAATGTTTTAAGGGATATACGAAGAAAAACAAGTACGGCCTACGGAAAGACTGGTGGGCTTGTGGAGAAGATCACCCTCCAGGCCTAAGTGGTGGGGAGCATTAAACAAGCCAATTGGTGCTACAAATATGGCAACAGGGTTTTCTTGATTTAGCAGCATATGAAATCCTCTGATTTCAATCTAAATCAGCATCTCTGGGATGCAGGCCTTATTCTAAGCAAATTTTCCAATTGCACACTTTCAATCCAGTTTTGTTTATGGAGCGGGGAGGACTTCAAAAATAAAACTAAATTACTAACTACTTTCCTCAAAGGCAGTTATAACTATTAGCTAACTACTTTTCTAAAAAATGTAATTGTAACTACAAATTGGCGTGTTTTTTCCAGGGGTGTCGCTCCAAGAATTTTTGTTGAAAAATATACTCATATTTGATGCGTTTTTGTGAAAAAAAGTAGTTAACTACTTCGTTTTAGTGGTTTCAGTTAACCACAGTATAGTTAACTACTCCCCATCACCACATATATTTGCTTACAACTTAAAATGATTACATAAATCTTTAATTTTGACTTTTAAGCATATTTTTAAGCAAATATGTGTGGTGACATTACAAATTACATACAGGGGATAGAGCCATAAAGTTTTTCGACATTTAAAATCCAACTTTTCTTTCATCACAGCTTTCTTTTTTCTCTGATCCACTACTCCCAGATTTACTCTTCTCATTAAATACTCCAGAGTTAGCACTGTTAACAGGCTGTTAGCACTGTGCCTTACTTAATGCAATTCAATTAGAAATTATTTTAACTGGCTGAAAACATTATTTAGTTAAACACACAACACACTTTTACCAGCCCAGATGCACACTTTGTGTCAAAAACACGCTTAGAATAAAGCCTGTTGGGATGTGCTGAGTATCTTTGAGATGAGGTGCCGATTCGATTTGTGAAATATTATGCTTCTTTACATCCCAGTTCATCTTATCCACCTCGTCCCATTTTCCTCAGCAGTCCTATATTTGGCGCAGTATAGCCCAGATGCTCTTGCGCCATAAAAAAGCCAAACAAACAAACAAAAATCAGTCGTCCTATTCAATCATTGCACATGTTTCTGTATGATATAATATTGTTAGATGCAGGGACGTAGTCGTGAATTACGCAGTGCCGAAACTCTTTATCTTCGGTGCTATTGTTTGGAGGGGGCGGGAACTTAAGGACAGACTGGAAAAAAAAAGTAGTACCGGAATGGGGTTCCGGCATAAAAAAGTTCATAAGCGGGGGTTTATAGGCTCAATGGGGGGTTACAGAGCTACAACTCACATATTCCTATGTTAAATATACAAAATTTCATTGCAATGGGGGGGTTACAACCCCCATCAACACCCCCTGCTTTCGTCAGTGGGTTCCGGCTCCACTATACTCCTAGTTACATGCAATGTCGTAACTGGCTTCAAGTTCTAGAGGTGGATTGGGGTGAGGGAGCTGTCAACCGTAAACATTAAATATTGATTTAATATAAAATATTGATATAAATATTGATATTATTATTATAATAAGGGTTGGCAAGGTTTTGGACACTACAGTAAAATCCATGGTATTTACCGTGGTTTTTACCATCCTGTCCAAAACTCTTTATGTCCAAAACTGTCTGAAATTGTCCAAAACTTCCTTATGCTGAACTGTGTAAAAATAAACACTAATATAAATTAATATAAATAACCATATGTAAAAGATTAAAATTGAAAGTGAATTATGTACACACAGTTATATTAATTGATTTTATATTACCAAGTTCAACATATGGATGCAGAATGTATCGTGTTATTGTTAGATTTTTCATATATACAGTCATATGATATATATATATATATATATATGCTGATGACAGCCACTCTGTTACATTTAAAGAAACAGAATTTGCATTAAGTTGGATATTGGGTTTATTTTAAAAAAAATTATATTTGTACTATGAAAAGTGTGAAAATAACATGAAAACAAAAAAACATTATAAACACTACAGAAATAAGTATGTAGTATAAGAGAAATATTAATAATCAACTACAATCGGCCCTCTTAACATCCGATAACACATAACCAGTTTAGCTGCTGTGTTTGTGCCTAGACGATTTCTGAGTTTTGAATGTATTACTCTAAAGTTGGAAAATATTCTTTCAATCAATGCAGAACTTGCAGGCCATGAAAGTAAGAAAACAATGTTTTGTACAGTCTTCCGAAAACCCTTCTATTTCTAGAATTTTTCCTGCTGCTGTCCACAATGTGACTGGACAGATATTTCTTCCAGATGCAGTGAAGTAGGAGGAAAAGGCACAACTTCAGCTTCATATGCAATCAAAAGGTGAATGCTGTTGGGATATTTGTTTACTAACCATGAACGTGCAACTTCTTTTTGATTGGTAGACAGCTCCTTCTCCCTTATATTTCGGATTTAGCAAATAAGCCAGGAAATGAAAAGGTTTCATGGCAAGATCCATTCATTTTGTAACGTCTTGAATGCAGGGCTATAAAGACTCTTCTTTCAACAACATGAGCCATGTATGACAGGCTTCACGAATGGTAGTGTTGTCTTTTTGCAAATAGTCCAGTGAAACAGCAACTGGTTTCAGTTGTTGCAATGCATTTTTAGCCTGTTTATATAAGTTAAACTCATTTATAAGAGTGGTTATGTCTTTGTCATTTTCATGTTCCTCAACTATTTTTTGATATGCTTCTCTATTGTGCAGACAAGTTTCAATACAAGTCAGTTGTCTCTTTCACCTTGTATCTCCTAGCAACTGGAGCTTCAGTGAATTAGGAATTGTATTAAGCAATGCACTAGTGAATGCTGGTTGTGGAAAAAAACTTTTGAACCTTCACAATGTTCTTTATCACTGAAACTGGCGTTATATCCCCCCCCCCAGTAGGTTTAAATAACAAGCACTGCATCTATACATCACCAAGGTATTGTCTTCCTCGCAAATAAGTTCCTTTGCTTTCTCCATAACTCTAGCATTATCAGTGACCACAGCCTTTACATCGCAATTATATTCATTCTTTGCCTTTGCAACAGCTGATCATAGAACATCTCTATGATATTGTGCATTTTTTGTCTGTGTACTTGGTTCCACTGCACCCAAAAAATAAGACTTCCCCTCAATATGAATACAAGTTGCAATAATAGAATCGTTGTGTATGTTACTCCACCCATCTTCAACCAAGGTGACTTGTTTGCCTTCGATATGTGTGTCTTGGTTCTATTTGTAACTTCTGCAGACACTATGTCCAAAAGTTCTCCTCCTAATGTTTTACGACTTGGTGGACTATATTCTGGGCGCAGAGCTGAAACTAATTCTTTGAAATTATGATGTTTTACTGCAGTAAAGGCAATATTATTTGAACAAAAAAATTGGCAATGAGTAAATTCAAATTTTCTGCAGTTCTGTGACTTGTTTTTAAAATAAGTAAATCTAAACACTGTTGAGATGTCATCTTTTTTTTTTTTTTTTTTTTGGTGACACCATAAATCCATTTTTATTCTCTTCTTGGAGTTCTAGGTTTGATGAAGGATGATCTACAGTTTCTTGAGAATCTGTATTACTTACAGTTTCATCTTTATATGTCTTTTTGGCTTTGTAAGATAAAACATGTTTTTTCAATCTATCTACTTTTCCAAGTTGAACATTTCCACGATATTTGCATTTAGCGTACTAACTATTACTTCCTAATTTTCCCACTTTTTGTACTTGGAGAAAATGCTGCCATGCGCTATCTGATGATCTACCGCCCTTGTTCATTTTCAGTTCAAACTTTAATTCAGTTTTCGCACTAAAATAATATTTTCTTCTTGAGTTTCAGGCACTGTAAATATCAAATGACTGCAACAGAACAAGACACAATATGAGCTGATAAGAGTAAGAAAACAACTGATAAGCATGTAAACCAGTTCCCCCTTAAAGCTACACCCGTAGCTTTTGCCTAAACAGCAGGTGCAAGACCCTGCCTGTTTCCAGCTATCTATTTTTACATACAATTTTTTTTAATTAAAGAAGAATTTTCAAATTATTTTCTATAATTTTTAAGAGCAGGTCTATTTTTGTTTATTGCATACTTATTTTATTTATTAACCTGTAAGCTATGTCAGATAATCCTTAATGAATGAAATATCATTTGAGTAGAAATGGTTATATAAACAACAATGAAAGAGATAGAAATGATTATATAAACAACAATTAAAGACATAGAAATGATAACATAAACAAAAATTAAAGACATAGAAATGATTATACAAACAATAATTAAAGACATAGAAATGATTGTATAAACAACTATAAAGAAGAATTTCTGTTTAAAACAAAACCATCAATGTTATATTCTTTTAAATGCTATTCATTAGTAACAACAGTATCATTCATGTATCATCTGTAAATGAAACTTTATTTTCTAAACTGAATATTTTTTCCATTATAGTTTTAAATTACCTTTTTTTTCTTATTGAAAACACAACTTTCTAATTTGATTTTGAAATTTTTATGGTGTATATTTATTGGTTTCAAACACAAAATATTTAGCTTCTTGCGACAGCCACCTAATAGCAATGTTTAAAATTGAAAACAAACTAACACATTCTCTCTTTCTGTAATATATATGTAAAACAAAAGTATTTGTATTAGTGTATTATTGTTATTTTATTTTAGTCTATATAATTTTAGGAAAATCTACTGGTTTTCATATATTTTTCATATTTTCACAGTTTTAGGTTTTAGACACTCTAGTACACTTTTGGACAGTTTTAGACAGTTTTGGACACATGTTCTGTCCAAAACCAATTTAGGACGTCCAAAACCCCGACCCTGATTGTAATTATATTGATTGATATAAATATAAAAAAATAAATATTGATTCTCCAGTTATCTTAATGATTATGTGATTCGTCTAGCCATTGTAGAATTGCATCACAGACAAATTTGCTCACTGTAGTCCGGGGTTTGGTTCCCTAGGCCTTAAGAGGTTTGGATTCCTCAGAAATTTGTAGGTCCAGAGGTTCGGATTCCTCGGAAAACAGTAGGTCCCGGCGCAGCATGACCATTGTGGTCCTTGAGCCGTAAAACCACAAAAAAGGAGAAAAAAAAAGATTAAAGTCTATCTTCCAAGTTGTTGAAAGGTTCACTTTTTGTCTCTTATGGTTTAATTTATTCATGCTTCAGTCTCCTTATTTTAGCGTCCTTTTGGAAAAAAGTTCAGAAATTGCATCACTCATTTCTGGCTTTATGTCATGCACTTGTCCTGTGGGTGTTGATAAATCCAAAGGACACAAGATCCTTAAAACATTTTTCAGTTCTACCCATATGCAGTCATTTTTACAAATTTTGAAACTGGTACACTTGGTCCTGAAGGATGAAAGATACTTATTTTAAAATCTTGTTTAGAAATAGAAATGTCTTTTATAATTCCAAGCCGCCAATTTCCTTGATACATGCAAGCAACATTACTGTTATTCTTTACACACCCAAAGGAAACAAAGTCTTGGATATTTTCTTTGAAGATTTTACAATCGATGAAATGTTCTGAAAGGGAAGTTTCACGAACTCTTATAATACATACATTTAAAGCTATGTGGCTGTGGTAAGCTTAAGTGTTCGAAGTCCTAATATAGGAATCAAATCTGTCTGCAAGAAATTCTGCTGGCAATTCAACCTTTGATTGTACCACAATGACATATTTGATTTGAGATATGTTTTGTTTACAAAACTCAAACATATCCTTTACTATTGCGATATGATCCCCAGTAATTCTTTGAAGGCCGGCCTTTGATGCAAGTCTTTTAATGGCCCCTCCAATGACGTCACAAGGTCCCTTACCATGTGAGGTTGCACAAAAATGCCACTCTGTATTCAGTCCAAAATCTTGGTAATGACTGAGGTTTATAAAGTTTTTCGATTTTTTTCTTTTCCTGATGCCTTGTCGGAGAAATGTATAACCTTTCCCACATATGGAACAGTGGCTTTTAAAAGCTCAATTCCTTTTGGACTGTGTAAACTTCTTCCACTGTGTGATTAAGGTAATCACTGATAACGCAGATACTCTTTCTAATCGCTTCTACAGTTTCATTGTCTTGTATTTTAAAGTACAAAAGGCAACAGGTAAAAATGATTCTTTGTGATGGCAGTTAATTTGATAAATACTAAAGTATAAAATAATTTGAAGTCTTAAACTGAAATCTGAACTAAATCTAAGTCTGAAATTTGAAATACAAATGTTTATGTATACACTGGAATTCTAATTATTTAAATATATACCGATATTTAGAATATTTAACACTTTGTGGAATCTTAATTTGGCAACACATACAAAATATTAAAACAAATTCAAATTCCCCACCCCACTCCCGATCCTTTTCAAGGCAATTTTCGTATTCTCTAGTTTGAAGTTGGTTGTATCTCATAGACTAATTGGAATAACAGAACGAAATTTTCAGGTTATAATCAGCATGCACTGAGGTGCTCCTTTGCTAAATTTCAAATAGATAACTGCTCCCCCTTTTGAGTTGTGAGTCGCCAAAAATGCCCGTTTTTGAAAATTTTTGGAACTTCAAACTCTTGTATGAAATAACGACTCCATTTTTTTGGATAACACCCTGAGACACAGTACTAACACATAAAAAAACATAATATTGTTATCTATTCCTCTTCATGAGGAAACTGTTTTCAAAAAATGACAATTTTACGATATTTCGGTCATTATCACATTACTCGGAATCTTTTTAAAAAATAATCTAAAGCTGTAAAACTTACGCGATGTAAGTAAACAAACTACGTAGATTTTAAATCTTTTTGAATATTTGATTTATCTTTATTAGTTAATAAAATACATGCGATTTTGTAAGTACTTGATTTTCGCAAAATCGCATGAAATCGTGTTTTCTCGATGCCTTTTTTTTTTACAATTGATTTTTGACTTCCCTTGCACGTATGTTTCAGCATACAAAGTATGAAATAAATAAAAAATGGTCGAGCGGCCAAAATAAATAAATGAAAAATAAAATAAAATTTCTCGAAATTCTGTTCAATGACCCCACAATAATTTAATATATCGTAAAGCTTTATAGTAATTATTTCAATAATTAAAATAATTAAAAAATACTCAGAGTAAATCAAAAAGTTTGTTCAAAACCACCATCTTTTGAAAGCCATGTTATTTAACGAGGCCTATTTCGTCTTATCCTCTACCTCATTAGACTTTTGGCTATAAAATAAAAAGCAACAACATTAACAGCTTGGTGGTAAGAAAAAGCCTTAGTGGTTTATGACCAATCGAATAAGTTGTATTACAGCCAATGAACCACACTTTTTTTAAAATCTGTTGGAAAGGATGTGGTATCTGTTTAGAAATATTTTGGAAATAATTACAGACAAGATGTTTGGCTAAAGGAATACATAAATACTGTGAAGCTACAAATACCAGGCAATATAAGGTGGAAAAACCACGTAGATTTCTTGGAATTATTCCTAAAGAAACATCCATGTTACTCGCAGATCATGAAAATGATATGGATGATAAAGGAACTTTTCAGGTCATAAACAATCAGATGATTAATAAAGATGTAAAAAGACTTGTTGCAGCTTTTAAAATCTATTGCTGTTACCCTGTTTGAGATTCGAAAAGATAATTTTTCTATTGCAGCTGCATGTGAAATTAACCCTGATGGATAATGGTGATAATCTCATGGAAATGAATCAAAAAAGGGTAAAAAGTAAACTTTATCAGGCAATAACTCAACATCATATATGCCAGTTTATATGCTTAGTACATGTGATCTAAATTGTCACATGAGCAGGAAGAAAATACTAGGAAATTCCTTAATGTCATTAACCCAAATTTTGTGCTTTACATTAAAGCTTTTCGAGCAAATTCAGCTCCTTTTCCTGAAACACACTATCCAATAAAATCTTAGAAAATGTCCAGACTTCTATGTGGTGATATAGTTTAAAGAAAACTATAAATGAAGATTTTGAAATTGTTTATTTATGCAGTGATAATATTGCCTGCAGTACTGGTGGGCTTGGAAGAATATTTTTCTTAAGCTATTGGTCTATTCATAATAAATTAAGAAATTGTTTGAATTAGGAAATAGCAGGAAAACTGATCTTTTGCTATAGACTGCTTTATCGAAAAGATCAGCCTGAACTTAAATGCTAGTGAATTTGCTATGATGTAACCTTTGAATAAATACTATACACATTGTAACTAAACCTATTTTACTTAAAAATACACTCCCTTTTACAATTTAGGTTATCTTGGTAAGTTTTTAATGCACAAAATAATTATTTTCTGGGTCCCTGCCGGTTATTGCCACTTTTGTGGCAGAAACTTACCAACCCAGATTTTAAGAGAATGAGAGCTTGGCGATTTAACGCCTGTTTTACTTTGTGAAATATATCTCTATTTTAAGTGGTTATTTGAATACCTATTTAAAAACAACGACAACAAGCAAAGCATCTGCTGCATAACATAATTATGATTCAGAATAGTTTTTGATATTTTTTAAACGTTAAAATTTGTAAAATACAGAAAATGTTTCCCAACTTTTAGCTTAATGTGTGTATAGCTTACAGTAAGGTCTGACATATTCTATGTTCCTTTCGATAATTTTAACAAAATTGATTCTTTAATTTACTTCGTAATTTTTCCTTATAAATGTATAATATACTATACACAGTCGAACCTCGTTAAGACGAACACCAAGGGGAACAAAAAATCTGTTCCTATTAACAGTAATTCGTCTTATCCGGAAAGGGTAGTATGTTATACAATCTGACGGAACTTCAGAAAACGGTTCGTATTAAAAGTAATTCGTCTTAAGCGTGTTCGTCTTAACGAGGTTCGACTGTACTATCTATGTAAATTTTAAATAGCAATTAGCTGCCAGTCCGAAGCCAAGATAAAAGTGTGACTGAAAGTAATAGTGAAATTTTTCGTTTATACAAAAATACAGTATAGAAATAAGGGAATATACTTGTGTGCCGCCAACTGGTGGCCAAATTGGTTGCCAAATGGTAGTAACCATACCCATGAATTCATTTTCTCATCTTGTACGCATTTGGGACAAATTTTGACATGTACGCATCTGGAACGACACCTGTAGAACATGTACGGAATGTCTCAAACCCCTTATTTGAATGACAACAAATTAATGGTCGAAACGTCGACCGATAAAACAACAAAAACGAAAGGAGTTATGAAATTTCCAAGATGGGTAGTTCAGTTTGACACGACTTGACGAACCTGTCAAGATGCATAGTTCAATTTCGATTTATCTTTCACTTCGTCCATCCATTACAGTGTCATAGTCTTCACATGCTCTGTCATTATGTCTAATCGTAGATCTCGACGTCATCATGTGATTAGCCTGCCTTTCCCTATTTTAGCTACATTGCAGCCGCCTTTAGTTTCCTGCTGTAGGTTAGCCGAACTAATCACCTTTTAAGATCGGGTTATGACAGGCTCTTATCACTTTTACATCCGTTATTTAATGAATACATTTCGCGATCTAACTACGGTATCAGTAATTTCACAACCACTCCCACAGAATACTCCGAGCGCGGTTAAAACACTAGTTATGGGGTCATTACTTTCCATTCAGGTTTTCAACGTCAATGACGCTTTTTTTTGTGTGTGTGTGCCTTTATCACCGCTAACATCATTTATAGCTTGTTATTAGGTAAAACACATTAGATAAAGATTTGTAATCGCATTTTGTCTGCGTATTCAGAGCTGTATGTACCAGAATATCGTTGTTTATTGAATGCTGTGCGGCAGATTATTAGCACTTATTGAGAGCTACATTCCAAAGTATTACTACTTGTTTTAAGGTGTATACTCAGGGCCGTCTTAAGGCATTTGAGGGTCATAAGGTCGATCATTGTTTTGGGGGCCCCATTTACACTTGTATTTCTATATATTTGCAACAGAAAAACTGCATTGCTTTCAATAAATGACAATTTGTTTAAAACAAGCTTAAAAATTTAAAAAAAAAAAACCACTTTGCCTTAACTGGAGAGGGTGGTTCTATGTGGGTCTGGACCCAGTTGTCCTACCCATGAAGACAGCACTGTGTATATTAGAATATTACTATTTATTTAGAGCCACGTTCTAGTATATTCGAGTTAGATAAATCGTATCATCAAACGTATTCGGGCATAAAAATTTTTTTAGAAAATTTATTTTATTATGGCAATTATAGTAGTTAATGGGTTCATCTTTTGCTTTTATGACGGTGGCAACACTTCGAAATATACTTAACTGTCCTTTTATGGAATATTTTTCGAAACCAGACCAATAGTTCGTAAATTGGAAGTTCGTAAAAACGCGAGTCTATACTGTACTATGTGCTAAAAATTATTTACCGAGTACTAAAAAATTATTTATCGGGTACTAAAAAATTCGAGTACTAAAAAATTATTTATCGGGTACTAAAAAATTCGAGTACTAAAAAATTATTTATCGAGTACTAAAAAATTATTTATCGAGTGGAGCTGACCCTTGAATGTCATTATAACCGCTCTTGACTGCACTTGTGTATATAGATTTATGTTTGATTATTAGCGGGTTTCAATAGATATTGAACCCGCTATTGCTTTTGGTTTTTCTGTCTCTAGAAAGGGTAAGGTAAAGGTTTTCCGTAAGTGCAATGATGATGCAGGGCTGGGCTTACGGCGTTAGCGGCCCTGGGTAAAGCCGATTTTAGCGGTCTTGAAAAACGCTTTGACGAAACAAAACTGATTTCCTAGTACTTGCAATACACTTTTTTGGCGGCCCTAAATTTTAGCGGCCCTGGGCGGCCGCCCAGCTCGCACCCCCGCTAAGCACGGCTCTGAATAATGGCTATTGTGAACGTTGAAAAACTACCGAGTTACTTGAAAATTAGAGAGTTGCGAATTAATGTTAATTGAAACCCGCTAAATTTAAATATCGACCTTGGGTGATTTTCTTTCACTTGCTTGTTCTTTTCAGCTGATTTGGTGTATAAAAATAACAGGTTATGGATTATTGAAATGATAAAATTTAATAATTAAATGGAATTTGGTAATCGATGATATGTACTATTTAATAAAATATTAAATACAATCGAATTCTGATATAACGAAATTTAAGGGACTGTAGAAATGTTGACAACCACCACCAATGCAAACTAATCGTACTACTTCTATGAGGATCGCAGTAGGACTTCGAAGTTTTTGTTCGAAATAGACGAGTTGTCGCTACAACAGGATTTGGTGTGTCCATAAATCACCTATTAATTAATCACAATTTTCAGTTACGAAATATTTGCTTGGAGAATTAATTAAATGTATAATGAATAATTCGATTAATTGAGTGAGTGATATTTTGACAACATTTGAATCACATGATTCAAATACGTTCGTTTTAATTCACAAGATTCCTTAGTTGTGCATGGTAATGGTGTTCAGTTTAATTTGCACACCCTCATAAAGTTTCATTTGTTTTGCACACTCTAATGGAGTTTAATTTGTTTTGCACACTCTAATGGAGTTTAATTTGTTTTGCACACTCTAATGGAGTTTAATTTGTTTTGCACACTCTAATGGAGTTTAATTTGTTTTGCACACTCTAATGGAGTTGAATTTGTTTTGCACATTCTAATGAAGTTGAATTTGTTTTT
>QLNU02015270.1:34677149-34699155 GCA_006491805.2 Dysdera silvatica
ACACGGATATGGGGAAAGGAATGAACGTCCTCAAACTAGATGGGTGGATGAAATAAGAAAACAGGTTGGGGTGACGTGGAAGCGAATTGCTCAGGATAGACTTGTGTGGAAAGCATTTGGAGAGACCTTCATCCAGCAGTGGATAGATAATGGTTGAATATGATGATGATGATGATGAGGTAGGTAGGTAGGTATAAATTTTGTTCCTATATAGATAATATTTTTCTCATAATATTGCATTTTTTATTATATGCAGGGTGTGGATGTGATGTAAATGGTGCAAGTAGCCTACAGTGTGAAGAAGGATCAGGCAGGTGTACGTGCAAAGAAAACGTCACAGGAAAAACCTGCAATATGTGTGTTGTATGTGGCATTGTTATTAAATGCAATTTTATCTCTCTGTTTAATACATATTTTCTAATGTATTTTGTGCATGATTATAATTGCATGATGTTTAGACTACTGCAATATATAATTCAGTGGTTAGGTTCACCTATGTGTTTAATAGGTGAAGATTTGTATCCTAGTACAAGCGTTCACAAATGCATTGTGATTCAGAGGTTGTGCTAAACTCCTTGTTTTTCCTAATTAGCTATGAAACATTCTAAGGATGCAAAATATTTAAAATGTAAAATATAATATGCCGCTAATTGAAATATGTGATTGATTTGACGTAATATTTCCCAAACTATGGTTCACAGATCCAAAGAGATTTGTCAATAGTAGTCAGAAAATCCATACATTTAATTCCATAATAGTTATTCTGTGCAAGTCTCATTAGTTGGCTTTGTGTTTTACAAAGCACAAAGCCGACTAATGGAACTTGCACAAAGTAACTGTTATGTTATAAAAGTAACATATTATATAAGTAACTATTATTATTAGTGACAATTCTATGAATATAGACAGAAACAGCTCCAAGTTCCGAAGGGGCTATAAGCTCCCAACCCAGTGCTCAACACATCGCATTCAATTGTAATTCACAGTTTTCTGGAGACGGTTAAATGCCCCCACCCCTCAGTTATGCTAATGCCTATAGATTGCAATATCAGATAATATCATAAAGTTTGAAGAGAAGCTTGTAGAAACTGAGCTTCCACCTCATTAAGGTTTAATGATGACCTTATTTTGCATGGCATAAACATTACAGTGGTACAGAGATAGCACAAGATATTACCATACTGAAAATCTAAATTTGATTCCTGGCTGTGCTATAAAGACCCTTGCCCATTTTTCTATGCCATGTGGTCCTGAGTTCGAATCCTGGGGTAAAATCTTATAAAACATTCTTTTTGAAAAAAGAATGGAGGAGGGTGGAGGCTATGAAGAAAGGTAGCAAAAATCATAGACATATGCAGAAAGTTTGTAAGAAGGGTTTATAGGTGCATTGGGGGGTGGTTATAGAGCTACAACTTGCATATCCCTAAGTTAAATATACGAAATTTCATGGCAATGGGGGGGTGTTACGACCCCTCATCAACACCCACTTTCATATGCCAATGTCAGAAGTAGGGTTTAGGTAGGATGGCTGAAATAGCATGACATGCCTAGAATTTTGGCAGACAAGAAAATGGGGGAAAACTAAAAAGCATAATGTACAAGCAAATATTCATATCTTATATAATGTATGAATGTGAGGGTTGGGCATTAGAAGTAAGGGAGGAGGGGATGTGCTCTATGCAGCAGAAATGCCTATGTGCAGAATGTCCCTGGGGGTAACCCTAAAAGACAGAAAGCGCAACACTGGCATAAGAAAGGAAATGAAAACTGCAACTAATATGAAGATAATCAGAGAAAAAAGACTTGGGTGATGGGGGATATGATCTAAGAAGAGGTGAGAACCATCCACTACAAGGAATGAGAAAAATAAAGCAAACCAATTGAAGAATGGGAAGATCGAGGCCAAGAATAAAGGCAAAGGCCCTCAAGGATATGGCTATCTTTAGTTTAACACCCAGCAGTACCCTAGATAGGAAACAATGGATTCACTGCTGTTATGTTGCTAACCCCAAGTAGAGAAATAGCGAGGGAAAAGAGCATGCCACAGGCCTGTAGCCAAGCTGGGGCCTTAAGAGGCATGGCCTCAGTTGCCCCATCAAGCTATTTATATATATAGAACAACCCCCCTCAAGTGCCCTGTGCCCCATATGCCTTTTACCTTGCCCCAGTTGCCCCTTTATCCTAGTTACAGGCCTGGCATGCCATCTTGGTTAGACTGTTTTACTTGTTTGGATTCTTGTATAGATGGGTTGTTT
Organism: Dysdera silvatica; assembly: GCA_006491805.2. Lineage (NCBI taxonomy): Eukaryota > Metazoa > Arthropoda > Arachnida > Araneae > Dysderidae > Dysdera > Dysdera silvatica. Next base: position 34,679,405 of record QLNU02015270.1, read on the forward strand.
CAGTAGAGCCAAAAACTAATTTTGAGGACTCTTATTGATGTGGGTTGCCCTTGTTGAGCTATATTGCTTACATACGGATTTTTTGTGGAGGCAGATTGCTCTGGTAGGTCAGTTATAACGTAATCGACATAATGTAATTGATGCAGGATAATTTGAATTAAAATAAAGTCATGCATACAGTTTATACAATACTGATTGACCTACAACAAGAAATCTGTTTGAGATGCAACATTTTTTTACAATTGTGATATTTGCGAAAAATATTGTACCAAAAGCAGATTACTTCTTTTGGATGCATCAACCTTTCATAAAGAGTATATGATCTACTTTCAAAAGACTTAAAAAAAATCGTTTTCTCATACGTGGTTTTAAAAAAACTGTTGGACCTATATAACAGGTATTCTGTTTAAGTTGCAACAGTTTTTTTTACAATTGTAAGCTTAACGGAAAATATTTCCTCCAGAGCGGGTTACTTCTTGTGAGTGCATGCTTTTTTTTACATAGAATGTCTTTAAAAGACCTGAAGCTTTTACTTTTTTTAACTATGATTAATTTTTATAACAATTCATGGCAAATAACATAAATTATAGAATTTGTTGACATACTATATAAAATTTAAATAGCGTCATTTTCCACATTAGAAATTGAAATTTTCCGTGTTAAAAGTGAAACAAATTTTTTAGCCTGGCCATTGGAATCTCCTATCTGGTGACGGATGCGAAGATTGCAGATGCAATCCTTTAGGCTCCACAACACCCCTATGTGATGAACTGCATGGTCAGTGTACATGTCGTGTTGGTGTAGGCGGTGATAAATGTGACCAGTGCCTTCCAGGATACTATGGCCTCTCAGAAACGGGATGCAAAAGTAACACTTCTTATAAATCGTTTTTAATAGAAGAAATAGCTAAATTTATATATACTGAGTGTAATGGGAATGCTTATGAGTAAGATGAAAGTATTGTAAATAAAACTAATATGTTACTTATCCCTCTTTGATAATATTTTGTTAATCATAATGAAGTGGTTCCCAACCTTCTTCAAGGCCCGACCCACTTTTATTGTAGCCAAGTAATCCATGACCCCCTTTTATGGTAACCAAATGATAACAAGCAGTTATTTTGACACTTGTGTTATGGAATCTCCTGGTGAAACTCTGTATTGTTTCGTTAACCGAAAGATCCTCAACCCCCTCTGTCTGCTGCCGCATTTGCACAATAAAAGCATTTTTATCAGTAAAGAAAACACATTAAATATAGAATTATACTAATTATATATTAATTCATATTATAGATATAAAATTAACAACCATTTGTAAAATATCTCAATGTAACCATGTTGAAATATAAAAGTGTTGGAATCATTTGGTATGAAATTCCTTACAAAAATGGTTGTGGCGACCCCCAGAAACCTGTTCACAACCCCCTTGACAGTTGTAACATCCAGGTTGGAAACCACTGTCATAGTGGCTATAAGTGTCCTCAGAATAATCTTTACAGATAGGTAACAAATGTTGCACACACTTTCATTCTGTGATGAGTTATCTTCAGCGTTAACTATTAATAACAATATTGTAAAACGTATTGACTTATTTCAGACAGACACCTCTGCCCTTCTACGTCAGAAATTGGCTTGAATGTACACTTGAAATACATGTGCATATGGAGTTATTCTAATCAATTCCTGAAAAAGAACAGTAACATGTGGAACTCATTCATACACTCCACCCAGCATGAAAACTGTGCATGATAATTCCAACATCCATGTTTTTTAGCTCAAATTAGAGCTGTTTATTAAAGAAGAAAAAGAGGCATCGTCCTTTGTAGGCATAGAGTTATATGGGCCTGTGGGGCCCAAGCCCCCAATAATTTGAAATAAATTAAAATTTTACATATATTGCAATGTATAAATGTCCATAATATGTGCTTCCTCCCAATAATTTTGAAAACTCTACGTTGATGATTGTCCCTTGACCTAGATTTGAACTAGGGTCTCTCAGTTGAACCTGGAGCTCTTTAACCATTCTCTGGGCTCAATGGAGAGACCCTAGTTCAAATCTAGGTTGGGGATGACGCCTCCTTTTCTCCTATAGCAAACGGCTCTAGTTTGAGCTAAAAACATGAGTGTCAGAATTATTATGTATAATTATTCCCCACGAAAAACACACAAAAAACTTGCCTCAGAGGCTTTTCTGTGTTGACCATTATTTGGCAATTGTGTTATCCCTGAGAAGGGTAATAATATCTTACAACCCGTGAAAACTGCACTGTACAAGATCTGCACTGATGTATTTTACATTTTACTCAGAATTAAATTTATTTTCGCCAGCTTTTGGGCATTACTGATATTGCAATACAAGCATAAATAGAGATCATCTCTTCTCATTGACCATCTGATTTAGTATTATTGCATTTAGCTGTGCTGCATTGTCCTTCACTTATTCGTAGAAGCTAAATAAAAACGACCCCATAAGGGTGTATAACCATGAATACAGATTCATTAAGGCCGCTTTTAATTTGGAAATGAAATGGTTTAGTGTGTGTTTTGAGGAAGTCATTTCTCCTTCAATGAATGTGTGCAAATTTTGCATTCATAATCACCAATCATTATTGTTACTCTAATGATAGCATTCAGTACATCTTATAATAGTATTTAACACTTATATGTGTAGTGATAGTATTCAGTACATCTTAAAATGATAGCAATAGAGTGTCATGTCAATATTATCCAATATGTAGTATAATGATAGTATTCGATACATCTTATAACAATAGTGATAGAATATCATTGTGATATTATTTGCATTTTTTTAATAAAACGTTTTTCATCATTCTATATATTTATTGTGATCAATTACATGAAATTTGATATTTCTTTCCATAGAATGTGATCCATGCAAGAATACTGGGCATGTTTGCAATGCCACAACTGGTTATTGTGTTTGTCCTCCACTCACTAAAGGGGAATATTGTCAATATTGTGAAGACTTTGCATTTGGATATGACGCAGTCAGGGGATGTCAGGTTAGTCAAAAAAGCCTATTCAACCATCTGACCTGTGTGCATCCTACATAATCCGTACCTTTCAGATTTATTTGCGTACCTTTTCAACGCATTATGTACCTTTGCACAAGACAGTACTTTATTTAGCATCATGAAAATGTATGTTCTTTTAGCGCTGTGATTGCAATAAGAAAGGCTCTCCAAGTGATGTCTGTGATGTCGACAGTGGGAATTGCCTGTGTCTCGAAGGTTACGAAGGTCGTCGTTGTGACAAGTGCCGATTCGCTCATTATAACTTTACCCATTGCACAAAATGTGAATGTCGGCATGATGGAACAGAGAGGTCTAAGTGTTCATCTGAAGGTTTGTGCCAGTGTGATGACAAGGGATTCTGTCCATGCAAAGTAAATATTTCAGTTATTAAATTAATTACTAATATTAAATGATAAATTAATTTCTAATATTAAATGATAAATTAATTGCTAATATTAAATGATAAATTAATTGCTAATATTAAATGATAAATTATTTACTAATATTAAATTATAAATTAATTACTAATATTAAATGATAAGTTACCCACAAATAAAAATCATTTCTCAGTGATTGGTAGGAGTCAAACACAAAATTTCCTGTTAACCAGTCAAATGCTTTTAACAATTGAGTTACAGGCAATGATTGAACTCTGCAGGTGAATATAAATCTTCATTATGGACAAGTTTGCAATATTACAGGATTGCTGATACTCTAAAATTTGTACTAAAATTAAATTTGTTTAGCAGGGATTATAATTTAAGCATACATATTTTTACATAAGAAATCTTCAACGTTAAAAGTAATTACAAACATCACCCAAGTTTCTCCAAGATTTCTTGTTTCTAAAATATCCTATATATGCCAGTAACTGCTTACGAAAGAAATATTTATTCATTGTTTATCCAAATTGCATAATTTTAATACCATAATTTTTTTTAGTGGTGGTCAATGGGAGAATTATTTAAAGAAATTAAATTTTGTAACGACATTTTTAATTTTAACTAGAGTTCTTTGACTCACATATCACAAATTTGGATATTATTGCCTTTCACAGGGTCAGTGTGTTTACCATAAAAGTGGTTGGCAATTAATCATGCATGGTTTAATTCAATTAGCCTCAATACCATATGTACCACTTCACTTTCTTTAGCACGTAATCACCTTTGTTGTCCTAGCACCAAAAAACTTGATATTTTTTTCTGATACTTGGCATCTCTTCTCCGCTACTAGCTTTTTTACTTTGGGAGAAATCTTGTTCCCGGTGGTTATTTCCAGAACTGACCCAAAGTGAATGTCAGTAATTCTGGATCTGACAGGAGACTTATATCCTTTCATAATTGTAAATAACTACTCACACTGATAAGTAGTTCCAAATATGAAAATCATTTTATATGCGAATTTTTGAGTGCTTTCAAACCTGGCATGTAAATATTTGGAAAATTCAAGCACGTCAACTTCACTAAGTTTTGCCTTCAAATCCCAACCTCACTGGATCTTATCATTTGCATTTGATTAGGTGCTAATTCTATATTTATTGAAGAAAAAAAAAGAAGAAGAAAACTTGTCTTCCAAACGGTTATTGACAAATATTGTAGTTTGTTATTAAGAAATATGTATAATAAGATATTGTAAAAATTAAGTTATGAAATTTTTATTAAAATGATTTTACATGTCGTTATATTGGCTGGACTGAAAAAATATTCATTGTGGGCCATATGCGGCCCATGGGCCGAGAGTTCGAAATGCTTGCTATTTAAGTAAAATATTAGTGTTTTCATATTCCGTATTTTATTGCTTATTAATTCATTAACATAATTAAATATTTATCAAAACCTGACAACAATTTATCTATTTCAGGTAAATGTTGAGGGTAAAAAATGTGACCGCTGTAAACAAGGGACGTTTGGAATGACTTTGGATAATCCAAAAGGTTGTTTTGAGTGCTTTTGTTTCAATAGATCAAAAATTTGTGATCAAGCCCAAATGGTGTGGTCCCAGGTACAATCATGTTTAAATCATTTCTTATTATACATAATATTATTTAATTATAGTTTTAGCACTTCAATATTTCCAATGATAAATTCTTTGTACCAAGGCTAACAATAGAAGTGTTAGCCTTGAATAATGATGAATAATAATAATAATGAATAGCTTAACCCTTAAGGATATGGCTGACCTGGGTTTGACAACTGGCATTGCGTATAATATGGATAGTTAGTATTGCGCAACAGCACCTTCTTGAGGTTGTGGCTATGTAGAGTGTGGACAATTCTTGTTGTTTCCATATTCATGGTCAGTGATATGTTATCAGCCAACTATGTCCTCATAAGCTTTTGTTTCTATTGCAGCCTTACTCTCCCCTTTGCTTCCTTTATTTGTTGTATTTTGCCCTTCGTAATAGACGATACCTTCCAAAGAACACGTCCTAGGTACTATTAACAGCAAAAAATACTCTGTTCCGTTGCTTTTGTTAAACAGTGTGTACCATTATCAGTTTATTTTGCCTTAAATTTTAGTCTTATGCTATTTTTACTGCTCAGCATTTCCTTTCTTCCGTAAAATGATTAAATTGTTTCTTTTGTGTAATAAACAATTTTTTTATTTAGTGGAATGGTTGTTTAACCATGAAGCTAAGAAATGTTCATAAATTTGGGATACTTCATTTACTGGTTTCATTGGTTTCAGGTCAAAACACCAACAAGGGAAGTTCATTTTGAACTTGGTAACACTCGTATATCGACCCTTAACAATTTTTTGCTTATACCTGGACGCACTGGCAATGTGAAACTTGGAATTCCTTATGTAATAGAACAACCTCTGTATTGGATGCTTCCTCAAGAATTTCTTGGTGAAAAAGTAATGCTTAAACTTTCCTATTTTGCATTTACATTTATGAAATTTTATCTTTCTTCCAAAATGCAAAAGAAAGGCTTTCGTATTTTTCGCTACATTTTGCAAAACAATTACTTTGAACGAAAATTACCTTCCTTGATAATTATGAATTTTAATTATATAAATAAATCCTGCTCGAAGAATATATGACAATCTCGAGACATTAAAGATTAGAACATTAGTTAAACATATTAAAGGTTAGCATGCTTGCCCCATAGTAGATACATTGACGTAACTAACCCAAAATTCTAGAGGTGTTTTTTTTGTTTTTTTTTGGTGGAGGTCAGGGGGGGGGGGATATAGCTCCCAACAACCTAATCCTGGAAACATAGCATTCAATTCTGGATTTCAATTTTCTAGTGAGGGCTAAATTTTTTCAAGGAGACTCTTAGCCCTCCTAGCCCCACCGTCTACTTACATCACTAGTTAAGATATAAAAAAAAATATTGAAGAATAAATAACTAATATAAAATATTGAAGGAAATAGCGATCTTACACATAGTATGGCTGTTATATCACAGAGAGAACAGGACTTGGGAATTTGTAAGTTTAAAAAGGCATGCCATCTGAGATTGAACCCCCGCCCCATGCCATCACTTAGTACAGACAATGGAAGGAAATGTGCATAATAGGAAAATATTATAAAGTCATGCAATTAAAATCTTTTGTAAAGCACTAGACAAACACTATATTCAAGGCTTCTATGACAACTTCCAATGAAGCTGTGAATACGCTAAAATACACCTTTGGTTTAATTCCTCCATAACCTTCCATTTCAATAGTAAAAACTTCTCTTTGTCAATTTAGCAAACCCTCTATAGCTTTTCTTCACCATATTATTTATCTCAGAAGGTTTAAAAAATTGTGCACTTTGCAAAGGCATTGGAACGGAGAAGCGTTGATTATATAAATATGTATTAACACATTCTGTATCAAAATAATGTTTCACTCACAAGAAGTAATCCATTCTAGATATGAAAGGTGTATTTATAGAGATCGTTCCTTATGAAAAACTTCATTTTTTTTTAAAGAAAACTTTTCTTTATGAAAAGAATAGTTTGCCTTTCATGGGCACTGTATTTTATTTATTTTTTTTTACAAAGACCACTCTTTGTAAAAAAAAAGAATCGGGTATATAGTCTCACCTTGTTTGGTGCAGAATGACCCTTGCTGTCCTTGTGCCATAAAAATACAATTAATCAATTTTAATTAAAAAAGTCTGCTGTATCCAACACATATTACTTCTTCTGAGTGCAACAGGGTTTGTTTTTTGTTGTTTTTTTATAAAGAGTGCAATTAATGAGTATTTGTTGGTTACGATTAATAGCATTCTTATTTATTGAACAGGTTAAATCGTATAACGGTATTCTTCAATTCCAAATTGAAGGTCCAGGTACAAAGCGCTTTCCTGACCCACTCTTGCAGAAATACCCATTAGTGATTCTTCAGGGCAGTCATGGATTAATACTCGTTCATTCTCCATTCAGACCACCATCCAAAAGGAAATACAGTGTTCGTTTCCATCAGGTGAGCGACAGTATCTTAAAGCCGTGAATTGAGTACTTATGCCCATGAATCACTCAAATATTATTTTATGCATCAATATAGTACCTGAGGATAAAACATAACCATCTCTATCCTAACAGTTGAGCATATTTTTCTGGTACTTGTAAGAATAAAAAATTTGTAGGTAATAATTTCGGCACCCACATTTTATGGCTCGGACTAGAGCTTTTTGTTATAGGAGAAAGCTCTAGTCTGAGCTATAAAACATGGGTGTCGGAATTATTATCTATAATAAATTCCCCGCGAAAAAAAAAAAAAAAACTCACCCAGGAGGCTTTGTATGTTGACCGTAATTTGGCAATTGTGTGTAAATCCTGAGGAGGGTAATAATAACTTACAACGTCATGTACTTTTGCCAATTGGAAAATGAATTCGTTTTCGCCTAATGCACCTTTAACTCGGGTTCGACTCCCAACAGTGCAAAGAACGCTTACTCAGAGATCTCATAAAGATCGCACTGCTCACTGTAGTCCGGGGTTTGGTTCCCTAGGCCTTAAGAGGTTCGGATTCCTCGGAAAACAGTAGGTCCCGGCGCAGCATGACCACTGTAGTCTTTGAGCCGTAAAACCACAAACAAACAATGAATTCATTACAACATCAGCTTATTTTCCTTATTCCATAAACATTCCGTTGAATAATAAAAAATTGATGCATTGAATTATTTATCTTGATGCAGCTTACTTCTTGTTTACTATTTATAGTACCATCCAGGGTTCCCACAAACCTGAAAAACCTGTGCAATTGTTTTTAAAAAACAGGACTTTTCTTTTTTTTTCTTTTTTTTTGGCTGAAATTTTGAAAAAAATTTCCTAACTTCTGTTTCGAATAGGTAAATCTTCCGCAAATGTGAATCCGATTTTCCGTGAACCGAATTTTGCAACCAGGTTTGCAGTTTTTCTACTCTATTCCAGCAATTAGTCTGGGAATTTTTTTTCTCCAACGTGAATGGGAACTATACAGTTGTATTCTTCCGTTTTTATTTGCATCCCCATATAGTGCAATCACATTAACTATCTAGCATTTGGGGCTGTTAGTATAAACAGAAGGGCTGCTGTACAATTGTACAATGCACAGTTCATATACAGATGTGCCAAATACTCCTTATATATATATATGGCCTGCAAAAGGGTTGCTGGTATCTAACTGGAAGGAGACCCACATGTTCCCACTAGAATTTGTGTAGATGGTTGCAAGTCACCCTATATCATTTCTCAGCTTTTTTACCCTTGTGGAACCTTTGAAATAATAATATTCATGTTTGTGAAGGAACCTTTACGTAAAACCTATTATTTATCCATATTAATATCCATGTCATTTATAAACATAGAGTTCATAAGGAAAACATATTTTTTCTGTAAGTTTAATTATTACCCTTTGCAGGGCTAACATGATTTGCTAAATAATGGTTAACACACAATGCTACCAGGGCAAGGTTTTTTATTTTCCCCTTTTAGAATTTTTTATGGTTAATAATTTTACACATCTGAGCTCAAACTAGACATCTTTTTTTTTGGTATAGGAGAGAAAGAAGCAATGGCTCTGGCCTAGAATCGAACTAGAGTTCCTCCGTTGAGCCTGAAGTGCCCTAACTACTAAGAACAAAGGAAGCGTCATTCCTGTCCTCAATGGCCTAGCAGTTAAGGCACTCTGGGCTCAACGAGGATTCTAGTTCAACTCTAGGTCGGGGACGATGCCTCTCTTTCTCCTATACCCCAAAAAAAGCTCTAGTTTGAGCTCAAACATGGTGGACAAAATTATTAACTATATTCTTTTCTGTTAGTTAAGGTAACAGAAAAAAAATACTTCGTTATTATATGAGAAGTTTATTAATAGTGCATAAAAAGATTCAAATTGCTTGCTTAAGAGGTTACATACAGAGATTTTCATTTACACAAAAAAATTTCATATGAACAAATATATGTGAGATTGATATGTTACTTTGGAAACAAATTTACAAAAAATGTGCTTTTCATTTGGTACACAAATACTTTATTTATAGTTGGATTCTTGTGAAACTCTTAGCAATGTCGTACAGATCCTTGGTTTAGAAATGCTGCTGTATATATTTTTCTTTTCAGGATGAATGGAGGCAGCTTGAAAATCTACAAGTCCCCTTAACAAGAATGGTAATGATAACTGCTCTTCAAAATGTTCAGGGAATTCTGATTAGAGCCACTGAAGGTGCTGACGTGACTATATCAAGGTACATTTTACTCTAAAAGTAATAAGTAATACCCCATTTTTTATTTTACAGATGAAAAAATATTCAAAAATTCATGTAAAATTTATAAATATATGGTAGAACATTTTTTTTTCGCGTACCGGATTTCCGTATATCAAAAATCTCAATATTTTATTTGATGATGCCATTCGTTACGTAAGAATATGTTTCTACATATCGAAATAAATTCATGGAATCATTGACTTTGATATGTAGTGATCCTATTGTAATTTATTGATCAAAATTGACACAAAACTGTTTGTGATACAGCCGTACAACTTGTAAAGTCATTGACAGTTGTTTCGGCAGAAGCATGTCTTCTTTCTTCAAAACAAATATAAACATTATTTAAGTCATTAACAACGTAACTTAATAAATTATGTAACTATCAGTTTTTTGTATTCATTTCATTCATTTACTTTTTGCACAGTGAATTACTATTAGATTTATAATTTCATTGAGTTATATTTAGCTTAAACGTAATTTATTTATTTTATAAATTAACTTTCAATTTTATTAATTCAAATTGTATTAATTTACACATAGACTGAATGTATTTGTAAATTAATAAAACTCGTTAATGAATAAGCAGTATTACACTCACATGTCAAATTACATATTTTGTGAAGTTTTATTGTATTTCAGAGACAAAAGGTTTTACTGTACTTTGTTAATTTTCACCTAAAGATTGAAGGCTGGGCCTAGTTAAAAAAAAAAAAAGTAATTGCAAACAAATGAGTGAAATATTGAAATTTTATTTTAGAAATAACAAGAAAAGAAAGGTATAGATAAAGGAGTAGAAACGAGAAAATTGAAGATGTGTTTTTTGAAGTTACATATAGAGTTGGGTTGAACATATTGAAAAGGGGGAGATCAATTAAGGCAGAGGTCTTCAACCTTTTTCAGTCCAAGGGTCAATTTTGCTTATTCTTGCAGGCCCGCGGGCCGCACTACTGTATCAGCAATATTAGGACTGAACAAAAGCGGCTCGAGAGGCGTCCTCCACCTCACTGAATCAGCCTTTATTGATATTTTTTCCTTAAGTCTATATTAGTTTTGTGTGCCCATCCAAAAATATTTTCTGGATTCGCCTCTGAGACTAAATATATACACTGAAGTGCCAGAAAAACTGGCACAGGCGTGCGTATGCAAATAACGGAGCTTTGCAACCAATCAGCCTAATGCGATGCGGTCAGCAGTGCCCATATAACACAAGAGATGTCTGGCAGAGCTATTAAATTGGATCTTCCTGCTACAATAGCAGGTTATCAAGATTTAAGTGATTTTGAACGTGGCATTATAGACGGCACAAGAGAGATGGAACATAGCATCTCCGAGATAGCAACAAAATTTGGATTTTCACATATGACCATTTCACAGGTATACCGTGAATATCAGGAATCTGGTAAAACATCAAATCTCCGACAGCGGTGCTGCTGGAAAAAGACCTTGAAAGAAAAGGGACCTTCGACGACAGACGAGAATCGTAAAACGAGATAGACGTGCAACACTTCTTCAAATTGCCGCGGATTTCAACGCTGGGGACATCAACAAGTGTCAGCTTGCAAACTGTTTAGCGAATCATCATTGATATGGGCTTTCGTAGCCGAAGCCCCACTCATGTACCATTGTTGACTGCACGGTACGAAGCTTAATGCCTCATCTGGGCCCGCCAACGCCGTCATTGGACTGTTGATGACTGGAAACACGTTGCCTGGTCTGGTAATCCACTTTTCATCACCAAATGTCATCCAGTCCAAGAGGGGTTTGTTTTTGTTCCGAGCAGGCAGAGATGTGCATATGATGACTTGATCATGCAAATTTTTCTCACTTAACTCATGAGGCACCATCTGGAATGTTTATAGACCAGTCCTCGTTTCTGAATATGGTCCAAAATCATTTGTTGAACTGAGTTAAGCTTTTCCACAATCTCCAATGTTGTCAAAAGAGGATCTTGCTCTATCATGGTCTTTACAATATTGTCATCAATCAAAGATGGCCACCCAAGGCATGGCTTATCATTAAGGTCGAAATCACCTGCTTCCAATTTTTCAAACCATCTCATGCATGATTTATCCGAAACTGCATCTTCACCAAAAACTTCCACTAAATTTTGACATGCTTCTGTAGCATTTCTGCCTTGTTGGAACTTGTACAAAATACAATGTCGTAAATGAACTTCACCGGCAGCAGTATTTAAACGATCGTGTCGCACTTGATAATGAAATGAGACACTAATGTTCCAGTTAATTTAGAAGAGCACATGTGTATAAATACAATGATAAAGAGAGACAGCTATGTATGTCTCAAATAAACACGTGCATGTGTGTTGGAACTTGAGATAACATTATCGGACAGAACTTTCCGGTAGACCTAATATTTTTGTCTTGCATTTATGTGAGGTTTTAATGCTAGCAACTATAAGATTTAGAAATCGATTGGTCAGTTGATTTGATTTTTATGACATAAAGGCTATTTTATACCCCTTGTAAGAAAAAAAAAAATAAGCAAATATCTGACCCCTAAATTGTTTATAAGATTTTGGCTTACTAATTTTCGGTTACTATTGTATAAATATATATATATATATATTATGTACATATATTATTGAAAACTGTATCCGTTACTTACCTTTGTTCAGAATTAAAATGATATGTCAAATAAGACTAAATTTTGAATTCATGAGACCAATGTGTGGGTATGTGGTAACGGAAACTGGATTAACGTATGGCAAAATTTTCAATTGTTTATAAAACCTGTTAAACTAAATAAAAAGTGGAAGTTCTCCTTTTCAAAGAATGTAGTTCTCTATGATGCTGATCAACAGTCAAAAAATAAAAATTTTTGAGATTGGCATTTTTGATTTTTCAAAAAAAAAAACAAAAACTCAAAAGGGTATAACAAGTGAACTTGGACATCTATTTCCAAACAGAGGATATCATTTTATTCAGAAAAATATTATCTTTCAAATAAAAAAAACCAGCAACAAAATATCTTGAACCCTTCCAGAAATATAGCACTTTAAAATTTTGCCGAAAATCACAAGTGAGAAATGGCACCCGAAGCGCCATCTTTGGTGGCCTGTATCTCTGGCCAGAAATTTTTTTGAATAAAACAAAACAAAATATATGGGTTTCTTACCCTTTTCTGAATTTTAACATATGTTAAATTCAAAAACATCTGAGACTATGAAGGTAACCCCCTGCCTAAATGGATATGGACTATGTCCATTAGTATTAATTTGTACATGAAGATTTTTATTTTAATAACTTGTAATAAGAACTGACTATGTTTTCCATGCGTAGTGGAAATTTACTAAGGTAAGTTTTTTGTTTCACTCAATTATTATTTCACTATTATTATTTGTAATTATCCTTACACATGCACAACTTTTTAATCATCAATCGATAATAAGTAAAACCTAACTGAAAACCTTCAATATGACATTGGGATTTGACTGGAAATATTTTGCATATCATTGTAGGCTTTCTGAAGTGAGTATGGAAGTCGCTGTCCCAATATCACCAACACCAGCTTCCCCATATGTTGCTGTTGGAATTGAGTTGTGTGAGTGTCCAAAAGAATATACCGGAACGTCCTGCCAAGTAATGCATATATTTTTAATGTATATGTTTTGTTTGTGTTGCACGCATCTACTATGTTGATTGTTCTAGAATATCTCCATACGTGTACAAACATGATAATGCCCTCCATCATACATCGCAATGTTCATTGTATGAGAGAAAAACATATTTTTACTAAGTGGCTATTGCATGGTCCATCTCTAAATACTTGGAAGAAAAACTAAAATTGAAGTAGTGCCCATTAGGTTTTTATTAGAACCAAGCCTGTACACAGAATAAAAAAAATACCCCTTTTCTCTTGTAACAAATTTTATTTTGCAGCCAAATAATGTTAATTTATAATTTTTCAAATAGGGGAGGGTTTTAACCTCAAACTGTACATGGCCTTTGGTTAGAAATTTACCTATTGTTTTGTATCGAAGTATGAAACAATGACTAAATTATAAATAAGTAAATTGTAAGTGGATAAATAGATAAATCACATAATTGAATAAATGGGTATATCATGATTAAAAACATAGCTAAATCACGATTGAATAAATGAAGGTAAATTATATTTGAATAAAAAGAAAATAAGAACTGAAAAATTGGTGAATTGTGAACAAACAAACAGATAAGCCAAATAAGCAAATCATGAATTTATAAATGTGTAAATCATGGATTAATCAGTAGGTAAATCATGGAATAATAAGTAGGTAAATCATGAAATATAATTACATGTAAAGAAATGTTGAAAATCATAAGGAGAAAGCGTAATTTGTCTATAATTTTATACAGTGAAGTCAACCAATTTTGGCTGAACTGTAAAAGAAATTTTTTTAATAAATTTTAACATTAGAAGGAAAATATTTACCATTGTCAAAAAACACCTTCATTTATATTATATATTTTGTTCATATATGAATTATAATATATATATATATTCATATCAACCAGATACATTGGCATAAATGAGGAGCTAGATGTGGCTTATCCACCCCTTGGAAAAATATAGCTCTTTTGGAAAATGAAAATTAAGAATACTGCATATAAAGCATTGTCGTAGGAGCTATAGCTCCCTCCGCTTCTCCCTAGACCTCAATGATAGCTATGCTAATTGCAAAAGATGTAGTCTTATACTGAAACAAAATTAATATTTCATATCTAATATATATCATCATAACCTAAGTAAATTTTATCATAAGTAATATTTGTTTGTAACATGAAATATTTATGATTATAGTTGAAATGAATGTGTTTAAATTTTGTAGGATCCTGGTAAAGGATTTTACCGAAAATTTGTTCCCAACTTTATGAAAACCAAAGACATTATCGATTTAATTGGTTATGCTGCTCCATGCCCTTGCAAAAACCGTAGCGAGACTTGTGATCCGGAAACTGGACATTGTTACGTAAGTAACGTTTAAGCAATGACACAATGATTGTATCTGAATCTAGATTCATGTTTCACTAAACTGGTTCATAAATGTATCATTGTTGTGCCTCTGTCCTGTCTTGAATAACTTAAAAGTCTAATTTTGAGATACAGAAGTCAAAATTATTAATACCTAATATGGGATAGTATTCCTTTGGCCTTTTTCTAATACTATCAGATATGATAAATCTGATCAGAGTGGTTGGATATATCTTGTGAATATCCTATATACACTTATTGGTATTTTGAATATTCCATAAATTCTTATTGATGTTCTTAGGAATATTCCGTAACTTGTGGGTGCTCTCTTGTGAAAGTTTGATGTGGAATCTTTGAGAGCATGTATGTGTTTTCACTCTCCCTCTCTTTTGTGTGTATTTTCTTTCTCACACTTGCAGGTTGCTTCCATCTTGTGTTTATGTGTTCTCTACCTAAAGTGTTCTCTTCCCTATTTTGGGAGCATTTTCTTCTCTACCTTAAAAGAATCATCTCTACATTAAGAGTTACCTTCTCTACATTATCTTTCCTTAAAAGAATCTTCTCTACATTATCTTTCCTTAAAAGAATCTTCTCTACATTATCTTTCCTTAAAAGAATCTTCTCTACATTAAGAGTTACATTCCCTACATTAAGAGTTACCTTCTCTACATTATCTTACCTTAAAAGAATCATCTTTACATTAAGAGTTACCTTCTCTGCCTTAAGAGTTACCTTCTCTGCCTTAAGAGTTACCTTCTTTATCTTAAAAGAGTTGTCATCTCCACCTTAGTAGAATTCTGTAATGTAGGAATGTTCACTTCTCCATCTTATTAATATTC
This sequence comes from Dysdera silvatica, assembly GCA_006491805.2. NCBI lineage: Eukaryota > Metazoa > Arthropoda > Arachnida > Araneae > Dysderidae > Dysdera > Dysdera silvatica. Next base: position 34,694,937 of record QLNU02015270.1, read on the forward strand.
CTTTCTTGTTAATGCAGGTGCTTTCTTTATCTTGCTAATGTTCTACGTAATGCTTGATTAATATCCACGTGAATATTCAATAAGATCCACACGGTCTTTCTCTTCAACTTGTATCTTTATTTATTCTTTGTTCTGGAGGAATTCAACCAGTTTCAACGTATTAAAAATTAGATTTCCATTAAATTTTTCTATCTCATAAGTTACATCTTAATCGGATACATTAATATGTGTTTCATCAATAACCATTTAATAATTATCCAACGTTTATTGATAATTATGTATAATTTATTTCACATGTATTATGACAGAACTGTCGAGAAAATACAGCTGGTGCATTTTGCGAAATGTGTGCCAAAGGTTATTTTGGTGATCCCGCATCATTAACACCATGTCAGCCCTGTGCCTGCCCATTAGTAACAAACAGGTAACTTCCTTTTATTTTTTTAAAATTATACAAAACATATTTTACATATTAATCAGTTAATGAATATTTAACTGTGTGTCAAAATTAAAATATGAATTTTAGTACATAAGCTTCAGAGAAAAAGTGAAAAAACATTTTAATTTTATTTGACATACCATTTAAATACAGACCATGAAGTAAAAAAATGCAAAATTATGAAGTGAAAAATAAAAAGATAAAGTGTGGTTGAAAAAAAGATAGACTAGATAAAAGTAGAGTTCCAGTTATTTGGAGTTAATCATTTTATGTTGATCTATTACGTTTTTCAATGGTCCAGTTGAAATTTCTTACAGAATTTCAGTTATTCTGATCTTGGTCTGTTAAACAAAGCCAACCTCTTTGGATGACCTGAAACAGCAAATAACTCAAGCTGTACAAAAAATTTCAACTGCAATATTAGAAAATGTAATCACTCAATATGAAAAATGCATCTTAAATCATATTGACAAAAATAAAAAAAAATGCGTGGACTAATTTTAACTAGCACAGAATGACCCTTGTTATCCTTATGCTATAAAAATACAGCCAAATAATTTTAACTTACAATTGCGTATTCAATTAAAATATAGTATTTAAGTTATCTAACATTATATTTAATTTAATGACTTTTTATTTAACAGTTTATTAACATTTCAATGTGCAAAAGAGCTTTTTTAAAATAAACATATGTTAATTTATTTCAGTATTAATATAAGATACCATTTCAGAAAGTTTTAAATTGGTGTATTAATGCATATAATTGATGCATTTCTTTTATCTGTCCCTTTAGCTTCAGTGATACTTGTGAAGGTGATGTCAATGATCATGCTTGTACGAATTGCCAGAAAGGTTATGAAGGAAAAACTGTGAAAGGTTGGTTGTGTGCTTCTAATAAAAGCACACTTTTAGTTACTTCACTTGTGATTTATTCTAACAATATATCTTTTGTGTTAAATTTTTGTAGTATGTATTAGCATATGCAGAAAGTTCATAAAGGGAGGGGAGCTTCGAAACTAAAACTTTGTATGTTTTGTGACGTTTTAGAAAAAAAAAATTTCATAATTTTATTTACTTTTTGCATGATCGTTGTTGCCTTGCCATTGCATCATAAAACAAATGAACGAAACAAAATATTTTCCTTGGTTGTATCTTTGCCTAAAAAATAAATCAAAAAGTACCGGAAACAATTTTATGCACAATACATTTTATTTTGCCAGGCATTATACAACAAAGTAAAAGAATGAATTGCAATATATTATAGATGATCTAATCCACATTTGTGAATATATTAAATGCATTAATACCAATAAAATCTAAAAATCTGCAATTAGACTATTATGTCCGACAAAGCCTCCACTGCCCCAGAAATGCCAACTGGTAAAATACAAAAAATAGAAAACTCAAGGTTGTGGACTCATTAAAAATAGACCAGTGGTTCCCAACCTGGGAGTTGTGACAGCCAAGGGGGTCACGAACAGGTTTCTAGGGAGTTGTTGCAACTATATTTAGCTGCAATTATTTTTATAAAGGACTTCGTGCGAAATGTTTCCAATGCTTTTATATTTCAACATGGCTACACATATTGCAATATTCTACTAATGGTTGTTAACTTTATATCTATAATATACATTAATATATATAATTAATATAATTTACATAATTAATGTAATATATATACATATATAATTAATATAATTTTGTATTTAATGTGTTTTCTTTACTCTGTTAAAAACGTTTTTGTTATACAAATGTGTCGTCAGCAGGAAAGAGGGGGTTGTGAATCTTTTGGTTACTGTAAAAGGGGGTCGCAGATTACTTGGCTACTATAAAAGTGGGTCGCGGCTTGCAAAAGTTTGGGAGCCACTGGAATAGACTATTATTTGGAGTAGTGGTTTTATGGTGTATTCTTGTCACTAATATGCAGTGGCATGGCTAGATATTTTGCTACCCAGGGCAAGTGACAGTCACTGCTATAATTGTTGTGCCTGTCATTGTTTTTTAAAGGCTAATTGTCACCCCCTGAATTGTGGCACCCGGGGAAGCCACCCCCTTGTCTTCCCCTATTGCTTATATGTAACATGGTATGTTTATGCCATATAGTAGCCTTTCAGGCATGGAAATAATTTTGAAGAGTGAAAATACAGATCAGTTAATAATTAAAACTTAATAGTTATTTAAAAAATTATAAACATTTACTCTAATTGGGGAGCACTAAACAAACATCTCCTACTACTACTTCGAGGATCCTGGTGGACAATTTTTTTTTGGGGGGGGGAGGTGGATCAAAACATATATTGAAAAGGAAGTTCACACACAACTGATGTGGCATGTATGTTTTGTATCGTTGCTTCAGAGATTGGTGGGTGCAAGGCATGTCCCTTGACCAGAATAAAAACTTCAAGATCAGAGATGGTTTTAACGTCTTTCTAAATAGATACGTGAACGAGCCATATGTTGGTAGTTTTAGTAGGCTTCCTAATTCCAATTACATATGGCAGCTGACAGGTAATTTTGCGGTCTTAAGTGTCTTCTCTTGGAATTGATTTTCTCCCAACCACCTTTACCTGCAGGGCTCAGTGCTTGGGTATTAGAAAATTTAATAGGTGGTTTTATCACTGCTATATTAAAGCAGTTAAACCCAGAGTCTATTAGCTGCATTTGGTGGGTAGGGAAAGAAATGTGAGTAAGGCTACACAGTAGGGGAATATGGGATAGGATAAAATGATCTGACATTCTTTTTAGAGTATTTTCTAGAAAATCCAATACTGTCTGGCATGTAGCCATGCCAGGGCCATCAGGGGCGTGGCCCAATTGCCCCATCGAGCTATTTATATATATATATAGAACAATATCCGGGTACCCTTTTGCCCCAGTTGCCCTTTTATTCTGGTTATGGGCCTTCTGTCTTACATGATGGAGAAATCCATAGTGGCGGATTTCCAAGGTTTATCGAAAAAAACTTATCCACATGTCTTCAGTAATCATTGCTATTAATGGCATTTTATATAATTTCTAAGTTTCTTGGGACCATATGTTTAGAAAAAATAGTCCATTTTTGTTCGTAATGAGTAGGTGTGTCTTGAGTAATCAGTTTGATTTGTGTTTGCAATGTGCTTTTTTGTAGGTATAATGATACACCTTTTCCAAGTGCTTGCTTTTTTCTTAGTTTCAACCAAATCGGTTTATCCAATCTTTATTGAATACCTTTTAACAGATGCAGCAGAGGCTTCTATGGTAATCCCATGATACCTGGTAACACCTGCCAACCTTGTAATTGCAACTCCTATGGATCTTTGGACAGAATATGTGACAGAATGACTGGACAATGTCATTGTAGGAAAGGCATAAGTGGACGCGACTGTACACATTGCCAGTCCCGGCACATTCTCACTGAACTTGGCTGTAAATGTAAGGTCTTGAAATTGTTTTTTTTTCTTTTTCTTTAATAATAGCATTAAACAAGATCTCGCTTTCTTTTCAGCCTATATTCTAAACAGGTTTTCTATTAAAACTGAAGTTTTATGCCATCATTATACATTTTAGGTTAGTTTCTTCGGCTTTCTATTTCTTCTCTTCGTGAAACAGTTTTGAGTTCTACAAAGGTGCTCGGCCTCTGCAACATTGGATAAGAATGTTTTTTAATCATGACTTAATATTAAATTGATTGGCAATGAAGCTAAGGTGAAGAATTTTCATACAAATCTATTCAGAGTAGCTCACACTGCTCACTGTAGTCCGGGGTTTGGTTCCCTAGGCCTTAAGAGGTTCGGATTCCTC
>QLNU02015270.1:34699255-34714946 GCA_006491805.2 Dysdera silvatica
TTTAAAAATGTCTTTTTCTTACAGGCGACGAATTCAAGTAGTGCTTGGCTAACGTCTGCTTTAGTTTTGGAATTTTTTCCCCTTCAAAAAATTTTGGAAGGAGAGAAACAAGTGATAATCGGGGGGTGCTAGGCCTGTGGAGTATAAATGGTGTATGTGGCAGAATTTCCCAGCCTAGCTCTGTAAGTTTCTGACGAGTCACCAAAGCAGCATGTGGTCTAGCATTATCATGGCGCAGTATGATGTGCTTCTTATTGAATATCGCCGGCCTCTTTTCTTTGACTTCTTTGTTTAAATCATCCATTTGCTGACAGTGTCTCTCTGAATTGAGCTTTTTGTTAGGGTTCAAAAGCTTGTAATGTGTTGGCCCTTGGACGTACCATCATATACACAGCATTCTCTTATTCAGGCTCAAACTCTGTTTAAAGGTGGAGAGGGAAAGGTTGTCCAGGATTACAATATGCTCTTTTCCTAACAATGTTTTCTTAGTTAATCCACTTTTCATCACCAGTTATCATCTGGTCCAAGAAGGGTTTGTTTTTGTTCCGAGCAGGCAGAGATGTGCATATGGCGACTCGATCATGCACATTTTTCTCACTTAACTCATGAGGCACCCATCTAGAATATTTATAGACCAATCCTAGTTTCCAAATATGGTCTGAAATGGTTTGTTGGGCTGAGTTAAGCTTTTCTGCAATCTCTTATGTTGTCGAAAAAGGATCTTGCGCTATCATGGTCTTGACAATATCGTTATCAATCAAAGATGGCTGCCAAAACGTGGCTTATCATTAAGGTCGAAATTACCTGCTTCAAATTTTTTTAACGATCTCCTGCATGATTTATCTGAAACTGCATCTCCACCAAAAACTTCCACTAAATTTCGACACACTCCTATAGCATTTCTGCCTTGTTGGAATTCGTACAAAATACGGTGTCGTAAATGAACTTTACCAGTAGCCATGCTTACACAATCGATCGCATCTTACTTGATAATGAAATGAGACACTTTTGTTTCAGTTAATTTAGAAGAGCAGATGTGTATAAATGCAATGATAAAGAGAAACAGCCATGTGTGTCTCAAATGAACATTTGCATGAATGTTGAAACTTGAGATACCATTATCGGATAGAACTTTCCAGTAGACCTAATATATGTAGTCGAATATCATTAGTAGAAACATGTATGGTGACAAAATAATTGTTTATGCTAAAAGTAGTTCACATTAGTAGAAAAGGATGGCACTGTATTACTAAGTTATTTAAATTTAATGAAGATCCATGAAACAGTTTATGTTAAAAACAATTTACGTTACCAATATTTGGCTGTATAGTACAAATATAATTCCTATTCAGGCGTGTAGCCAGGATGAAGGGGCAACTGGGGCTATGCCTCTGCTGGCCCTGGCTTAACTACAAGCCTTTTTCTATTGCTTTTTTTTCCATTTATAAAAACTATGTTTCAGAACTAATGTAAATACTTCATCTTTTGTTTTGTTCAAGAATTTTTCACCACTGAAAGAACAATTGGAAAATACAACTGAACAACTAGAGCATCACCGAGGTATCTTAGCTCGGCTGAATCCCAGATATATATTAAAATTTGTCATACCGGCCAAGGAACATGCAGAGTATATGTCAGAGCAAGCATTATACTTGTCAAAGTAAGAATATTAAATATATAGTTAAACCAGTTTTAGAAAAAATAAGGTTTTAATAAGAAAAGGACTCTTGCTACTCCATACTGGTTCAAAGGAGTACAGTAGACCTGGTCTGATGCTGAAAAAGATATTTCTGAAAATATCCAGAATAACATGCCCCTTGTTTCCTCTGTCCAGGGTTGCCCTTTACATTAAGCAAATGTAAGTGGTCACCTAGGACACAATGGTCCTAGGATCACATTCCAATAAAATATTTAAATTTATTTAGTCGTTAGATAAAAGTAAGCTTCAAATTTAGGGCACAGATTTTTAATCGTACTAGGTCATATGAAACACTTGTCCTTTCATCAGTGCTGCCAGCACCTATCATAAAAAAATGAATTATATATATATGGTTTTCTGATATATGCTTCAATCAGGTTATAAAATATCTTATTCAATTTCATTGGGTAAAGTAAAATCTTACTTGTTGTATCATAAAATAAATCTCAGATTATTTTATCTCAATACAGTTTTAAAAATTAAATGAAATTGGACTTTGGAAGTATACTCAGCTTTTTTAAATTAAATATGTTCACATATATTTTCTTAATTTCTTTAAAAATTTGAAATTACAATGAATGTATTTATCATCAAAATAAAGATGTTATAGATGTATCAAAGGAAATATTTTTTAGAAGCATTGATGAAATGCTTTTTAAAAGCATCAAAAAGAACTTTCTGAAATCATTGTTTCTTTGAAATCGATATTTCTTTCAATACATCGAAAACAAAAAATACTTTCCGACATTTTTACTTTTCCATCATCACATGCCAAATTCTCACAAATTTTGTTCTATGATCTTCCATGAATGTACTAGATTTTTAATTATTTTACAGAAAATGTATTTCCATTTTGTGCCTTTGATAGCCCTTTTAGCTATTTTCTCCCCCCATATTCTATTGTATGTTGCTACACATGACTTAAATTTTTTTAAATGACTTATATAAAAAAATTGTGTGTAATATTGTTTTTCTCCTAGTTTATTCCGGAACACCCATCTTGCTGCACAAGCAGCATTGCAGGCTGCTAATGTTTACGATAAAGTTGTGGATCTTATTGATGCTGCAGAACAAGTCGCAGTACGAACATTTAATACAGCTGAACGAGCATACTATGAGGTCAGTAAAAGCTGTCAAATGAAAATTGTTCGCCTCTAGTGCTCAAAAGTGAAGGGTAATTTACAAGGTCATACATAATTCACGAATATACGTGGGCATAATTAAAGGTAGGGGACTAACTCCTTAGAAAAAATTTTCAACCCTTCTAACATAAAAATGAAAATTACTGAAATAGACTGAAATGAACAGGTATATAGGAGGAGTTGAATTCCATTTGGTTAATATTCTAATATATCAAATTCTTCTAATAGTCTTGTAAGCTGGCTGAGGAATCAATGTGAGAGCTGTACAATTGCTGAGACAATCATAGTCTGAATTAACATTCAAGAAACTTCATGGATCATTTTGCTTTGTGCACCTACTTTTCATCTGTATAATTTATACAAGTTTCATACCAATGGGTATATTCCACTTGGAATTTCTGAGTCCATGTAGTAATGAATCTCTTTCATTCACAGTATTGTATTTTCTTAGCAGCATAAGCTTAGCCAGGAGGTGGATTTGGGGAGTTGTAACCCCCCATTGCAATGAAATTTTGTATATTTAACATAGGAATATATGAGTTGTAGCTCTGTAACCCCCCCCCCTTATGAACTTTCTGCCTATGTTTAGCAGTACCTTGAATTATGTTCATGTGTAGATTATATATTTTAATTTTGAAAGCTCTTGTATTTTAATAAAATCGGTTTTATACTGTATATATATATATAATCCATGTCTTACTTTGTGTCTAAAAACAAAGGTTTTTAACCTGTGTGACCGATACTTTCTTACAAATTCAATACATGAAGGAGTTCGCTAAAAACAGTTATATGGAAATTAAAAAAAGTATGGAAAAGTGTCTGCATTGAATAACTAGATGGGTTCGAAGAAGAAGACGAAGTGTTTGGGTGAGAGAGTAAACAAGGATTAAGGACCTTGTTTATTGTTAAAGTGAAGAAGCTGAAATACAAATAGCCTGAACATATTGCAAAAACAAACCAACACTAACTGGTCAAATTTTTTGACACTGCTCGGAATATATGAAATACAAATTAAGAAGGTTAAAATATATACCATCTGCAGCTGGTATATATGTTTTTACCTTCATTTATATTTCGTATATTCTGACCAGTGTCAAAAAACTTTACGAATTATGGTAAGCCCTAATCAATCGTTGCACGTTGTTGTCAAACCAACACTGGACAACCAAAACTCATAACTAGATTCTAAAACACAGTCGAAGATGTAGAAAACATCCCCAGATTCGATGGGTGGATGAAATAAGGAAGCAGGTTGGGATAATATGAAAATGAATTGTTCAAGACAAATGCATGTGGAGAGCATTTGGAAAGACCTTCATGAATCAGTTGAATATGATAATGACAATGATATTCTTTCTAGGTACAACCTGGGCGTCACGACACCCTTCCGAAACAAGCTGTTTTCCTTAAACGGTTTTCCAGCGATCTGAGAGAAGAATCCATTCAATTTATGCTTGATGCACAAGGTAACGAAAAAAATAAATTTTTTTAATCACCATATAATAATTTAGTGCTGTTTTCTTAGTTATTTGATACTGGTGGATGATTTAAGGACATATTTTGGATTGAGATCATAGAAAATCATTTGTTATTACAGAGATAAGGAATTGGGGTTATTCCCCACTTTGCATCGAAAAAGGCACTTAAAGGCACGTTTTTATTTTATTTTTTATATTTTGCAAAGATATTTGTAGACTGCAAATACCAAAGATTTTTTACGACTTAAGACACTTTTTTTTTAAATTTTTTTTTAACCTCTAAGAAATTGTAGTACTCTTCTATAAATTTATGTGTAAACAAATTGTTTTTACTGAAAATGTTTGTGAAATCTTAATGTTTAAGTATTTTAGATTTCAATTGGAGAATTTTGATTATCATTTTCTTCGATGTTTTTCAGCTTTACAAGAAGCTTTGCAACAAAGGGTGGAAATTCTTAACAAGGTTTCACTTGATATTGTGAATGGGATGAATTCTATTGACTACGTTAATAAAGAGATAAACATGTTGACACGTAGTATGTATATTCTATCATTTCTATATAACTGGAAATTAACTGATATACATTGAATTTATACTGTTCATGAAAATTAACAGAACACAATGCTGCAAATAGAACACAATGCAGACAATTTTCAGTGTAGTTTGAGAAAAAATGTGGGGTCATGTGTCTAATAGTAAACTTGAAATGTGGTCAGGAAATCATAAGATGTATCGGAGTTGTGTAGAATGACAATGTAAATACGCTAATATCTGCCATTAAGGACTTCCAAAGAACAGAGAAAAAATGTTAACTAGAAAAAGACATTAACCAGAATGTGTTTAATCCTATGAAGCATTTTCCCAGACCACAAAGACCTGCTGTTAAATGGAAATAGTCTTTAATTAGAATGTCGTTATTTTGAGAAATTTCTGTACAATAAATTCTCCCATTAATGGCCTTCAAAGAATGGAGAAAATACATCATTAAATAGTTAATATTATTAAAAAGAAATAGTTTGTTCCATTGCTTTTATTGAGTAGGGTTAATTTATTGAGTAATGTATATTATTTGTTATTAATTATGACATGTAATTACCATCTAAAAGGAAAATGTAAACATAGACAAAAATAAAACAGAATGAAAAATAAATAACTTAACAAAGAAATATAATGGAAGAGAATTAAATGATAGTTTTCCAATGCCAAAGATTTTGTTCATCAGGGACTGCACAAAATCTGTTACTAATTTGCTTTTTCGGACTACAAAATTGAGATTTATGACTAACAATGAATGAAACAACTGTAATGAAAGTTAGATAAGTATATATGTGTCAAAAAGTTTTTTGATTACAATTTTTTTTGCACTATATATGTATTGTTTATTCTGTAACTAATTATAGTTAGACAAGCTTTATTATTACTTTATCTTGGAATATTTAATACGTTCGCTGCCGGTCATGTGAGATTGTATTGATAGTTAGTGCCTTGCATCACATTCTAGCACAAGATCGGCAGTTAATTTGTTAGAGATGTGAGCAATACTGCAAAAATAGTAAATGGATCGTATTAAAATGTTTTCAGACTTACTCTACTGACATTTGTTCCCATACCTTTCAAAGCTAGTCCCTTTGTGATTACATATAACGATTATACAATAATTTCTGCCACCCACGTATAGATTATAGCTCAAACTAGAGCTTTATTCGTTTTGGAGAAAAAGAGACGCTTTCCCCATCCTGGATTCGAACCAGGGTCCCTCCGTTTAGCCCGGAGTGTCTTGGACCGCTAGACGAATGAGGACAGGAAACAACGCTCTCTTTCTCCGTATGTAAAGATGTTAAGGTATTATTACCCTCCGCAGGGATAACACAATTGCCAAATATGGTCAACACAAGAAAGCCTCCGGGGCGAGATTTTTGTGAGTTTTCGTGGGGGAATTTATTATACAATAATTTTTGCCACCCACGTTTTAATTACAGCTCAAACTAGAGCTTTATTCGTTTTATATTAATTATATTTTATATTACTTTATTAGTTAGGATGGGGAAAGCGTCTCCTTTTCTACTAATAAATAAATTAAACTAATAAAGCTCTAGCTTGAGCTATAATCATATATCGATCGATATTTTGAAAGTCCACTATCATTAGAGGAGTAATCAAAAAGATGTTGATATCTTAATTGGAAATGGAACACTGAAAGTAATCCAAGATTTTAACATCCATGATAAAAATGAATTTTATGAAAACGTCAGAAGCTATTTCATAGCAGCATGTGACTACATGCACAATAAATTTCCTTTTGAGTTAGAAGTGTTACATCATGCAGAGGTTACACAAATATCGAATTTTGAAAATGCATCATTTTCCAGCTTAAAATATTTTACAGAAAAATTTCCTGTTCTTTTGTTCAATAATACAGAAGATGAAGCTGTTGATGCTTTACAAACAGAATTCAGTGAGTTCCAGGCTTTCGAAGTTCCACAAACTGTGAGTAATGAAGGTAGCATTGATGCACAATGGGCAGCCATAGGTAAAATAAAAAATGATACTTGTGAATTAAAATTTAAACGACTTTCTCAGGTTATGCTGTCAATACTTACGATCCCTCACAGTAATGCAGCATGCGAGAGAGTCTTCAGTCAAGTGAAGAAAATTAGAACTGACTTCAGGTCAACCATGTCTGATGACACATTAGAAAATTTACTAATAGTTAAATGCAGACAACGTGTGAAATGTTACGAGAATGTATTTGACAAAAAATTTCTTTAAAATGCAAAATCTTGCACTACAGCATTTGTAAATTCTAAGAATTAATATTGCATTTAATACAGTTTAATCCTCTATTATTATTAATTTAATAAATACTTAATTTCCTCATTGTGCCCTTTTTTCATAAATTATGTATGATTTTGTTTAATTAAAAAATGGTGGCCGGCCCACGCATGCACAATTGACTACAGATTTTTCACTTCTAGAAGTTGGCACCTATGGAGTATGCAATGTGTGCACTGACCAGCATGTTATTATCAGTGAAAATTGCTACATTAAATCAATAGCTAGTACAAAATGAGAACTCGGTATTTTCTTAAGGCTTATATCTTTTCATTTGTGCTTGTTACTTTACATTTATCTTAATTATTTCATTTATTATGGATCTAATTGTGAAAATCTAATTTGTCTTGTTTAGATATTGGTGATCAACTACATGACATTGAAGAAGAACATAAGAGAACGAAAGATAAAATGAAGATTGTTCATCACAATGTTACCAATTTAGTGTTTGGAATAGACACTCGCCTGTACTCGGAATTAGATCAAATAAGGTTAGGTTCATCTGCAGGATTGTCTATCATAAGTAAGAAAAGTGAGTTCCATATCCTTATTTAAAATTTACATAACTAACAATATGAATATGACCTTTTTTAAGTAACTTCTGAGGTACGAATGCAGTAGCGCGTGAGGTTTGAATATAATTGCTCGTGATACTATAAGTTCAGAATTTGTAAGCAGCTTATGAATCATTACTGATATTTCGTTAGAGGAAAAAGATAAGCTGAGTATTAGGGAGTGGGATCCACAGGGCCAGTAATCTAATCACCTGTCTGCTTCCAAGTTGGTCTGTGTTGGCGTATATGAAACTAACACATAGTTGAAGCATGAACAGCTCTTCAGTTATAATGGCTCTTTCCTTCTTTTTTTTTGTGTGTGTGTGGGGGAGGCAGCCAACAAAGGCGGCACTGTCCCAGGCAGGATACTCAGACAGCGCAACCAACCGCCAAGGTGAGTTGGGGGGTACTTGTTTCAAACTTGATGGACTGGGTTTGACGCCCAGTAAGCTTGGTTGTGTGTAAAGGTATTGTAATTTGGAGGTCACATTAAAACTGTCAGTTTCATCTTAAATTACTCATAGTGTAGTCTTGGGATGTGAGATAGTATAATCACAAACTGAATGATAAAGAGGAGCATGGTCTGTATGCATTCTAAGCAAGACAAGATTTGTACCGTAGTTGAATTCTGTACTGAAAGACAGACTATAGTATTATACGTTGCATCTTAGGTTGTATAATAAATGGGTCAGCCTTGTAGAGGGCAGTCATATAGTTCACCAACATGTGCAGCCAATACCTCCAAACGGTTTTTGAGTTTTCGCCAAACAGTCACTGAGAAAAATAATGAAGAAAGTAATAGACTATCATTCAACTATGAATAGGTTATAGCTAAATATGATGACCAATGATCAACATTGAAAGGTTAGCTCTTTGTTTAAAAAAAGAAAAGTTGTTTTACTAGTATTACAGTTTAAATGCTGTATTTTTACCTTCCAGTTGAGTCTGGCAAGTCTATCATAAATGCCGCCATTCAAAAAGCTGATGCTGCAGAAAGAAGAGTGCAAAAAGTGAAACAACTAAATGATGAAATGCGAACTAGCCTGAAAAATTTGAAAAATAAAATACTTTTGGCACGACAGAGGGCCTCAAATGTAAGTGGAAAATTGATTTCAAGATATTTTATATAATTATATTACTTTTTTATAGTATTGTAATCTTTGACTTCGTTTCAAACCCATTTGAATATGTGATGTAAGTAATATCGATGTTTATCGTTTCCAATTCGATTGTCCTGGGACTATTCAATGAAGCATCTAAAATATATAATGGGGTAAATCAAGACTTAGATATAAATGGTATGTGACTATGTTTTATCACCAAGTCCCTGGATCACCGAAATATGCTTAAATTAATATTAGGTTAATGTTTGAGATTTAAAACTATTGATGCTAATTAAGTGGGGGGGACATATTGTACCAGCAGACTTCATCAAGCACTTGACTAGTGTTATCACTAGGGCTAGTATTTTGTTGGTTTTGCATCTGTTTTTTGACATTGCTAAAACATTGCTTAAGTTTATATATATAAATGTGTTTCATGAAAACTAAGCAGATTGAAACACCTTCATTATAGTTTTTTTTCCATCATTTTTAAGAGATAGAGCATTTTTTGTTTTGGGTCATTTTAAGGGCATTTTTTTTTAGGTATTTTTGGGTCATCGATTTGTATTTTGTAATATTTTCAACAAAAAGGGTATTTTTCTATGAATTTCTCAAAAAAATTTTTTTTCCAAAAATGTAAATTTGACATTTTAAAGCAAAATTCCTTATCGATGCATTGCACTTCTGCAATACTTCAGTAAAAATTTTCAGTTTTGTTTTGACTAATTTGAAATATTGATTTTTTTTTTTTTGCATTTCTTTTGGTTTTAGGTCATACATTCATTTTTATAGGTCATTTTCTGACTTTTTAGTATCACCGTTTATTACTCAGTATGAATATATTATCCTCATATTTGTAATTTGTGTCATAAGGATAGACGCCGCTAATCCGGGTTCGACTCCCAGCAGTGCAAAAAGAACGCTTACTCAGAGATCTCATAAAGATCGCACTGCTCACTGTAGTCCGGGGTTTGGTTCCCTAGGCCTTAAGAGGTTCGGATTCCTCGGAAAACAGTAGGTCCCGGCGCAGCATGACCACTGTAGTCTTTGAGCCGTAAAACCAAAAAGCAAGCACAAGGATAGATGAGAGATCCTGCCGCACTAGTACCTACCATTTTTCAAAGGATCTGAACCTCTTTTGTCTAGAGCAGGGGTTGGCAACCCATGGCACATGGACACTTTTGGATGGGATGCGGAGTGATTTTGAAATAAAACATAGTGTAAAGAATCACCTCCCTAACTAAGGGTTTTTTATTCTTTAACTCAGCGGTCACCTTATCATTAAGGGGTGTGAACCATTAAATACGTCTTCTTGAGTGTCCTTTACTCTGTCACAGACTGGAAATAAAAATGGTCAGTCCTTTGAATAAGTTATCATTTTCATTCACTTTGAAGTATGTATACTTTCTTATTCATCCATTCCATACGCATTTTTAATAATATTAGCACAGCTGAGTGATTTATTTCATGTTTTATTATAACTAGGATTTAACAAATCTGGTCTCCATTGGTGATGAGGTTTTTGCAGATGGCGAGTAGGAAATATTTTCCAACTGAGTTACTTATTGAGGCACGAGCGTTTAACTGTTTTTATCTGGCGAGTGCAATTCGGCATGATTTGTCGAGCTCTGATAATAACTCATTAGGAAAAACTTGTTTGCTAGTTAAGTATTATTTATTTTTAGATCCGCGTTTCTTTGAGTTCTGATAAAGCTGGAATTTGTGTCAGATCCTATGTCCCTGACATCGAACCTTCAACAACGACAAATATTGTTTTGAACTATGCAATTAGTTCTAATCACAAAGATAGCCTACTCTTCTTCCTAGCAAGTTCTGTAACTGTAAGTACTATTTTCCATTATCTCTTTTGTTTTTACATAAATTTGTGGTTTAAAAAAATAAAAATGTTTCTACGTCACCTTTCTTTTGGTTACCTCTTATATCATAAATATAAGTTCATTAAAGAATATGTAGTATTCACATGCTCGAATGAACAATCCATGAAGTATAATAGTCATAATTCTGCTAACTTTTATTCCTTGACAAAGTAGAAAGAATAAAAATTTGTTCTTTATTTTATCAGCAGCATCAAAGAAAATTATGCAATATTTAATGAATACTTTGATCGTCTTGACTAGAAAGATGAAAATTGTTATTTAACATGCAAACATTGCATAAACCATGTGTAGTAAAATTCAGATTATCTAGATCAGTACTTCCCAATCTTTTTTACGTCATGTCCAAATAATATCATGTAAATAATATAATTAATGTAATATTAATAATGTAATAATATAATGTAAATAATTTCAGGACACACACTATAAAGGAACAGTTCTCTATTAACATGATTAATTTCTTCTATTTCACACTAGGAATTTAATTTTTGAATCTTTCTTTCAAATATTTTTGCCTTATAACACATAAACATTTCAGCTAGATATTCATTTCAGGTAAGTCTTCTTATACACTTATAAGCACTAAATAAGTGAAAATACCTAATCCATACACCTCAGTGATTGATGTTTGACATTGTTTTATATTGCACCTATAAACAAAATTATTAGATTTGACTGATGATTGAAACTGTGATTAAATTTTTAGAACACTTATTTCATAAAATTACGATGTTAAAATATGGAAGTAAAATCGATTATATGCAAAACATTTACTGACTATGGATAAATATGCTAATAATAATAATTTAATGACAAAATGAACATTTTAAGTATTAATATAAATATCTTCAACATTATTTTGCCACAGTTAATACGCGTATTACCTTTTTATTTCACTGAGATACTTGGACTTCTTTCTGTGAATGCAACTTTTTTATATCTGGGTCTATGGTCAAAAGAGTACGTGCAATTCATTATCAAGACTTTTTAATGATGATCTCATTGTGTTCTTTATAGTGAGCGTAGCAAAGAAACTTCGCTCACACATGTATGTTGTAGTGAATGGTAAAAGAATGTTTATAGATTTTTCGTCAATGGATGGGAACTCTTTTTTTGCAGTTACCCAGAATTGAGATAATAGAACATCCTTAAACTCGACTTTAAGGATATGATCATTTTTTAAGTCTAATAACTCTTCCATTTCTTTCACTTATAAATGAAATGCCTTGAACACTTATAAATCAAATGCCTTTAACATACAAATGGATTTCGAACACTTCCAGGCATGGCACTCATACAGTCCTGGTTCGAATCCAGGATGAGGACGGCGCTTCTTTTTCTCCAAAAACAGAAAGCTCTAGTTTGAGCTAAATATACGTGGGTGGCAAAAATTATTGTATAATAAATTCCCCCACGAAAAACTCACAAAAATCTCGCCCCGGAGGCTTTTCTGTGTTGACCATTATTTGGCAATTGTGTTATCCCTGTGAAGGGTAATAATATCTTACATCCTCATATACGGAGAAAAATGCGTTTGTTCTTGTCCTCATTCGTCTAGTAGGTCAAGACACCGCGGGCTCAACGCGGGGACCCTGGTTCGAATCCAGGATGTGGACGGCGCCTCTTTTTCTCCAAAAACAATAAAGCTCTAGTTTGAGCTAAATATACATGGGTGTCAAAAAAAAAAAAAAGTGTAACTCCTCCAGTCGTTTGCAGCATGTTGATTGGGAAACTCTGACCTAGACCGTTCAATTAATCAGATCTAGAACAGGGATGAGGAACCTGCAGCCTTCTAGAATTTTAAGTGTGGCCTTTGAATGAATCTGAATTTTGCAGAACAAATCCATTTTATTTTTATTAATATATTGTAACATGGCTTTTGGTACGAAAGATGCTGTTGTTTATCATGGATATCAATTGTTTTAATAGCAATGAGAACAAGCAATTTTTGTTTTTCATTCTGGTTTTTTTCTTTTTGGCTTTTCACTTTTTATTTTTGTATTCGAGTATGTTTGGATAAAATAATTATAAAAATGACCGAAATAAATTATTTATCTACCTGAGAAGGGTAAAACAAACCTATATCTATGGAAAAAAAGAGCTTTGTTCCTCGATGGCCTAGTAGTCAAGGTGCTTCAGGCTCAACAAAAAGACACTAGTTCGAATCTAGGTTGGCGATGATACCTCTTTTTCTCGTATAACAAAAAGCTCTAGCTTGGGCTAATAAACATGTGTGTTAGAATTTTCACTTATAAAATATTTACTCGATAATTTCTATGTGACAGTATTTTTGTTGGACTACTTTTTTTTATTATATTCTTAAAATGAGTATATTTAAAATACAAAAGTGTGAAAAAATCCACAAACAAATTTTCTCTGATTGACTGACACAATTAAGACATATGGCCTTCTGAGGTTAGAACTAACATAATGCAGTCTTCTGAGGCATAAAAAGATTCTTAACCTCTGGTTTTGAAAGTTACTTGACTTTATGGTAATGAAAATCACCACTCAGGGCTGTGCTTTTTGTGGGGGGAGGTGGTAAACTGGGCAGGTGCCCAGAGTCGCTAAAAATATGTAATGCAAGTACCAAGAAATTAGTTTTTAGCAGCCCTTACATGATTTCAATAGAGTATTTGGCCAATTGACTTTTGGCGTGTGACGTCATACTTCCCATAATGCTCATGCAGCTTCTAAGTGGCAGTCAAAATAAATACACGTGTTATTATTCAAATTTGTTAGCGTCAGTAAACTATTACGTTACTATGTTTATTGTAGTGGCCATATGGTCACTGTAGAAACTTCTAATTTCCGACATTTGATAGATAATTTCACTGCACAAAAAACTAAAAAAAATTACACTTTGTAAGTTGTAATAGAAATATAAAAGTGCCTATGTTCATCGTTAGCTTTTCATTAATTCATTATAATTTTAATTATTATAGCAATAATTTGTATTTTAATTAATTTTTATCTCCTATTTTAATTTCATTGGCTTCTCTTTACCTTTACCGTTTAGACCAGTGAAGAACTTTATTTTGTAATACTTTAAACTCTGGTCAGTGTTTTTTTCATTGCATTATGTTAAAATATTTTTAAGGGCCACTAAAATCTGTTTCACCTGGAGCTACTAATACTGTGAGTATGGCCCTGTAACCACTACTTACTCTTTAAACATTATTAGATTTTTTAAATTCAGAAATATTATTAGATTCAATTATCAATATTTTGCTCAATCCCAATTAGTCTAGATCAGTTGTTCCCAACCTGGGGGTCGCAAACTGGTTTCTGAAGGGTCATCGGAACTATTTTTAGTTGCAATTATTTTTATAAGGAATTTCATACCAAATGTTTCCAACGCTTTTATATTTCAACATGGCTACACACATTGCAATATTCTACTAATCGTTGTTAACTTTATATCTATAACATATAGTGATGTATATAATTAACATAATATGTATAATTATCAAAATACACATAATTATTATAATATACATAATGTAACATATGTATAATTAATATAATTTTATATTTAATGTGTTTTCTTTACTCTGTTAAAAATGCTTTTGTTATGTAAATGTGGCGGTAGCAGACAGAGGGGTCGCAGATCTTTTGGTTACTATAAAAGGGGGTCGCGGATTACTTGGCTACTATAAAAGTGGGTCGCGGCTTGAAAAAGGTTGGGGACCACTGGTCTAAATAATTAATATTTCACTGTATGTATGAACTTGCCCTTTGAGTTTGTTTCAAAATTTGTATAATTTATAATTTTATGAATTATGTAAATTGTATTTTTATTTTATGCTTACTAGATGTCACGGGATAAAGAACCAGTAAGTGGGGATTTTTTTACTAGTATAAAATTTTGGAAAAAAAACCGAACTCGTTTAAAATTAAATCATTCAGTTTTTCGACAGATAAGCCATTGCCAGAAACCATCAATGCTTGAATAAAGGAAATATCCTGATTAGAATTTAATCATTTTATTATCAATTTCTTACCATACAGGAAGGGTTTATATATATATATATGTATATATATATATGGGGGTATAGAGGTTCTGAATTCACTTACTCAAACCTCCTTTTCAGCTTGTTATGCCCTGGTTGAGAGTGGCCAGTAAATTTTGTTTTGTATAGTTAACTCAGATTTTTTGCTTACATAAATGATGGTTTTAGTTGTTCATTTTTACATGTAAATGTACATGGTGCTCATCTATTTTCTCTCAAGTGCCATAGTTCAACTCAACAGCACGCTTTGAACTTGTCTATCAAATAAGACTTGTTTAAAAGATTTCTCAAGCCTTCCATTACACTCCAGTGCATATCATACCTTATTAAATAGATTTTATTACATAATATAGCTAAAGATATAACTGTTGTTTTCTTTGTATAAGTGTGGAATTTTTCACTCATCTTAAAATACTTTTCTACAGGAAGATTTTATGATTGTGGAAATGGTCAATCGAAGGATTCGCTTCCTTTGGAACGTAGAAAATGGCACACAGGTCATTGAACATGGTCTCATAATTGAGACAAATGATGATCAATTGCTGAGGAACAAACATTGGTATAAGATCGTTGTTCAGAGGTAATATATAATATGTGGGATATTGTATTAATATGGGAAATATTTTTACTGAGTTTGAATCCATGAAAATTCGCTTTTTTGTAACATTTTTCCCCATCACATTTTATATCAAATTTAGTGACAATTTTAAAATAAAAATTTCAATATATTTTTGATTTAATTAACGTGAAATCACTAGTGAGCTGCTAAAATTTAATGGCTAGTTTTCTGAGCTGCTAAAATTTAATGGCTGGTTTTCTGATCTATTAAACAGTTTAACAATTGGTTCACTGAAAGCCTTCAGTGCTCTCTTTGATATGAAGTAGAACCTTCCTTAATGACCACATCCCTTAACGAGACTTTTTTTGGAAACTGATCCCCCCCACCATAACAGACCCAATGTTAAATTTAC
>QLNU02015270.1:34715946-34746573 GCA_006491805.2 Dysdera silvatica
ATATTAGATATCAAAATGCATTTTCTCTAAAGCAACGTCACATAATCTTCTTTAAAGCCACTTAAGCCACCCTTCCCACTCGATTTTTGAATTGCTATGCTACTGACTGTAGGTCTAGATATCGTGAATCATATAAAAAAATTAGTAGAATCACCATCGAAAGGGTTAGTTACTGATTATATTGTTAGAAAAGAGCTGTTAAGGATGAGAATATTTGTGAAAATCCATTGCCTTTACTGTACAAATCTGTCACAGAAACTGATGCAAAGAAAATGTAAAAGTATATTTACTTTCTAATAAAATGAAGTTTGAAAACAAATTTATTTTAAGTTTCATATCAATCTCTTCAGATTTTTGAAGGAATTTGTTATTCTTATTTTCTAAAATTTATATAAAATTTTTTATGTGCTTTTAGGTTAATTTTGACTCATTGCTTTGGTTTAATGTGATTTTAGAAAGTTATGAAACGTATGTCCGATTTTTTTTAATGTAAGTTAAGGCTTTTTTTTTATGCAATTCTCTGAGGAATATATCCACCATACAAAAAGAGACCCAACTGTGATCATACAATTGTAAATAAAAATGGGTATGGTATGGAAGATCCAAGAAAATTAAACTTGAATAGCAGGAACATACTTAGGTGGGAAAAGACCATTTTCTTCAAGGAAATGGTCATGAGACAGGAGGATTAACCTGAGGTTGGAACATGTTTTTAAGGATATATTGGGCCTTGGCAAGACGTCTAAGGGTGCCAAATTTAAACTATGTGACTGAAATCGGGCTTCCGCCTGTGGGTGTCTCCCATACTTACCTAGATCCCAAGACTAGCTACGCCAATGGACTGAAGGTTGTATATTTGGAAAGTTATGAAGAACATTATTAAAAAGTTTCTTTTGTTTTTAAAGAAGAAATTAATAATTTTTTTAAAGAAAAGTAGACAACATCCTTAGAACTTCAACATTCCCTCCTTATTTGTATATGTAAATTTGTTTTTTAGATTTGGAAATGTTGCTACACTAAGTGTCAGACCAACTCCGGATGGCCATAAGGTTGATCCAAATGAAGTGAGTGGAGCATCACCCGCTGGATTCTCGAAAATGGATCTAGACTCAAATTCTTTCTTCTATATTGGTGGTACTCCCAAAGGATACAGGGTTAGTAAAAAATAAGCCAGTGTTTGATTTACTTAGACCACGGTGTTTCCCTATTTTTGCTTTCCCCTTATCAACTTTGCCTAACCTATTGTTAATTTTTGCATATATTTAATCTATAGTAATTTCCCCATTAATGACTTTCAAGGGATTGAAAAAAAAAGTCATTAAACGTAAAACGATCAGAATGTACATATACTTATATGAAACGTTTACCAAGACCACAATATGCCATTGTTAAATAGAAATAGACGTTAATTAGAACTTTATTGCTAGAAATTACTGTATTTATGTACTCCGTTAAAAATATATATTTGTATGTTCTATTTACATTGTAAAAAAAAAAAAAGTATTATAATAATGCAATGAACATATATATATATACTTGTATATCATCAATGTCATCAACAATTTTCAATCCACTGCAGGATGGGATCTCTCTGTTATCACACATACACGTAGGGCGGTGAAAGAATTATGCAGCCTTAAGCTTACCATGTTGGCCAGACGAGTTGGCAAGCTGTACTGGGAATCAGAACTTCGGTCACCACAACCAACGTTCTGTGCTAGGGTGGGACTCGTGTCACCCACTACACAGAGTGGCAGCTACTGATGCTGCTGTGCAGTGGCTCTGAGTGCCGGTATTCTTGGCGGAGGATGACTGTGGGACCAGCTGTGGGATATATATATATACATGGCATTAGCACTATAAAATATTTTTCATTTTTAACCTGTTGCATGTCTATATTAAAAACATGTTTTTTCTTTATTTAATGTCCAGGTACCTCGAGAATTGAAGGCCCGTAACTTTGCAGGATGTCTTTATGAAGTTGTTCTAGATGGTAAGAAGGTTGGACTATGGAATTTTATTTCAAGCCAAGGTTGCAGTGGTTGCAAAGAAGGGTATGATTTCAATTTCATTTATATGCAGTATAACCTGGCTAGCCTTTTTTATTGCATGGTGATAACTGTTTAACATGGTTTTGCATTTAGTATTGTATGGTGATTAAGTTAGAGTAGCACTTATAAGTAAAGCATGTAATGTATAAAAGTGAAAAATTCATATCACCGATAAGAAAATGCAACGTTATGAATTAAAATGGTTCGCTGTTACATAGTTTCAGAAATTCCAAGTGGGATAGAATTGTTAGTATAAACAGGGTTCAATAAATCTAGTTATCGTTGACAGTTAGATTTTTACGGTTAGCGAGTAGACAATCATTTTTCTCTACTAGGTTCTTAGGTTTCCTTTTTGAGATGGGGTGATTTGTCGAACCTTGGGTATAAAACATACTTGGATTATATATATCAGTGGCAGCTCGTGGCGAGATTTTAGAGTGTGCTCATGAAAGCTAATTCGCCAAAACATCACATCAATTGACGGTCTATACTCCTCAAGAAACAGGTTTTTACCTCATTCAGTAAATAAAAAAGAAATTTACGGTAACTTTTGTTACGAGGTGTCTTCTTCAATGGCCGCCGCCACCATGCAACTTTTCGATAATAACTCTAGACACGTTACTTATTACACGTTATTACCTTGATAGTCCTTTCTAGGGACCATATTGTTTCCTACTTACCCAGGTTCTAAATACAATTTAATGCCCGGCCATTTTTACCATTCTCAGAACTGACGCAATTGAGTCCAACATGTAACAGAACTCAACAAGTAATTATCAAGTTTCCTGATCATTATTTTATTCTCATTAGATGTAACATTAATGGTATACACAATTAGACGTTGGGATCCACAAAATTTGCTCATGGAGTAGCTAGAAAAAGGGTCTCTTAAGGAGTTAAACTTATATTATCTTTTGGTACACCTGTTAAATAAATAAAATTAAAATAAAGGATGTCCCATAAAAAGAACCATGCTTAGGGCAATTTTACATCGCAGAAAATCGAAACATCTGGGTGCTGATGAAATGTGATTTCGATTGTATGGACGAATCAGTCCTAGCCTCGCTGACAGCATGCTTGCTGATGGCAATGGATATCGAATATAAACAAGATACTTCTCATGGGTTCATCGTCCACGCCGATCACATAGGCATCTTTTGGTGGTTCATTTCTTACAGATCGCTGCAAAAATACATTTCTATCATGCTTTTGTTAATCACACATTGCCTTTTCAAGGACAACCCAATCTGCACGTCTGTTCACTCCAGTGTTTACTTTTCAAGAGAACATGCTGTCATCTTTTTCCATGACATCCTTTCTGCTCAGGTGGAAGCTGGCCAATGAAAAATCAAACGTCCACTTGCGGGACTCGTCTCTGACCTAATGAACTTTACACACATGGTTTTTTGGCAGATTCAGGATGGTTCTCATGACGGATATCACGTAGAACCAAAGTTGTTATGAAAGAGATGTCCTTTGGAAGTAGATAATCTTGTTGACACACCTTTTCAAGGCAGGGATCAACACACACGAACCCATAATCTCGCCACTGATAAGTATTCAACCTTGGGTATAGTGGATCACATCTCGTTTCTTCATCTTTGCCTCGTGATTGTAAACAACATCGATGAAGGTAGACAAGAAAGGATTAATTAAGCTTATAATTAACCTCCATATCATAACATTTCCCCTGTTTTCTCAAGAAAAAAAAAGTGGATTTACTTTTTCTTTCTCACAAGACGATGACTCTTACGATACTTCTCATGATGTATAAGTACATACTAAGACAAAGTAAGCTAACCATTATATCTAGGTTTAACAAGCCAACTCGCCGAATGCTACTGTAAAACTAAATAAGTTAAGCCACCTCCCTTTACATTGAAGCATTCTTAATGGGCGGAAATTTTAACAATATTGTATTCTTCAAGCTTATGCCCAGGTGCGACGAAGAACAGAAATGCACCAACTTGTAGAAAATCTCTTCAGTTTAGTGACCTGGTGCTTTTGAAGAACAATGCACCGTATATAATACTCTCTTTCATCAATGTTTATGACGAGTTATTATTTTGAACAATGTACACGAACAGAGAAAACTTGGTCCATGACCTGCCTATAACTATAAGGGTAGGTTCTTCTCCAATGTTTCCAAGAAAGCCTAGATTTAATCTCCTACACAAATTCGGTATTCGACCTGACGTTTTTTCAAGCGTAAAGCCCATGTAGCTGCTGACCCAGAATTTTCTGTGTAATTATTTTACATGAATATGAAATGGCAACACCTGACATTGCCGTATTCTTTTGACAGGTAAGTGATCCAACAGTCTGTGCATACTAAGGTACAATGGGGGTTTGAGGCATGCTTCTCGACCCTCTACAATTAGTCGAATAACATACAGGAATATAAATGCACTTTATGAAAACCAAATCAGTCCATATTTTTGAAAAGGAATTTATATGCTGACCGTTAAGGGTACTAACGTTATGATCAAAACTTAAAATTTCCCCCACTGCCAACAGACTGCTGCAAAACTTTCCCTTTGTGTTTACGTTGGAAATCTACAATATCTGAACTACTTCACAATAAAATTGTGTAGGTGGGGTTACTAACATCCACAAATGCATCTGAGAGGGTCGACTCTAGGTCTTAGGTGGTGACCGTGGATTGATCATTCCGGTCTGCGCACTTCTGGCTCCAAATTTTCCCTATTCAGTGGCAATTCTCGCTGATTGGGGACTTCTTGACCTATTCTTGGATGTCACCTC
Source organism: Dysdera silvatica (assembly GCA_006491805.2). Classification (NCBI taxonomy): domain Eukaryota; kingdom Metazoa; phylum Arthropoda; class Arachnida; order Araneae; family Dysderidae; genus Dysdera; species Dysdera silvatica. The sequence goes on from QLNU02015270.1 coordinate 34,720,761, forward strand.
CATGCTCTAATCCAATAATGGTCCATAATATACTCCTCACTTCCAACAATACCCTTAATTTGTTGGGGCACTGTTTTTTCGACTAAACACTGATCCTCCCTTTCAAGTTGTGAGAATATATTCCTTTCCTCTGACTTTGTAAGCCTATTTACATGGACAAGTTGAATGTTGAAAGGGTTATTAATATGCCTAATCTCAAAGTTTACCTGTGAGGTTTGTTTTGTAACTCTGAAAGCTCCCATATTCAATTTTGCAAGCTTCTTGGAAGTACCCACTTTTACAACAGGTGTGAAAAGATACACTAGGTCCCCTTCTTTTATTTTACTTTCCCTAGCTGTTGTAAGTCTATGTTTCTCTTGGCGCTTTGCCAAAGTTTCTAAGCTCTGGTAGACACTATCAAAAGTCTTCTGCAGTCTATGGATTAAGTCCATGCTGTAGTCAGAAAAATTTTGGTGTATAGGACGCTCTTCTCCAATAATGAGATTATGGGGTGAAATCACATCGCGACCAAATGTTAAATAGCTGAATGTCTGATTTGTAGCACTATATACTGCTGAGTGGTGAGCCATTAAGGCAAAATCTAAACATTCGTCCCAATTTAACTGTGTGAAATCTATTAGATGTGACAATGAGGTCTAGAGGAATGTGCATAAATATCTCTGTTCTGCAATCTTTCTACAGTCAATGAGAAACCCTTCACTTCCTTGGTCAATTCTTTGATTAACTCCATCTCTACTGTTCTCTAAGGTTCGACAAAACTAACAGTTTTTGGGACAGTCTCGGTGTTCTGTTCTTCTAGAAGGGCCCTGCTTTTAGCACTTACAAATGTTTGTGAGTTCTGTAATCTCACAAATCTCTTAATTTCCAAAGAAAGGCCTGCTATAAATTGCGTAAAGAGCAATTTTTCCCTCACTGCTTCAGCTCCTCCTTCCGTGCCCTCTCAGAAACATCTTATGGAGATGCCTACAATTCGGGCTGCATACTGTGTAACCGTGTCCCCTACTCCCTGCTTACATGTGATGGACTAGGCCAAAAGATTGGATCCCAAAGCCTTGGTGCGCAACCTTTCTATCAGAGCACTCTTAATTTGTGCAAGTCTCTGTTCCTTTAAGTGTGGACGGTCCTTGAGAAAGTGGGAGGCAGAACCAATTAGCTTGAGTTTCAGCACCTTGACCTTCTCACTTGCTGTCCAATCAGCCATGTCACCCACCTCGTCAATTCTGTCCAAAAAATCATGTATTGTAGAATCGGGGTTGTCCCCTGAAAAAGAATTTACGAGTGGTATGTATGCCACTATCTCACGTTGCTCTGCCATTGTAAATTTTCAATAGTTTCCGTGCAATGCTTAACTCAAAACTCTAAAGGGGTTTTACTTAGGTCATGAATCATTAACACTTTAAAAATACACATGTTTTATAATATAATACAAAAGTTCAACATGTACATCAATTTTAAACCAAAATTTTTCCAAAAATTGCAAAGTTCTAAAATTTATCGCCAAAAAAAATAATTTTTTTTTTCAATTAAAACAATTTACCTAATTCCATTAATCCCATCCATTCCTCGTGTCAGCTCCGATTCGTTTTTCAAATGGCTAAAAATCCCTTGCTTAAGCTTGTAATTAATCTCTGTATCGTAACACTTTGGGTTTTGGTGAATTTGCTTCATGTGCACACCTTAAAATCTTGCAACGAGCCGCCACTAATATATATATATATATATAAGAGTAAGAAGAGCATAATGCAGAGTACTCAATGTAGATTTCCTGAAACATTAATTCAACATACGATCACCCATACAGTTGTATACCTTGTCTTTATCTTGTTTATGAGATTGCTAATCAGTCTTTTGGAGGAAAGTTTTTACATTAACATACTAACTAAATTTGAATACTTTGTTCCTTCCATATATGGTAAATTATGTATAGCTTTATGGATTATCCTTTAAATTTGAGCACCAGTGTATTTGATTATTTTTTGTAAAAAGACATTAAAATTTTTGGTGATAAAATTAATCTGAATAATGGAAAAGATTAGGGTTTTCTGTGATAAGGTTTTATAATTTTGTTTTCAGAGCAACTGAAGAAAAAGATTTTGGTGCTTATAGTTTTAAGGGAAATGGATATGCGATTCTACCCCAAATAAGAAGATACAGAAAAAGTTCATATCTTGTCACTCTTCGATTCAAATCTTTTGATGAAGACGCTCTCATATTCTTCTCACCCAACTTAGAAAATGTATGTTTTAAGTATATATTTAAATGTATGTTTTAGCATGACTTAATTATTTAAGCATATGTTTAAGTATATGTACATTTTATTTTACCTGAATATTAATTAATCATTGCCATTTCAAATATCTTATTAATTTTTGAGGGGAAAAATAAAATTAGTCTTTATTTATTTTAGGGGATTTGTTTCATTGGAGCTGCGTGGAGGCCAGTTGGTTTATCAATTTAGCCTTGGCAGTCAATCACGATCAATGTTAAAGACTACAAAGAAGTACAATACTGGCAACTGGACACTTTTAGCTGCTGCCTGAGACAAACTTCAAGGTATCAGTACAAATTATACATTTTAGATTAGGCTAAACACACTTTTAAAATCCATAATCAAACTAATTTTTCGGCTTGTAATAGCTGATGACAGAAAAAGTACTTGGACAGACTCAAATAACTTGATGCCGCTGCTGTCTTTGTGCCAACTTATTGAGTATTATCCTGCATACGGGGCCTAATTAAGACATATGGGAGGGGTGTGTCGGTTGCCCCCATCTAGTTGCTGAAGCTTGGATGGTGGTAGTAGCATTTTTACAAACAGTATTTTTCAATTGGTATGCAGTATTAATTAAAGCACATTGTTGTTTATACATAATATTATTATACTCATGAGCATAGTTATGTAAGGCTTTGTGCCCAGGCTGCTCACTACATTAATTTGAAATTGCAATTTTACATATATCACAATATATAAATGTATGTAATATGTGCTTGGGACCATCGATAAATTTTAAAACTCTGTGACGATGTGCATACTTAATAGCAAACAGTAGAGAAAGCGTAATTTTTTTCTATGCACTGAGGAACGAAAAAAAATATGCGACCTGCTTTATTGTGGTGGTTTGCCACTAAACATGTAATAATTTTAAGGTATGTTTGTATATGAGAAAAAAAGCCAGACGATGCAGGACTGTATACAATAATTTAGTGGATAAAACACTGGAATGGTAATCTAAGGTTCGCTGGTTCAAATGCAGTCTGAGTGAATGTTGGTTTTTTTTTCTCCGGTTATTGCAAACCAGAAAACAGATTGTACTATGAACTGAAAAAATGGAGAGAGAGACTTAACTTTAAGGATTAATACCTCTACGTTCTCCATAATTACTTAAGGAGGACCTTGGATCCCTTTTATAAACACACACACATACATACAAGAAAAGAACCGTACAGACAAGGCCGAGGGAGACACCAAATCGCGTTTTTTTCTTTTCTTTCAGAAGTTGACTTTCGGTTACTTACTTTTCAATAGTATTTAGAAAATTTTTAAGTAAAAAATTAATTTTTTTGGGCTATTTTGAAAGAAAAGTTCACCCTAAATTCGAAGTTTAAATCTGTTACCGTGTACAAGAGGGTCACCACCTGATACTGTGCCTACAGCCACCCCCCCCCATATGTCTTAATTAGGCCCTGCATGCAGGATAATACTCAATAAGCTGGTGACAAAAACATTAGAACAGTAAGGCAAGGATTGCTGGTTTGAGCCTGGTCCGAGTATGCATAACAAATTTCCTTTTTCTTGTCATCAGCTATTATAAGCCGAAAAATTAGTTTGATTATGGATAATAATTTTTCTCCCTTTATTTTAGGTCAGCTTTCTGTAGAAGATGAATTCCTAGAGGGGCAACTGCCAGCTGGAGGACCCACAAAAATGGAATTACAGAAAAGTTTAATGTATTTTGGTGGAGTGCCACCAAACTTTACTAATTCTGTGTATGTAAATACTGATTTACATTTATTGGATGAGAAAATTATATATTGCAGTAGATTTTTTGCAAAATCTTTGCATGATCACCCTTTCAATCTTATCGTCTTATCTTCAAAATCTTATCATACCTTTATAATCATTAATTATCTAAATGTTATTCCTTACAGCTGGAATGGCATCACCTTTCAAAAATTTTTAGGATGTATGAAAGACCTACAAATCGACTCAACTCCTCTTGATCTTTTAAAGAATGGATTCTTTGGTGTAGAAGCCAGTTGTGCTGACACGGTATGTAAATTTTAATCTATCATGAAAGGAATAAATTCTTGGTTTAACAGGTTGCTGGAATATGAAGGGGTGTTCGTTACATCGCAGTTATTTCAGAATGATAATACAGTAGAACTGCGATATGTCAAAGTGTTTGTGAATTCTCTTAGTCATTAGATAAAACAACTATTTCTATATATCTTCCCCCCCACAAACAAATCATGTTTTTTTACCCAAAAAGGCGGTGCTAGAAAAATTAAAATTTCTGTATCTCATATTATAAAATTATAAATCATTACATATATATATATTAAATTTAGTATATTGAGAAAATTTGACATTTAATGTGTATGAACAATATGAAAACCGCTGTTTAAAATAAAATGTACATAATATTTTTATGACAGACATTTACCATAATGTGCGAGAGGTTTACATATCATCATCAACAACCACCATTTTCAATCCACAGCAGGATGGAGGTCTCTCTGTTATCACACATACACGTAGTACGGTGAAAGAAATACAGAGGAAGCAGCCTTAAGCTCAGAACGTTGGCCAGACGGGTTGGCAAACTGGACCTACAATTTAACTGAGATTCCGAACTTCAGTAACCTCAACCAAAGTTCTGCGCTAAGGCGGGACTCGTTGTATTACTCTTCTATGAAGTGACTGCCACTGGAGCTGCTTTCCAACAGCGCTTGGTTGAGTTCCGGTAATCTTGGCATAGGACGGCTGTGGGACATAAAATATATATATATATATATATTTAATATGAGTGTGTGTGTGCACAATGTCAATGAATTTGTTTACTATATAAATATCCTTTTTATAGTACATTCACAAAATTTTGCCTCACCAATCCTTGATTTAATTGCCTGTACATAACGTGATTCATATTTACTTATTCATAAAGAAGAGTGCATTGGTTTGGAAGCATCTCTAAGTATTCTATTCTATTCTACACAGCATGTATGTATAAAAAGGATAGTTTCTATGTACCAAAGCTTTTTTTATGGAACTGTCAACTGTGATATACGGACGTTCTGTTGTACAGGGTGTCTGAGCTAAAGGTATAGAAAAGTAATGACTTATACTGGGAGAATGACACAGGGTTAGTTATAAATTTCAGTTGCATTAAAGATGGCAACTCCTTAAGTTTCTTTTCAGATTAACGAATTTTAATGTAATCACCATTAGTGGCTCTGCGGATGTCCAAATATTATTCAGTCTCTTGCCAGGTATTTAGTTACATCTGAGGTATTATTAAATCAATACTGCTGCACAGATACTCTGTTTCAAAACATCCAAATTACAAACTTTTTGCTGTTACCAATAATTTTATTGAAGCCTCAAGCAAAGAAGTCCAATAGCCTTATATCCAAAGATCTCTGAGGCCAAACAGTAGGGCCTTCCCCTCCAATCCAACATCAAGGAAAGATCTTATTCAAAAAGTCGGTAACATCTCCATGAAAGTTTGGTGGAGCACTGTCTTGTTAAAATATGAAATTTGGTCGAATATGTGAAACAGCAAAGTTCTCCAACAAGTCAATATTACTGCGTCCTGCCACTATCGGTTCTGCGAAACAAAATGTGCCGATGATTCCATTTCTAAATATTCCTAATCACAAGTCAGCATACGACTGCTGTGGAAAGCAGCTCAACGCAACTGTCAACAATGCGCATGCGCGACCGTAATAGCAAACTTGGATAAAAAAATTGGAGCAATCCTCTATCATTGGCGCAGCACTTCCGTAACTACTCATGTGTGTTTCTTTCAGTATAAGCCATTGCTTTTGGATACCTTTAGCCCGGACACCCTGTATTTTAATATCATAAAGCTAATTTTGGTTTTAAAGGGAAATGTAATAATAACACGTTTTAAAGGGAAATGTAATAATAACATGTTTTAAAGGGAAATGTAATAATAACACAAAGCTTTGACGGCTCATGTGTGTCAATGACAAAGTTTCTTAAAAAAGATTTTCTACTAAATCTGAGGTCTGTTTAATTCAGAATTTACTTTTGTAAACTTCAATCTACAATGAGGTGATGAACTCAATCTATTGCGAAGTAATAAATTTTAGTCTATAATGAAATACGAGGCTTACCTGTAACTTATTAAACTATAGTTTAATTGCAAATTTGAGTAATCTTGGATTATTAGTTTCGAAACTGCATTATCCCTGTTTAAAGGATCCCATAATTATTATATTAAAAAATCCTAAAAATTAAGAAGAAACAGCTGAATATAAATATCAATCATTAACAGAGATTTTCAAATTCTTTGTTTAGTGAGAGGTGTCAGGAAGATTTGTCAAAATTTTATTGTATTTTATAAAGCAAATATTGTTTCAATTAACATAATTTTATTCTATTTTCTCCAATATCCCTTGTGTTTGACAATTTATACATTAACACAGCCATTTTCGTACCTTTTTAAGAAAAAATAAGCCAAAAATCGCTGTGCCCAAGATGCCTCACACCCTAAATGTGGACTTGATTGACAATGTATGGCAATAAACTTAAAATATAAAAATAATTGCTGTAAGGAATTATGATTACCGTCTGTGCTTGGAATGAGTGACAAGGAATGGGAAATTTTTTACATTTAAAAAAGAATTTCCCTGAAATGTGATTGCCAGCCCAATTTTCATTTAATAATAATAATAATTATTTATTCAACCTGAGATACATATTTAAATTTGCATATGGTAAGTTTATATATGAATTACATACGAGGACGATGATGATACGTTACTGATACAATGATTAGATTAGAAATGGAGGATAATGGAAAGCAATAGCTTGTTACAAGGGTCTCCTCCGGAGTTATCAAAATAATTTATATTTAAACTTAAAACAGAAGGTCGCATTACAGCAAAAAGATGCATAAGTATCTTATCGTTGATCCTCATCGTATTTCTTTAGAAATATAATCAAATAATATAGTTTGTAAGGTTGTTATATATTATATATTGGAAACTACATTTTACACTATTTTGCAAAGTGTGCTTATGTCTGAAAGAAATATTTTCTTTATTTCTATGGTTCAGTCGAGTTTCAAAATTCAAGGATGTGATTTAATGTTTTATTATATTGCAGCCTATTAGAAGCGTAAGTTTCCATGGATCAGGGTATTTGGAACTGGGAAGTCATTCGTTGTTATTAGAGAGGAACTTCGGATTTACTTTCCAGTCTCTTCAAAATGATGCTGTCCTACTTCTCTCCACCTTTGAAACTGGGCTAAATGGAGTTGCTGAGAAAAAGGTACAAATTTTATGTTACGAAATGTCTATTTTCATAATTATTATATATAATAGCTGGACTCGGCAAATGCCAACCAGTTGTTGAAATACAGTGAACTTTCTCCCAGTTACAACATTTTAATTAATTACTAATTCCGTTTAACAGCTATATTTTGCAGACCTGACAAATGTTTCATAAGATTACGCACATTTTTTTTTCCTCAGCCTCTTAAAGTTATTAATTGGAGAGAGTGGAGAAATTTATTGAGTGAGCACAACTATTACTTAAACCCAGATTCTCGTGCAATACTTTTGAAATTTACATTTAAGCAAGAAGCGATGAACAAGCTAATTTTTTTTTATTCTATTCTTTGACAAATACAGAACGTTTCATTTATCAAAATAAGTATAAGAAGTTTCGAAAAGTCTTCCCTGTCATTGTTGTATTCTTGTAACGATCATACACACTCATTCATAAAAATTTAGAAAGTTTGAGTTTTCAAGAGATCTGGATTCTTAAATAGTTCAGATTTTTTTATTTTTAGTGTGTCTGTATTTCTGTGGATTATTGTATCAATTTATTTCCTTTTGTTCTAAAAACGAACAGGGCTTCCTGTTGTGATACTTGTACCTCAATAGAATGTATCAAAGGCAAGGCCTACAGTTAGGGAAGAATAACATATTAGTGCTGCACCAATATTAACTTCAGTTTCTTAACACATAGGATTAATATAAATGCAACCATATATATATATATATGGTTGCATTCATCATATATACATATATATGTTACATATACATGTTACATCATATATATATGTATAATGTGTGTAAAATATTACCAATATATTAGCATAAAGAATATGAAACACTTTTGTCTTTAAATTAAACAACAATATAAATCAACGTTTATTGGCGTAGTGATACCAGCGCCGATGTTATGGCGTGATTAGATGGTGAAACGTTCGAAAGAAAATAAATATTTCTGCGTTCGGTGGGACCTGAACCCACGGCCTTCCACGGTTCAGGTCCCACCGAACGCAGAAATATTTATTTTCTTTCGAACGTTTTACCATCTAATCACGCTATAACGTTGACGCTGGTATCACTACGTTAGTAAACGTTGATTTATATTGTTGTTTAATTTAATCTGCGTGGTGTTCGATTTATTTAAATACTTTTGTCCTTGTTTGGTCCATTTCAAGTTTTAACACAGAAGCCTGAGAACTGTCCATATACATCTCCTATATACACAGTGTGCATCAAAATAGGCATTTTATAGATCTGCTATTCTGTAGGTGTCATTAATTTTTTTTTACATATTTTATTTTCCGAATATTCCCATTTTGAAAATGTTTGTATAATTAGTACTTTGAATGTTTAATTTCAGTGGACATAATGTGCTAAAAATTATGATATTTATGATTAGTTATTTTTCATAGATTATTTGATGATGCAAAATAATAGTAAATGTAATATTTTGTTTCATAGCCAATTCAACTTTAATTGTGTTTTGTTTCCTTTGTCAGTACTATGTGCTAAAAAGCTTACTAATAAACAATATTTTTTTTTCAAAATTCGTTGTTACTTTTTTTTTTAAGTAGAATAGAATTGTTTCATTTCTCTGCATTCAGTGTACAAATTTGTACTAGTATCTTAAAGTTGTTTTGTTATTTAAAAAAAATGTTTTGAAACTATTTTATCAAAAAAATATATCTTGGTAATTATTTATCAAAAAAATATATCTTGGCAATTATTTATCAAAAATTCATTATTTTCATGCTATCAACGAAGAAAAAGTATTGGAAGACTAAGGTGTGTGATATCCTTAATTACCTCTGAAAAAAATATTCTTTCACATATATATAAATATTCATTATATGTAAATTGGATAAATATATGTACACTGTGACTGTAAAATTTTGTCCATATTTAGAATGCAATATATAATACAGTTTTCGCTCTTGATCCATGTGTAAGCTTAAGATATAATAAATCTCAACTTTTGACGTTGTAATTTAATAATATAATTGTACTATAATTAAAGAAACTTTCTGTTTCAGGATTATTATTCTGTGGTCATTATCGGAGGAGGACTAGAGGCCAGATTTAATGGCGGACATGGTGAATCTGTGCTAAATTCCTCTGCTGCCGTCAATGATGGAGAATATCACACAGTCACGTTTCAGAAAAGGCACAGAAGGTAAAGGAATCGCAATTTTATATCATATAATAGTTCAGATATAATTTTTTTAAATTTAAATTTATTGTTTATTACTTTCAGAATTTCTATTACAACTAGGAAAAAAATTTTTTTACATGTAATTAGGGCCCTGTGATTGTAACATGTTTGTCTAGCATGCCATTAACCTAAATTTGACTTCCAACGGAGCAAAAAAAATAATTTAGCAATTAATTTCTCAGTGTAGTTCGGGGGTTGCTTCCCTAGGCTTTAAGAGGTTTGAATTCCTTGAAAAACAGTAAGCCTCAGCACAGCATGACCTTTGCTATCCTTGCACCATATGACACCAACAAAAAGTCTATCGATGCCAACATGCTAGTCATAAATTAGTTCGGCTAAACTAGGTGTGGGTCCGTAGCGGTGTCTCTTGCTATGAGATGAATGAGCAAGAGATGCAGCTATGGACCCATAACTAGTTTATCCAAACTAATTTATGACTAGGATGTTGGCATCGATAGGTTTTTTAGCATGTGGATCATGAAGAAGGAATCCTAAGGTGTTTTTAAAATAGCTATAAACCATTTTTATTTATTTAAACTGTCACAATGTGTTTTATTTTACATAATGTTTACGTATAGTGAGTCATACATTTTTATTATTAACACCATGTCATGAAAGATATATAAAACCAAATTATTTTACAGAATAACCATGCAAGTAGACGATGGCATTGGCATATCCACTCGCCTTTCAAAGGGTTCGAAATTCATAGAGGCACCTGTTCACCGTGGACTGTTTCTTGGTGGAATTCGAGAAGGAATATTTCCTGGTCCTATGCTATCTACCAAGGACTTCTTAGTTGGCACCATAAAGGATGTTATTTTTGATGACAAGTGAGTAATTTATATTGCATAGCTTCTTGCAATCCAAACAGAACATATCACACAGTTGGTGGTGAGCTGTAGCCTGTATATATGACCTGATAGTACCTTTTTTTTTCTTTCTTTTTTGTTTTTTCAATATATACAGTAGATCCTCATTATATTATACTTGTTAGGAGATATAGCAAGATGTGTGATATATGCGATATGATAAAAATTATACTTTTATGAACATATGTAATAGAAATTTAGGGTAGAGAAAAAAAAAATTGGAAGACATAGCAAAAGTGTGATATAACAAGACGCTACTGTACTGAGTAAAAGAATCAGGTTCTGAAAAACCTGGTTGTATTTTTTTTTTGAATTCAGAAACCAATTGTTAAAATTTTGGTAACTTGCAATGTATTTTGCCGTATGTAATCAGTGATGAGCTGCAAAATTTTAACAACTGATTTGCTGGTAATCTGCGTAGTTGGTTGTTTAACATATAGTTAAAAAAATTTATCAAACTATTATAACCATAAAAAGTTTTCAAAACTATTACTACAGCTCATTTACATGAGTTGAATTCAGCTCACCGCTGTATATATAACTGTATAGAGGGTTCCTTTTCGATTTATATATACATGTATAAAGAGAAAGAGATGGTGAGTATGCACACACATGAGTTGCCTAATGTGTAAGTTATACTTCAAATGGCTATTAGATATTCTTATTTCAATCTTGACCTGTAAAAGCTGTTGAACAGTCTTAAGAAGTTAAAATGCAAAATGACCATTTAATCTTGCTGTGGAATAATTCAAATGCACAGTGTCAGCCTAATAAAAATAATTTTATTATTATATAAAGTATTATTGCTGTAATTTTAATGATTTGCCCATTTTGTATAAAACAACTGACATTTTGCAGTAAAAATCAGTAGCCATGAAATCATTTTTTTTAAAATATCGTCATTAAAGATCTATTACATATCTTAAATATAAGTTTTGGTTTTATTAATCAGCTTTATAATATTTTAGGGTAATTAGTTTCAACAACCCTGTGGACTTCAGAGGTGCAGGAATAGGGCGAACTTTAAAAACATGGGTTGCCACTGAACTTCCATATACTGGTGTGACTCAGCCTTTGGAACGGTGTGCAGAAATGGCATCCTATTTTACGGAGAAGACAGCTTCAAATTTTGGTGATGAGCTGTACAGTCACGCTAAACTAGCAATAGGAAGAAAAGACTTTGTCCATGAGTAATTTTCTTTTCCTTCCCCTACAATTCTCGCCAATTTCTCTATGAAGTTTCTCTCAAATTCTGTACAGAGATTCTCGTGTGAAATTCATAAATATCTTATTAAATTGTCTATAAAGATTTTCTTAAAGTATTTGTAGGGAATATCTTAACTTTATTAGAAAACATATATGTATATATATATTATCTTAATACTGTATCTCCTTATAAAGTTCTTTGTAGAGATTTCCTTATATTCCCTCTCTAACACTATTCTGTATGTGAAGATTCTTTTATGAAATTCTCCAATTATTCTCTAAAGATTCTCATAAAATCAGTTTCCCCCCATTATGTATGTCTTATTGTTTTAATTTTAATATTTTTAAGCTTCAATGTGTCCTTTGATGTCAGAACGTACTATCCAAATGGTTTAATAGCACTAGTAAAGAATGGACGAGGTATTTCACATTTTTCCGTAATGCTTCATGGTGGACGTGTTGTCATGGATGTCTTTGATCGCAAACACAGGCGTGCCTCTAGTCAAGTGGCTCTAAACGATGGAAATTGGCATGATGTAAGTTGTTGCCTTTTAAACAGCTAGGTACATGTGAAGGACGTCTGCCTTCCATGCAGATAGCCTTCGCATGGCCCTATTTATTCAGTGTTTACAGTTACACGATGACATTCACCATTTAAAACTTTTCCATGATGATTTATTTTCAGAATTCCTTTCTTAGTGTGGATGCATATTCTGCTACAATAACCTCTTCTTTTAACGACTTCCAAATTTTTGGAGGGAAAAAGTTGCTAAATAAAAAAAATAGCCAATCAGAATTTGTGTACTTCTATAAAGCATTTGCCAGAACCACAAATTACCATCGTTAAACGGAAATAATCAGTAATTGGAATAATTTCATTGGGGAAAAGGATCACTGTATTTTTCTTATTTCTCCCCCCTCCTAATTTCATTTAGGGGGGAACAGAGGTGGAAAACATGCTCACCCCCCGCCCTAATTTGCCATTAACCTGGGTTTGATTATCAACGGTACCGAAGAAAAAACACTTACTGCCTGCCTGTTCACTGTAGTCTGAAGGCTGGTTTCCAATGCATTACGAAGTTTGGATACCTTGAAAAACTGTAGATACCGATGTAACATAACCTTTGATGTCCTTATGCTACAAAACACAAGCACTATTTACATTTGGTTACCATTACAAATTAGAGAAAACATTATTGCTAGTAGCGTTTAATTTTGTGGGAGTAACTTCCATTGTTTTTGCCACTGGTGTTTGTGTATTAACGTATTTTTAGGCAATATTTTCATTATTGTCCTTGAGATGTGTTACAGGTATGTTATACAGGTGTGTCAGTAATAGGTGTGTTAATAACCGGAGTGTAGCAATTTAAAATATATGTGGGGTGGGGCTCAAATAACTTTGAAAATGATCATGCGTGATTTGGCATTAAAGAGAAATGTGCCTTAATGTCCAATGTCATTGGCGTTAAGTCCCCCACCCCCAATTTCCAATGTCATTAATAACTGTTATATACACATGTGTGCAAAGTTATGTAAAATGAGATATAGCGATTATCCATATACTCCAAATACTGAATGATTAGAACCATATATGAGGCATCTATCCCACTGCCCACATTGAAATGTAGGACAGTAACATCAATATACTGGGCCCTTAGGAAATGTGCAATAATTTTTTTTTTTTTTTTATACCTCACATGTATTTCCCTAGTGACCACTAATGTGATTGTGCTCTATTCATATTATTGACAATAAAAAAAGTAATTAATAATAAATCAATGCACAAATAAATAGTAATGATGCCTGTTCTTGCGAGTGTGCATGCATGTAGGTTGCTGCAGCCATAATAAATACCATGAGTGTGAGGGTTGTCCAGAAAGTAATAACCATTTGGCTATAGCAAATTAAAAAGAAATATATTTTTATTAAAATAATTGATTTCCCTTACGTAAGTGAACATTACTTACATAATCATCTTCATTTAAGCTTTTGTCATATCTGTCCACAAGTTTTAGTAACCGTCGTCGTCGTACTTGACTTCTTCCAGTCCATTAAACCAGTTGCTCACTGCTTTCTTGACATTGTCATCACTTCCCAAACATTTCTCATTCTTTGCTTAAAGAAATTGTGTCAGAACGTCTTGCATACTGCAAACCTTGTGCACGATGGATTCCCTGGCAATAGACTGATCAACATAAACTCAAGAGAATGGATTAAGCTTTGACAATTTTGATGCTGGTGTAACCAGAGACCTGCTGAACACATTTAGATGGGAGAGTTTTGAATATCCATCTTATAGATTTATAATTAGAAAACAATGTTATAAGCATAGGTAAAAATTTACCTACACTCATAACGTTATTTTCTGATTATAAATCTTATCTGTGTAGTGCCACGTCACGTTACCTTGTATCCACCTTATGGTTCATACCTTCCTTCAAGCGACTTTCACCTCTTCACTAAGCTGAAAGAGTTACTGGGTAGGAAAAGTTTTGAAAGTGGTGACAACGTTAAGAATGCAATAAACATCTTGTATGGTGGACAGGTGGCAGCCAAGCATGATGAGAGATTTCTAAAGCTCATGGACAGATATAATAAATTCTTAAATGAAGGAGGTGATTATGTGAAAAAGATAAGTTTCACTTTTGTAAGGCAAACAATTATTTGAATAGAATTTTTTTTTAATTTATTACAGCCAAGTGGTCATTCCTTCTGAATGACCCACAAATAAATAGCAGTGATGGGATCAGTTCTATTGAAGTGCATACATGTAAGTCACCGTCAACATCCTGTGGCCATAATAGCACTTAGTAATGCCATCCTTAAGGGTATCAATAGCTGTGTAGTGCACAGGTAGCCAGATATTCAGAAATGGTCCCCGAGTAATGACAATAATTAGTAATTTGTAAGCCCATAATTCTATCATGTGTAGCCAGAGGATGAGCAGTAGGGAGTAAGGCACATGCAACACAGAATAAACATTAAAGTGGAAAGCAATTTTTTTAGGATTTCATTTGTCATTATAATGTAGCACTTGTCTGGTCATTTTTTTAAATATTTTTTATCGGTCATCTGTTCTATTTATATAAATCATATATGATATGGCATCAGTAAATAGTCTTTATATACGTTCGTAAAGAGATTATATATTGTCCTTCGTAGCTCAGTGGGTAGAGCCTCCGCCCGGCAAGTGGAAGGTCGTGGGTTCAGGTCCCACCGAAGGCAGAAATATTTATTTTCTTTCGAACGTTTCACCATCTAATCACGCCATACCATCGGCGTTGGTATCACTACGCCAATAAACGTTGATTGATTGACATTGTTGTTTGATTTAATCTATTCTATGTTTGTAAGGATCTTTGTTATATAATTTAATTTTTTTAGTCGAATATTCTGAAATTAGATCTCTCATTAGATACGTTTGCTTTAAATTTCAGATTGCCATTACAAAAACGGGACGTAACGTTTTACTGAAAATTGATAAAAACAGAAAGGGAGTACCTCTTAAAATTCGCAGGCGACTGGCCCTCCGTTCTCCTTTATATGTAGGTGGCGTTTCAGAAAGCATGAGACCTATAAAACAAGTGGTACGTATTTCTGGTTCAAATATTACTGCATAACTGATTGTTTAGAAATTTGGCAGTGTACCATAACCTTCCTTCATAGAAAGTAAATTTTCTTCGCATACTTTTTCGATATTAAAATGCTCGAAACATTTTAACATACTGTTTCAGGTTTTGGAAAGTTTTAAGGGTTGTATCAGAAATTTTCATTTGAATAGCAAATACCTTGATTTTGGCCGAGCTGAATTACATGGAGTCAACAGTTGTTTCTCTACTATAGAAAGAGGGGCCTATTTCAATGGCGCTGCATATGCTACTTACGGTAAGCGTTTTGCTAACTATTAAAACATTTTGAAGCATAGTTAGTAATGATGGAGCAAAATTGGTAGCTGTTCTAGGCTCCAACATATAGGGGTCCATTTACTAACAGTATTTTACTTTTATTATTATTACATTCTGCGTTTTCTTTTCTTTAGACACCAAATTTGATCTTGGTGTTAAATTGGACATTCAGATGGAATTCAAAACGACACGACTAAACGGAGTCCTCCTGAGCTTAACAGCAAAATCTGGTATTCCATCTTTGGCACTGGAGTTGTTTAATGGAAGCGTAAGAACATCGTTTTATTTTGAATAAATTCTATTAATTTAAGAAACATAAAATATTTTTTATTTATCTACAACAGTGTTTCCCAACCTTTTTCAAGTTGCCTACTTTTATAATGTTCAACTGACCCTGCGTTGCTACTCTTTGGGTTCCGACTTATAGATTGGGAACCCTCATCTGGAATGTATGTTTGTTCTTTATTATACACATGTACCATAATTATTCTGTTGTATAACCAGAAAAATTTCCCACTAATCAATGAGTGACAAATTTTGCTACTTCTAGTAAACCCTGTTGAATCTTTGCATCTTTTATTCTTTGATAGTTTTTTAAAGTCATCGTTTGTTTTCATTGTTAGGTTGTTGTGACTGTGGTTCTCAGCAAAAATGACAAGCCATTCAGTGCTCGGCATTCATTTCAGTCGAAATATGAAATGTGTGATGGGCAATGGCATATGGTCACTACACAATATGCCCATAAAGCAGTCACGTTGAAGATAGATATGTATGATGTTTCCTATGGTTTAAGCGAAAATATCCCGTTGGAGCCACAAACATCAGATCCTCTTTACATAGCTGGCTTTCCAGGTAAAATGAACCAAAAAATTAAAACTTATTTATTCATACTAAACCTTTCAGGCTCATTTACAATAAAACACTGGCAAAATTTCTGCTACAAGTTGGGCATTTGCAACAAAACAAACTACCTTTGTCTTTAGCTGCTGCTTCCCATGCAGACATTATGCTGTATATATGCTGTATGTTAATTTGTATTACTACTCTTATATTACAAAATCATACTCAGTAGTTTATTTTATGTGTTTTGTTTAAACAACTATCTTCATTTTGTATTTAATTGCATGAAAATTTACTGAAGCAAACTGGGCATTTGCAACAAGAGCGAAGTAGTAATTTTTGCAATAAATGCAAATTAGACGCTTTTGTAATAAAGACAAATTAGGCATTTTTACATTAAAAACAAATTGAGTATACAGCCAAAAGCATGTGTAATGAGCATGAAGGGACTGGCACTTTCACTAATTACATCAGAGTTCTCGTTAAAACCAATTTACGATTAAAATATTTTTAAAAAAAAAATGCATATAAGTTAGTGGTGTGTTGGCAGGAAAGTCCCTATTGCTATCATTGCTTGGTTCAGAACTTTTTGTAGCTTGTAACTTCGCGACGATATTTTCAAAAGTAGGAATATTAGATGTCATAACAATTGGCATAACTGGCATCTAGAATTAAAGAGGGATAGGGAGGCTTAAATCATGCACGCCAATGCTCTGCACCTGGCATTCATTTGTAATTTTCATTCTTTGAAGAAGGGCTAAGCTAATAGACATAACTTCACGGGGGAGGAAGAAAACTTCCCTTTTCTTTGTAAAAGCGGGAAATCTATTTTCAGGCTCCATGTATGCAAATTAGGGGAAAATTTACCGGACTGTTCTTCATAATTAAAGGGTTTTCTAATGTAACCACACAAATGATTCATTTCCTCTGGTTATGACTGTACATTTACAATCAGCAAATGAAGCATTTGCAGTAAGTGCAAAGCTAAGCTTTGTAGTAAGAGAAAAATGTTACTAGTAATGTCTGGTGTATAAATTGGTTCCTGATAATTCACCAGAAATAAAAAAATTAAGCAAATGTGAGCAAAAATGTTTATGTATATTTTTTGTCAAGAATGAAAATAACATTTGACTCCGATGTTTCACAAAATTAAACACATTAAAAAACATAATTGAAGCTTGCACCAAAAAAAAATTTAAAAGTGCAGTAAAACAACGATTGTACTCGGTATTTTATTGAACTTCCAACATCTACTGGAACTATTCACATAAGTGATCACAAATTTCTTACAAAGACATTGGAATTTTACAAAATTTATATCGGTTCAATTAAATATGTATAATTTTGATAAGAAATTCATACAATATTTGTTTTTAGCCTTGTTGGTTCCTTATTTCACCTGATATTTATTAGCAGTGCTGGAAAAATAGTGACAAATCATAATCTCTGGACAAGAACTGTTATTTCTTGACTGAATAAGACAACCTGGGAACCTAGTGAGAAAAGATTTCCTACAACTGCAAAAAATCTAACTGCTAAAGGCGACTGGATTTTTTAAGCCTACTTATTAAAATATTCAATTATACTAATTTTCAATTATTGGTTCTGAGTTCACTTCCGATCGGTTCTTATAATCAAAGCTGTTTCTTTCAACTTACCTGTTAACGTGGAGATTCACTGAGGAATTAAAGCAATTAGGTTCATACACCCACAAGTTTTGGTTTGGCCTATAACTATTTGCCCCATCAGAGTCAGAGAAAAAAAGGGGAGGGGGGAAGCCCATGTTTCACTCCAACAACCTTTATTTACACCTTGATATTCTACGGACCGAGACACTGGTAATGTGACATTAACTTGATACTTGCGTTGACACTTTTAACTTGAACATTAAAGTGAAAGGGTTGCAAGGGAATTAAATAATATAGTTAGATTCATATATCCTCATTTTTTGCCTCAGGGGAGCTCTTTGGAGTCCGTAGCCAGATGCTTGTTACACGGGGGGGGGGATTAAAATTTTTAATTCTCTGATGTAGTTTAATATATTTAATAATACTAAATATCTAAGCAGACTAATATATTTAACATTAATGAATAAATTTCCTAACTTCAATTTCGCATTAAAAACTCATTGTGTACATGTTTTTTACTACAGCAGTTCGAGTCTTCATCAAATCTGTAATAAGGATAAGGGAAATTATAAGTTTTAGTATACGTCTATATCTAGTGTAGGGATCTATTTTGACTATAATATTTTTGTCAAATAATAATTTCCATTGGCAAGTACAATCTTATACAAAACAAAGAATTTAAAATAAAATATTGAATTAATTCATTTTAAAAAACTATTTTCTAGGGGAGAAAGATTACATTTACATGGGACTGAGCCCCTATAGCCCCAGCCTGGCTACAGCTTTGGCTCTTTGACCCATAAAGATCAGAAAAAGGGAAAAAGTGATAGCATGGGTATAAAATTAAAGCTATGTCCACTGTGTCACAGCTTACAGTGTCAGGATGTAAATTTGAAGATCGCTGAATCAAAACTAACCTGAAGCATAGCTCTTTTCCATCTTACAAAGCAAAGAACCCTTGTCTGAATCAAAAAATATAGATGTATGAATTACCATAATTATTAAACATCTGCCCTATTTCTTTATTCAGATATTAATAATGTAACAAGGGCACTATAAATTCATCGATAAAGCCCATCAGGTGACTTATTATGTAGTCTTGTAATGTAAAGATACAAACTTGGTGGCGTTCTTTTTCTTTTACTAAATTTTAAAATTGCTTTAAATCGTTTCTGTATTTTTCAGATGATACACCAACTGGTGCCCATAATGTTCGAGATAAATTTCTGGGCTGTTTAAGAAATGTTGCAATAAATGACCGAAGAGTTGATTGGATTGACATGGCTGCTAGGCATGAGGTACGGCCAAATTCATGCCCAACGTTTTAGCTCCAATGACGTTGGACCTTATATCCTAGCCCAACCTTCTTACTCCAATGACTTTTGCAACTTACTTCCTGCTAAATGCTCTAGTATCAAACGTCAACAAGAATCTCAATTATCGAACTGTTATTGTTGTATATATAGTTATTTATTATTTTATTTGTTAATAAAGTACTCAGCGGATCACATTCCAGCTAATTTTCTTGGGTTTAGTTTTAAATCCAGGTTTTCGCAAATGTTCAAAGTGATCGCAGTGTTGTGCAAAGATCTGTTAATAATATATACATATTGTTGATGTTTTCGCTTCATGTCAATAAATTTATACATCGCATGATCATCCTATCATGTGGGTTGCCGTATTTTCTTTCTCATTTATGTTTCAAAGTTACTGGTGTTGCTTCCCCAACTTTATGAACCCAATGAAGGACATATCATAAACAGGAACGTACAGTGGTCATCGAAATCCTAATGTTCTGCTTAAAGTATAACAATTAACTCAGTAACTCACCCAGAAATTTCTTTTGGGGGGGGGGGTTTCATCCATAAGTTAGACGAGGTAAATTATTTTACGAAAAATCAAACTTTGTGTATAATACAATGTTTTTTATATTTCAATATCAGATTTAGGGGGTTTAACCCCCCATGAGTGTGCCAATGCCTGAACTACATACAGGACATTAAAAAATCAGCTTGCACACTACAAACTGTCGGAAGTAAAGATATACAAAGAACAATAAATTACTTGAGAGTTAACTTATCAACATGAATCCGAGGACTCGCTGAAAAAAGGTTAACTCATTAACTGTGACCCGTTATTTGTTTGTGGTGAAGGACAGAAAAGGTCATGCTGTTTCAAGACCGACAGTTTTTCAAGGAATCCAAACCTCTTAAGGCCTAGAAAACCATCCCCCGGACTACAGTGAGCACTTCATCAATAGATGTTCTATTTTGAGAACAATGGCAGTCTGACTTGTATTAATGGTATGTTAGACAAAAAGTGTTGCCACTGCAGGGCTGACTCTTGTTATATATATGCAATAAAACCTCTGTATATCAAAATCGACAGTTTCATGAAGAAAACTATTATATATGGAAAAAAAACTCTTTTATACATATGTGCTGTGTAGCATATTGTATCTAGAGATGCTTTTTCCAATTAGTGTACACTCTCCTTTATAAGAAATTGAATATGAATCACATTGTGCAAGAGTTACTTTCATATAAACGATAGGAGAAAAAGGGCATTGTTCCTGTTGTTGTTGGTCTAGTGGTCAAGTCACTCAAGGCTCAAAGAGGTCACTAGTTCGACTCCAGGATGTAGACACTGTCTCTTTTTCCTATATCTAAAAACAACTGTAGTATGAGCTTCAAAATGTGGGTGTCAATTTACTGTCGTAATAAAAATCCCGCACAGAAAAATCGCAAAATTTTGACCCAATGGCTTCGTGTGTCGACCATAATTTTGGCAATTGTGTTGTCCCTGAGAAGGGTAGTATCATCAGGGGTCTTCAACCCGCGGGCCACATGCGACGTGCCAACATGCGTTTTGCGGTCTGCTGGCTCATGAAAAACACAAATTGTTTCACACAAAAATACACTCTTGCTGCCTGTGAATCTTAAGTCTATGTATTTGATTTTATTCTGTTCACATTTAGTAATATCTTAAAATGACAGAGAACTAAACACACAGTTTTACCTCAATCGTATTTTACTTTAATTCTTGCATATGTGAATATTAAAGGTAGTTTTATTGATTTGCAGTGCAACAGTGATTTTAAAACAAAATTCATCTTAGGACTCAATGAATTCTATTCTAAATATGCCGATAAGAACATCTTCCCCACTATCTGACTGCATGCTCTGAAAACGATATCACTATTCGTGAGAACTTACGTCTGCAAAAAGCTCTTTTCAAAAATGAAGTTAGTAAAATCAAAAATTAGGACCAGAACAACTGACGTCCACCTTAAAAACACTCCTAGGGTTGCAATGTCAAAAATAAGACCTGACAGGCTTGTTAAAAATAAACAGTGCTATAAATCTCACTAAAAGGTTTGATTTCGCTTTATATATTAATAATTAAAAATACTATAATTCTTTTTTGCTTCCATACGTATTTTATATTGTAATATACGTATATTCAGTTCCAGCGGCGGATGTAGAAAATAGTTTGGGAGAGTGAAAACTAATACAAGGATCTAAAAAATAGGCAACGAAAGCAAATCCAGGGCCTCCCCTGATCTTCGTTCAGTCCCAATATTACCGGTATAGTAGTGTGCGAGCCAATAAGAATATGCAAAATTGGACTTTGGACCAAAAAAGGTTGAAGACCCCTGTCTTACATACGGAGAAAGAGGACGCTATTCATGTCCTCGTTCTAGCGGTAAAGGCACTCCGAGCTCAATGGGAGGGACCCTGGTTTGACTCCAGGACGATGTCTCTTTTTCTCCTATAGCTAAAAACGGCTCTAATATGAGCTTCAAAATATGGGTGTCAATTTGTCATAATAAATAGTTAAGCATGAGAATTAATGAAAAAAGCAAAAACGCCTTGAAGATCATAATGTTATAATTATATATGTCCATTTTTTTTTTAAAGTCTTGCTACCACAACAAATTTTGATGGTTTATCGTAAGTGTCCGCACGTATTAAATTTGTGAAATATATTGTCAAGAACATTTTCGGTGAATTGGAAGGGGATGGTAATGGGTGTTGTAATCCCTTATTGCAATGAAATTTTTGTATATACAGTAAAACCTCCTTTAATGGTTATCACTAAACAACGGTAACTTCAGAATACCGGCCACATATAAATGGAACAGAATACTTTCCATAGGATTAACATTAATGCTAACCTCCGAACAATGAATTCCGCACAATGACCATCCAGTGGGCATCACGAAAAAATATTTTTTATTCAAATTTTTCAAATATGTCTGCAACCAAAACTTCTGAAAAGAATCGAGACAGTAAAGATCGACCAGACTCAAAAAGCACCCTGATCAGAATTCCTCAGAATTTGAAATGGGGTTCAGTATTTAAATGGCACATATTTGCTTTAAAGGTACGTTTAAAGTACATAAACACAGCAGTTTTGTGATAGTAAAGATGAGAAAGGGAGCATATGAATACAAGGGTTTGCATGATGTAAACAAATAGCTCCACTAACCTATTTTAATTTATCGTTTAGTTGTTCTTTCACAAATAAATGCTTTGAGTGTATTGCAAATCATATAAAAGTAAGAATCTGGGTTTGATATGGTCGTGAAATTGATTCCACTGCAGAATGATCTGGGGTGATTTGACATGTATTACATAGGTGTCTGATGAATACAGATAGGCAAATAACTACAAAAACTGAGTCATAAATGATTCACAGGTATAAAAAACATGTTTATTGCAAGCAGAAATGTAAAGAAAAAGACATGGTTTTCTGTTCAAGTAAATGATGGTATTCTTGAGCGTCCTTTAGGCTAGTACAGATGATACCTGAAAAATAAATTGGACAACACATATGAGTGGTACACAGGAATGAAGTAATGTAAATAAATAACTAATGGCACTTCCTTCGATTACATGCTTCTATTTGGATAGGAGATGATTAGGATAGGCGACACTGCACTGAATGTAGGTGGTGTTTCAAGCGCTCTTAGAATGCATAAATAACATAATAAAAGGTAAATAGGGTGTTTCGGCCTGCACAGAACTATATGTTTCTGGGATATTTTTATCCAAGAGAATGGCACTAAATAAATGAATATCAGAAAAAAAAAATGCATATATTCAGTAGAGATGTAAGAATCGGCATACTTATAAGGAGGTTAAATGTGTAATAAACCAGATGGGAAAGGCCTTATTTGGCATGGATATGGCATAAAAATTCAGGAAAGAAATAAAAAGTGATAAGAGATGAATAAAATACAGTAGGTCAGAGTTGAATCGGGAAAAAAGATCGCAAATCATGGTCTGGGGTTTGAGAGGGTGTCTCTACCATGCCTGTGTTGCTGCCAAAAGACGTCTTTGATCAAAAGCAGGCGAGTTTTGGAAAACTTATTTGGCTCCTAATTTGACTGGACTGAAAGGGAGGGTGATCCATCTTGAATAGATGGGTCTACCCAAATTCTGTCTCCCTGTCTTTTCCAGACCAAATCTTAATTCAATCTCTAATTACAGTAAACAATACATTAGAATTTACATAACCAAAGTAAGGCCAGAGAATCCACTAACCCAGCGATCGCCAACTTTTCAGACCACTAAATTCATGATTTTAAATCCTGCGGATCACATTTCGTGAATTTAATGCAATATAAAGGCGAAAATTGTCATTCAGAATATGAGAATTTCTTAGAATATTATTTGCCTTATTAATAATAAGGTGGGAGTTAATAAAGCATTCAAAATGCAAATGGTTGTAATATTCAGATTTTTCTGCTGACTACCGGTTGGCAACCCCTGCATTAACCCACTCAATTACAGTGAATTTACAAATACTGTATTAAAAAATTCATTTCTTTACCCAAGTAGAAATAAGAGCAAAAATGGATTATTTTTTTTATTTAAGAATTAATCAGTATATACGTGAATTAGTGGAAGGGTTTTTAGATAACAAGGATATCATAAAGTTACGATTAAGTACAGTGACGACGACGACGAAAATCGCAAGTGGTGTCATGCTAACGGAAAAATACCCGTTTGTTTTCACATGTTCCAAAAACATTTTTTATGAAAACTTCCAAAACCACAGGTGAGTTTTTTCAATACATTTCTAAAAATTCTGGGATAATCCATCATGGTATTACAAACAGGAAATCACAGCAAGCAGAAATGAAGTTGGGGGCCATTGGTGACCAAACGGTGAGATTGTTGTGGAGTGACGCTCATAATTTGAGTATGAAATGGTATAAGGTGAGATAAACATGTCCATTGAAAGTGAGAAAATAGAGTTTTTTCTTATAAAACATGGCTCAACGTTAAAAAGCAGGAAAATACAATTCATAAAATAGAACAGTTATTAAATATAAGGAAGTTGAAAATGTAACTTTTTTTTTAATTACAAACCAATCTACTGAAAATCTCAGTGCTGTTATACAATTACATAATCCTACTAAATCTAATGTGATTTTAAGCGGAATCAGTGTAGTTCTTCAAACCTGGCGGTTGACACAGTGGCTAGCCACCATTGCTTTTAAGGCAGGAGAGTACTACTCCATGCTTTACCTGATGTTTTGGTGGTGGTGGTGGGGGCACCTCCCTAGATTTTCACTGATTCAGGAAAAATACTGATTCGCAAAAATTCCCCCTTGAGTCAAAAAAAAAAAATGGCACGCTCGCACACAGCTTGTTTTGGCCATGGCCAACTAGATTACTACTAGTTGGCCGTGGTTTTGGCTTTGTACGCATGTGACACCACAATTTAGCAGAATTTACAGCGTTTTTAAGGAGATAGCGTGAGTTTTTTGTAACGTAGTCCGTACTATCCCTAAAATCGCGACCAATTTGAGGAAAGAAAATTAGGGGACGGACTGTGCAATAACGCAAAAAGACAGTAAATCACGATGGGACAGCAAAAAAAAGGGGGGGGTGAGTTGCTTCAGCAAGCAATTCAAAGGATTATTTTAACAGTTGCATAGAAGAAAATGTACCTTTTCAAGTTTGATCTAAATTTTTTCTATCGAACCACATCAATTCTTTTTTCACTAAACCCGTACCATCGTTCATTAAAAATTAATATTCACAGAACTTCAGATTCGTATGTTATAAAAATGAATAGTTGTCATAACATTCTCACGATCCAAGGTCGGGCGTTGGCGATTTTTCCTGGACTAAAATCACCACTAAACGATTAGTCTATATTCGGGCGATTGGTTATAAACCAAACTATGAATTTTAATAATTGTATTTGTTTTTTACATGTAATTCGATTTGTGATTTTCTTACCTTGAATGTTGCAATGTAAATTTCTCACCAAAAAGTCGCCAACTCATCTTTAAATAGTCACAATTGCTCGAAAAAAAAGTTTTATAAAAAACATATTTGGAATGAACTGTACAAAATAATTCGGCTATACTACATGTGTGTCCCCTGTGCGATTTGTCGCCAAGGCGTGGCAACCTCCTTCCCTGATTATGTCATCAAGGCTCGCTTCCCGGCCGCCATGTTTTTTTAAGGAGTAATTACCTGTTATACTGTTTACTGCTTATTATACTCTTTTCAGATTTTTTTAACCAAAAAAACTTCTGTCTTTAAGCATTGATTTTTTATGGCTTTTGGAATCATTTCCTCCACTTCGTCTTTGTGACAC
>QLNU02015270.1:34746673-34790369 GCA_006491805.2 Dysdera silvatica
AATTTTCTCCTGTTATTACAGTTTCAAAATATTTTCTTATTAACGAAAATTACTTTTTTTCAAAATGGCGGAATTGCGATAGGCATATGCATTTGTTATAATGGTGAGCTCAGAAAAGTCATATGAAGTTGAATTTAAAGTAGAGAAATAATATTGAACGTAAATTAGAGAAAAAATTAAATTAAATTTAGAGAAAAACAAACTTGAATTTAAATTAGAAAAAAAGAACGTTGTATTCACATTAAGGGGCCCCAGGGCCTCTGTAGCACTCAGTTGCTTTATGGTTATTCTTTTAATAAAAAGCAATTAAAAAAGCTTATTAAAATAATTTTTTTAACTTATATTTAAATTAGAACAAAAAAAAATATCAAAGTTGAATTTAAATTAGAAAAGCAGATAATATTGAAGAAGTAGGAGAAAACCTGAATCCGAGTAAGAAAAAATGTATTGAAGGGAACACTCGCCAAAATGGAAGCCTGTACCATATTATAAAAGAGCACCGTGAATTGCAATAAAAAACTCTTCGAAATCTTGATGTCAGCATCATATCTAATTAGGTAACCGAAAGGGTACATGGCACAGTTAGAAGGTCCGTCAGGGGTGGGGGGGGGGGGCTTGGCAGCCCTGTGGTTATTGTTTTTAATCAAAAACAAAAAAAATCAATGTCGGAGTATCAGTATTATATCTAATTAAGTAAACCAAAAGGTATAACATAAATAGGTAGTCATCAATATAGTACACATAAGTAGTTCATTTGTAAATAATCATGGTGGATGGAAATAAAGCGAATGTACAAAATGACAAACCATGATGACATCATCCAAAAAGGAGGTTGATTCGCATTTGACGACAAAGCAAGCATGGGATTCATCTGTACTGTGTTCATCTTTAAAGAAAGCTTCCAAAAACATAGGTGAATCTTTTTTTATACATTTCTAAACATTCCGGACAAATCTATCATGATGTCACAGAATGGAAGCTGTGGCAAGCAGGAAGTTGGCATCATTGGCGACCAAAAGGTGTGATTGTTATGCAGTGACGCCATTGGGTTCTACTAATTTATAGCAATTGACCTTGCAATAATTTCTGATAAACTGTATTCATGATGGTCTGCTGCCAAAATTCGGTTATGGGGGAAAAGTGGTGTTAAAGTAATTGAATCTATATGTATAAATAAAAGATCCATATGTAACAAGGAACTTGAGACAATTCTTACCATATCCGGTCCCTTGCTAACTCAGTTTTGAAATCTCAAATTCCAGACTTTGAAAATAAACGGTATCGGTGCATAGTAGATTATATCATCATGAATTGTCGTTTTGTACATTTGCTTTATTTCTGGTATATTCCGGCAACATGTTTGAATTGCACTCATTCAATCCTTTTAATATTCAGGCAGCTGGGTGTGGGGGCCAAGCCAACGCCCCCTACATTGAAAGCCTCCACACTAAACTATAATGGCTGACGCCGTGGTCCTGGTCAATGCTGAATCTCACCATGATGCAGTTCATAAGCAACCGTATATTGAAATAGTTTTAAAATGTTTGTTTATGGTGCATCATGGTGAGATTCAGCGTCATTGTATGGTGAGTACTATGGTTTAGTATTGATATATTCATTGTGCATTTTTAGATTTTAAAATGTTTTCTGAAATTTGTATTGCTGCTAATTTTGTTATGTCATATGGGACATAACGGTGTTTTCACTCTTTCAAATCCATTTATATTCTTTAAAAATTTTTGGTAGATGCTTATATTTTGTATAAGAAAGAAAGCCCCGGTCTTCATACAATATAGTTGCAGGTGAACGTTAGCCAGTTATAAAAGTGACTTTAAACCTTATTATTAGCTCATAATGCTAGTCAACGTTTCATATATTGTATATCCAATTAATTGGAAGAAACAGTTTTATCCTGAAGGGGAAATTGCCTTTGTGTCTAAAAAGAAAGGTCTTCAACCAGTGTGTATTGCCAGTCCTCTCTTATGGATCAGAGACATGGAGTCTAACAGTTGGAGCAATACGAAAGTTACAGACAACGCAAAGGAGCATGGAGAGGTGCATGCTTGGAATAACTAGGAGAGATCGAAAAAGAAACACTTGGGTGAGAGAGCAAACTAGAGTAGAGGACATCATTGTTAAAGTAAAAGGGCTGAAATGGCGATGGGCTGGGCATATTGCAAGAAGAACTGATCAACGATGGACAACAGAAATTCTGAACTGGATTCCAAGAGACCACCGAAGACCTAGAAAACGTCCTCAAACTAGATGGGTGGATGAAATAAGAAAACAGGTTGGGGTGACGTGGAAGCGAATTGCTCAGGATAGACTTGTGTGGAAAGCATTTGGAGAGACCTTCATCCAGCAGTGGATAGATAATGGTTGAATATGATGATGATGATGATGATGATATCCAATTAATTATTCTACTCTACACTTTACTATTTCATATATCTTTAATGATTTAATATATATATACGCAAATTATGAACGGATACATACACACCAATTATGAACATACATATATATATATATATATATAGTAGTTTCACAATTTCGTTATGTTTTCATGTTGCTAAAAACTGAAATCTTTAATAACTACCATTTTTATTTTCAAACGGTATTTCCAAAAAAAAAAAAATAAATAAATAAAACCAATGTATGCCTGCTTATGAGATAGCCTTCATATATGGATATACTAAATTTTTATCTGTTAACTAACATTTCAGTATATTACAACTAATCTAAATATAAATGTTTTAACAACTATACATTTTCATATTAAATTTTTTTCATGTATTTTTGCTAACGTGAAAAGAAAGAAGAGTTGTAAAAAAACGTTTTTTATGTTAGTTGATATATCTATATATATTTATCCAATCATATATATAATGTTATGAAAATTTAAAAAATTTGAAGCATTCCGAAACACAATATTCAAGCTTCAGGTATTCATATATTTGCGCTTTGGTAACACGCTTTTAAGTTAATTTTCTGATTCACTTAAAACAAAACAGTATATGGATAATCACAACCCTCCCCTCTCAAGCCTACATACAAAATAACTGAACATAACTTTTATAGCAAATTTAGCCAAAATTTTGCCAATTCTAAAAATTTCTTTCAAACTACTTCATCCACGTTAATGAAAAATGATACAAGTTTTATCTAATATGAATGTATGCTATATTTACTTAATTTTTTCCCCTCTCTTAGCAATAGGAAATGTATACATATATAAGCCTGTATATTTAGAAAGAACAATACTTACTCTAGAACTTTAGGTTACTTCGAATCCATCCCTCTTTATAAAATTTATCCACTTCTTTTGTAGTTCTGCATCATGAGGAAAACGAAACACAGACACACGTGGGCCGTTGCTATAATTGCCGCGGAAACCAGAAGCTAAACAACGATATGGCATTGCTTTTCCAATACTTCCGTAGACAGAAAAATACTCAAGCAAAAGTATACAACACACTAATGCAAAATTTTACAGTAAATTACGGCAAAAGCATTCAAAACACTCTTCATGTGATCACAACACAACGTGGAACATGGACTACAGAATTAGCCATGTTGGAACTTCCG
The DNA here is from genome assembly GCA_006491805.2 of Dysdera silvatica. NCBI lineage: Eukaryota > Metazoa > Arthropoda > Arachnida > Araneae > Dysderidae > Dysdera > Dysdera silvatica. Next base: position 34,750,262 of record QLNU02015270.1, read on the forward strand.
GTTTTCAGTGTGTTGGCTTTCAATATAGGGGGCAGTGGCCGAGCCCCCACTAGGCATCCACTGATTCAGGTATTATTTCATTCCACTCTTTTAATATTCAGGCAGCTTCTCGAAAGTTTAACAATATTTTGTCAGGAGGTAGTGGGGGTTGAGCGCCTACTAGGCATCCACCGATTCAGGTATTATCTGATGTATACATCCCTACATCCAACAGTCTTTCTGACAGTGTGTCCTGCTAGTAATATTGCGATAATATTAATAAAAGGAATTAATCAAATGGATAAATTCTTGGTGTTTTTAACTCGGCACTAGAATTAACGTTTTGTCTGCTGTGTCCGATATTTAGCCATGGTAAAATCTAAATTTATGCTTTTAACGTACACCATCACTATAATCATAAACTGGGCCAATATAACTCCTCAATACAACACTAGTTAATTAAAACAATGCACAAAGAACTGGAGCTGTTGAAAGGCGGTTTCTGGTGGACAGTGCTTGTTTGCGCAGAAGAAATACTAGGATGTTCAACAATAAATAGCAACACCATATTTACAGAAAAGTGTGTACATATAAAGCTACAAAATGAACATATGTTTTAATGGAGCACCTTTAAAAAAGCACTAGCACATAAATTTTACTTTAAGTTGTTGACAATTTGGGTTGCAGACCTATTTGAAAAATTTGAATAAAAAATTTTTTTCCGTGATGCCTACCGGATGTCCATTGTTTGGAGGTTAATTCTAATGTTAAACCCATGGAATGCGTTCGGTTCTATTGATATAGGGCCACTCTTTGGAGGTGACTGTTAAAGGAGGTTTTAGTGTATGTATTAATACGTATAATCTGAAAGAGTGATTTTGTACAATATTTTTAATAATTTGTGTGTGGTACGAAGTCTGTACATTGGACCATGAGGAAGCAATGATCAGTTATTCATCCATAAATATTTAACAAATATAAATATGACATACCATTAAAACACAGTGAAAAAATATTGTATTTAAGGTTGGGAGTGTCTTCCACCCCTCCCTGAAGGGCTGAATATACTGTCCATTGTATATGTGTATTAATTTATCTGTGATGTATATGAAGTTGGGTGTGAAATTTTTCACTTGTGATATTATGTTGTATTCAAAAAAGTTTTGGAAGTTGTGTAGGCAGTTACCAAACTTGTGTGTTTTGTATGCATATGTGACTTCCTTTTTAAGTATTTTTTGTATTAATGTATTTAATTTCTGTAGGTGTCTTGGTATGTGGGGTGGAATGTCTGATGTATGCAGAGTGGAAGTCTCCAAGCAAGATAATATCCCGATGTGGTGCCGTGAGTCCCGGAATGAGAGGCGAGGTGATTGTGACCACAAAATCTGGTGGACGGGGGTCTTGCACTGTCCAATTTAAAGTGTCTTCAGAGCCAATTGGTGTGTGTATTCTACTTTTCCAATCCATTTGTTTCAAGTTTTATCATTTTAAGGAAACAATACAAAGTTTTACCCGGAGGTTCCATAACAACAGTTGTTTCAACCCTGGTGTGTGGTTAAAAAGAAATATAACATTTTGGAATCAACTGCTCCCTCTGCGAAGTGAAGGCAGAATGAAGAAAGAGTGAAAGTCCTAAGTTTATATACCCACATGTTGGGAATTGTCATCTGAAGTCATGCGGTGTGAGATGTGGCCATGATTCCAGAATACTTCTGGAATTATGAGAGATTTGCCGCTTAAGGAGTCATGCTATTAACATCTCAAAACCTCTACCAGAACCTTACAAAATTTTTGTCAAACCTCGAATTGGGGGTAGCCATGTGACATCATCAGGTGTGGGTGTTTTCCCAGATGGGACTATCTTGCACCAATTGACCTCAGATGGAGATTCCCAACATGCGGGTATATAAACTTAGGACTTTCACGAACTCTTCATTCTGCCTTCACTTGACAAAGGGAGCAGTTGGCAACAGTGTCGAAATAACTATTGTTTCATCATTTTGAGCAGTAATCTATCATGAATAATGGAGTAAATTTCAAACACCGTTGAAAGAAACGTCTTCAAATTTTATACACGTGACAGTATGATAGCAAAAGTAATTTTACAGATTATTTTATATATTTCACTTGTAACCATAATTGCAGCAAAAATGTGTTATTTTTAACCTCATTTTTCAACTTGAACATGAGGAATTAATAAACTTATAATATAATATATATATATATATATAATAATATAATATATATATATATATACTAATATAATATATATATATATATAATAATATAATATATATATATATAATAATATAATATATATATATATATATATATATATATATATATATAATAAATATCACTTAAGATTATAAAACGTTCCATTTCTAAAATTTATGTAGTTACATGAAAATGCATATGAGTCAACGAGTCGTTTTCTCTCAAAGGTCCTACAAAGGAATCGGCTGTATGGGTTGATGAATCGCACATGTTTAATGCAATTTCCGGCAGAAATAGACCTACCTCGCCTTCACAGCTGCAACCTGCTGACCCTTTAGGACTTTCTGATGAAGGCAATGTGTGAGTTATCTTCAAAAATACAATCATCTCCATTTCATATTTTCAATTTAAAAATGACAAAATTTTCAAGTCATAGCCTTTGGTTACAATTTAAAATTAGTTCTTGCGCCAAAGATGCGGTCTCTACAATTAACTAAGATGTACTCATATCTGTGTGCTAATAGCTAAAATTTGCTAATGGTCAAGATTTTTCTGACAGCTAAAATATATCAGTATGTAAGATCTCTATGTACCTGGGGCATACCAATAGCAAAGATACATTAAACTTCTCCACAACAATATTATACGGACCGAGAAAAATTATCGTTGTAGAAGGGTTTATCGTTATATCGAATATCGTTGTAGGGAGGTTTTACTGTATAATATTTACCAATCATTGCGATCTATTAGTATTTAAAATTTTATAACTGAGGTTTACTATTGGCTAAAATTTAACTTCTGGTTATTGGAATTTTAATTGATGGCCATGAAGTAAACAAATTCCTTCCACACATGGGCACCGATAGCATAAAAATATTGGAGGGGACAATATACCAGTAGAAGGCATTTTGTTTGAAATTGGAGGGGGACATGGAACCCTAATACCAACATTGAGGGGGGACAGTTCCCCCTGTCCCTATTGCTAACGGCACCCATGCTTCCACATCATGGAAGACTAGATTATGATGTAGTTTAAATTTCACTAGCTTTTTTTATTTAAGCTGGAACCTTTTTTTTTCCTTCATAAAAGATAGAAAGAAAAGGAAATTCTCATGGTTCAAGCAAGATTTGAATGTTTAGTTTTTAGATTATATGGAAATAAAATTGTATGTGGTTTGTCACAGTTGTTTTGCAGTTACGGCAATGGCACAGTAACTCAAAGGCCCAATTTGAGTTTGACCTTAGACTAGGCCCCTTTCTTTTTTTCTGACGCTTATGAGTCAAGTATTCTGCAGTTTGTATTAATAATCATATCTATATGTTTGTATTAATAATCACAGGTGTATGTTTGTATTAATAGTTACAGGTATATGTTTGTATTAATAATTACAGTTATATGCTTGTATTAATAATCACAGGTATATGTTGGTCACACTGACTTAAAACACTTGAATATCAGCATGTAAATTAGGCTATGAATGATGATGTATATAGGGCTTGACAAATCACGGCGGCGATGTTTACGCGACAAGAATGACACTTACTCACCTCAGACAGAAAACCCAGAAACGTAGTAGAAAGAGAAGATTACATACTTGCCAGCTGCCAATGGTGATCAGATTTGCCTTGTCCTGATTATATATATATATATATATATGTCAGTTTTCATTCTAAGCTTATTTCATAAAGCTGAGCACCCTGCCTGCCCTTTTATGAAAATACATGGTGCCCTTACATGCATCTAGTAATGAACGTTTGCGCTGTATTGGAAATCTGCCCTTTTCCCAAAAAAAAATATCTTGGTTCTATACTCGCCACATATAACAAAAAGTCATACATAACAAAAATTTTTGCTCCCATCCAGTTTCTTATACTTACAATGCCATCGGATTTAACGAACCAAAAGTTCAATCCCTTGAGGTTCACTATATTGGGGTTTGACTGTAGTTTAAATGCAGTGGTTAGTCAAGCCTTGTTTTCCTTCCATGTTCCCATCCTTTCTAGATAAGGTGAAGTACTTTTAACATGAATACATTTTTTGCCAACGTGAGTGTTCATATTTATGAGGTTGGACTATATTGCAAAAAAATGTACATTACATAGATATTATATTATGTATGGTCTTTTGGATAAATGACAAATAAATTTAAGTTTTGACATTTATCCAAAAGATGGAAATTTACACAAATGAAATATGTACATACAAGTTAGGCTATGCTGTAGCATCTCAATTATCGAAACCATTTTTTTACAATGAGAATATATTTGTCACAAATGAAGATTGAAGAACTATTATTGAGTAGGGACTCACGAATCAACGGTCATTGATACACCAACCCACATTTCCAAAAGGTTTAATCATGATTTAATGTTCACCATTTTGTTTCCCCGTACATACGCTTTTCCCATCCAGAATCCAGATGGACCGACTCATCAGCAGTTCGCTCTGTTCCCGGCGACGGAAAAGATATTGGCTGCAGGCGACGATTGAGTTTAGTGTACAACACGGTACGACGCAAAGATTACTTAATTGTATTTTGTCAAACTACTTGACAAGCATTTTCTGCGCGTAAGTACCCCTACTGGACATGATGATTACGACCCTCCGAGTGTGACACCACGAACCCTTGAGTGGAACAGCAAATCATCAATTAGTGTTAAAGGGGTAACCAATGAACATTTGCGTATGAAAAGGGTGAACAGCCAATAAGATCATTGCGAGTGTAGAGACGATGAGGCGAACACCAAGCAATGGTACTCTTTTGTTTGTGCTCCCAACGAGATGGTCACTCTACTCATGATTGACATTCATAATATCGCATAATGATAATGTTATTTCTTAATCGTAACAATTTAACTTACATTTCTACTTGATTGTGAATAAATTGTTTAACCCAGAGTGACAATGCTGTCTACATAGTTCATTCGATTCTTGGTATCCCTGACTTAACTGAGATAAGGTTCCAGGGTAACATTCCACGTGAGTTGTCGCAGGAGCTAAACTCCTTCTGATTTGACTTGTAAGCTATCGGCGATATTATGGAGTCTATCGCCACCCCATCGTTCTTCAATCTATCAAAGAACGATAACCAATCATATTTGTAGAGGTCCCGCATATTATCGGTCCCATAACAGCCGACATTTAAATTGGTGGTGATGGCCCTGTTACCGCATGGTAACACCATTACAATCGGAGCCTTCCACAAGTGACAACCTAGTCATCACCTCTATAATTGCAGAGACCGCCACAATTGATTCAATTATTTATACTTACTTTGAAAAAGAAACAAATACAATGTTTGTTTTCATTAATAATAATTTTTTTTTTTTTTCATCTGGTGATTACAAGAACGTTAAATTATCAGAAGTGGGTTTATCCCAATTCATTGTGATAACCAGGCATTACTGTGTGTTTAAATATAAAATTGTTTGAATTTTTTGTTTTCAGAGGAAGGTTTCCCGAAGAAGAATTGCATGATTTGTACCCGGATGGTAACTATTTCAGTTATCATTCTTTTTTCATGTTTATTAATTATATAAATGTTATGACACGAATTCATGTGAATTTTAAAATATTTTGAATCTATTAAAAGTGGTATTTTTGCAGGCTCCGGGAATATTCTTTCTGAGAATTTTGTACCCACTTGGTATTTGCTTGAAAATCATCACAAAACAAGGTAATGAAAAGTTTTTATTTATTTTTTAAAGAATATAATATCGATTCATTAAAAGTATTTATGACGTTCTTTAATATGGTATAAAAGTCTAAAGTTCTTTAGTATGGTATACAAATATATATGTTCTTTTGTATTTGGTATAAAAATATGTGTGAAGTTCTTTAGTATGGTAACTACATTTATGTAAAAATTCTCTATTGTGGAGTATGAATTTCATAAAAGTTTTATGGTTTCAGAAAATAACATAAAACCGTGAAATATAAAATGTAATACAACCATGGAGTACAAAATAATGTAATAAAACTACGTAATGTAAAATATTGTGGCAAAACCATGAAATATAAAATAACATAATAAAACAATGAAATATAATATAATGTAGTAATAAACGTGAATTAATAAAGATCACTGTTGAACTTCATTGGTTCATAAAATATTAATTACCTATTTCATGTAGTTTTGATGACCTGAAAGCTGGACTAACGTACCTGAAAAGAAAAGTGACACAACACAGAGAAGGCCCTCTGGCTTTTTTAAAAGCTAATGTCTGCTCCATTGTTGAATGCATGGATGCTCTTGTAGGTAATGTGGCTTTCGTTTTCATAAATTTATGTTGGAGATTCGAGGTTCTTATATATTCAAATGGAATTGCATTTAATCACACTTATTTTGTTCGAAATATTTTAATTTAATGGAGTTCCAAATTATCCAGTTAACTAGATGTCTCGATCTTTCGTATAGAAGATCCCTTAACTTTGTTGTGGCGTAGTGACCACCCTTCTTTTTGCAAACTATAACATCATCTCGTCCAATTATCGAAATTTGGGATTACCCAGACTAGTCTCGCTCTCGATTTATTGGGTAATTGGTATTCCATTGTATTACTTCATTTTTTATTCATGCAATGATTTTAATTGTGACTTTTCTATAGGTGTGAACTCCGCATTGGAGAAAGACAAACAGGCTGTGGGTGTGGACCTTATCGAGAACCTGGAGACTGGTATCGTAAGTAAGTGAATAAGGTTTTAATAAATTGGCATGGAATTTCTTTTTCAACGGTTAAGAACTTTTCTGTGACTCACTGGAGTGGTGGTTTTTACATGTGCATTCTTCTGTAGTTGTATATGCAGCTAAAAGTGTGTACCAGTCAAAAAGCTTGGTTATTTGATATAAAAAGTGAATTTTGTGCATGTCTTAATTTCACCAAGTTTGATAATCCAGGGGAGTTTGAAGGGGATCACAATTTCCATTAAATATAAATACATTATATATATATATACATACTGAACTGTTGAAAAAGCTGGTACAGGCGTGCGTATGCAAATAACGGAGCTTTGCAACCAATCAGCGTAACGCGATGCGGTCGGCAGCGCCTATATAAGACAAGAGATGTCTGGCAAAGCTGTTAGATCGGTTCTTGCCGCTACAATGGCAGGTTATCAAGATTTAAGTGATTTTGAACGTGGCGTTATAGTCGGCACAAGAGAGATGGGACATAGCATCTCCGAGATAGCGACAAAATTTGGATTTTCACATATGACCATTTCACGGGTATACCGTGAATATCAGGAATCCGGTAAAACATCAAATCTCCGACAGCGGTGCGGCCGGAAAAAGACCTTGAAAGAACGGGACCTTCGACGACTGACGAGAATCGTTAAACGAGATAGACGTGCAACACTTCCTCAAATTGCCGCGGATTTCAATGCTGGGGCATCAACAAGTGTCAGCGTGCGAACTGTTCAACGAACCATCATTGATATGGGCTTTTGGAGACGAAGGTCCACTCGTGTACCATTGTTGACTGCACGGCACAAAGCTTTACGCCTCGTCTGGGTCCGCCAACACCGCCATTGGACTGTTGATGACTGGAAACACGTTGCCTGGTCTGACGAGTCTCGTTTCCAATTGCATCAGGCGGATGGACGTGTACGGGTATGGAGACAACCTCATGAATCCATGGACCCTACATGTCAACAGGGGACTGTTCAAGCTGGTGGAGCTTCTGTGATGGTATGGGGCGTGTGCAGTTGGCGTGATATGGGACCCCTGATACGTCTAGAGACAACTCTGACAGGTACGTAAGCATCATGTCCGATCACCTACACCCATTCATGTCCATTGTGCATTCCGACGGACTTGGACAATTTCAGCATGATAATGCGACACCCCACACATCGAGAGTTGCTACCGAGTGGCTCCAGGAACACTCTTCTGACTTTAGACACTTCCATTGGCAACCTAAATCGCCAGACATGAACATTATCGAGCATATCTGGGATGCCTTGCAACGTGCTGTTCAGAAGAGATCTCTACCACCTTGCACTCCTATGGATTTGTGGACTGCCCTGCAGGATTCCTGGTGTGAATTGTCTCCAGGATACCTTCAGACATTAGTCGAGTCCATGCCACGTCGTGTTGCGGCACTTCTGTGTGCATGCGCACGGAGGGGGGCTGCACGATATTAGGTAGGTGTACCAATTTTTCTGGCACTTCAGTGTATGTATATATACACATACAGAGGGTGTTTGCACATATTTATAATGCATCTTATGTGTATGCAGAAACTAAGAAAGAAGCTGATGTCCTGTTTGAAGATATGTTGAACAGGAAAGAGAAAGCTGATTCTACAAGAAATGCTCTCAGTGTTTTGCAAAGGTTTCGGTTTCTCTTCAACCTCCCGGCAAACATTGAAAAGAATATTCAAAAAGTAAGGTCAAATAGTTTCATAAATATATCAATTAATGTTTCTTAAATGTGTCATCAAGTAGTTTTCCTTAGTGCTTCAAGTGAAGTAGTTTTTCTTAATGTGTTAGGTGAAATAGTTTTTTTTAATATGTCGTGAAGTAGCTTTTATAAATATTACATGAAATTTTAAGTCAAATAGTTTGTAAATTTTTCTATTTTTTTATAATTCAGAAACTGCGTTTGATTATGTATTATGTTTCATGGAAAACATGACATTATGTATGGATATTTACGGGCGATTACGACATTGTTATGCTTATGTGTGTGTACTTTAAGGAAATTATGATACTGTCATGTGCTTGTTTTAGGGATATTGTTATATTATCATGTGCATGTTTTAGGGAGATTACGATATTGTCATAAATGACTATGCAAGGGCGAAGTCACTGTTTCAAGATACAGAAGTTGCTGTATTCAAGAAAGGTGATTTATTTTTTTAATCCAGAGTATAATTTATTTATTTTACAGTTATTAAGCTTGAGTAATTACTTTTTTTTTTGGAAGTTGAAAAAAGTACTATTGTGATTTTTTTTATATAACTGCGTGTATGTATATGGATTTTTTTTTTAAATGTAACTTTTGTTTTGCGGCTTAGTGGTCCTAAGGGTTATGATCAACGTTTTTGTATCAACAGAGCCAGGTTCATTTCTTGCTTAAACTGTGATGTGTAAATTCATCACTATTTATGTCACATAGCTATTAGTCTCATGCTAGATGAAATGGTATCAGTAAAAATGATGTATTACGAATTTTTCCCCCGAAAATGGCGACAGTTGAACCCAATAAGAAAGTAACTGTAAGTCAGTTCGGAAAATCATTTCCCAAAATTTGGCGCCTATCTTTCATGCCAAAGGAGATGCTCTTTTAGCATCATATAATAGTTGCCGAATGAGATGTTCTTTTAGTGAGTAAAAGTTTATTTTCATTATTAGTAATGTGGAGCATCCAATGAATATACTGATTATTGTAACATTCGTAATTCTTTAGTGTATTTGGAAGTCGAAAATCGAATTGAAAAATTTCGCCAAATGCTGCTGGATAAGTTGAAGTTATTGCCACCGGCATTGGAAGAACAGAAACGGTTAATTAAGTAAGAAAAGTCCTGTTAAAATATTTTTTATATAACTTACTTTATAAGTTCCATTTATACTATTGTAGAGACAGTCGTCTAAATACCTCAGCTTTAATTATTGTGATTTGTAGTATTTAAAGTACTAATTTACGGTATTTAAAGTAGTAATTTGTAGTATTTAAAGTTAATTTGTAGTATTTAAAGTCATAATTCATGATTTTTAAAAAACTCTGACATTACCAAATGTAGTTTCTAGCTCCCGATAGGGAGATTATTATCAACTTTTAGGGTAACATAGGAATTTTCTTGATAGTGGTCTACATTAAAAGCTGCTACATCTAATTTTTTTCCCTATAGATTTTTAGTTAACTTGGAAACGCCTACTGACGCTGCTTGGGAAAGTATAATGCACAGCAAAAACTGGTTGCTAAATGCGATGAATTCTTCTAATAATAAGTTCCGCAATCAAGGTGAGTTTGAAGAAAATACCCAATTTGCAATACAGTGAAAATTTTCTGTAATGGTGCTCTAGAGATGGGGGAAAAAATATTATTATAAACAAAGATTAATCTAATACATTCTGTATCTATCAAGACTGGGAAATAGTATCATTATCGACGAATTTTGCTGCATAACTTATAAAAAATACTTATTTTTTTATAAATGATATTAATTTTTAGATTCACAAAAAGAACCTGTCCCAGAATCTAGTGACATGCCAAACAAACCCCCGAGTGGTATTCAGTTTGTCATCGAACTCTCACGGTTATTCACCGAACATTTTCCAAATTTCTGGAAACTTGGTCAAGCCTACTTAACAGGACAGTTGCACGTTAGAGAGGTATTCTTTATAGTTATTGATTCAAATGTAGTGCCACAAAGTGCCTATAGCCATTGCCAAATACGTTTTTGTCACTTCCTCAGGCAATCTAGGGCTTCCTTGATTGCTCTCGTTATGCTCTCATCTGTGTATTTCATCTTTTTTACTTGTTCAATTCCCTCCTTGTTTTCTTTACGTCTCAGTGATTATATCCACCGATCATCATAAAATTTTGTTGTCAACTCGGGTTTGACTACCAGTGGTGTCAGAAAAAAGAACACTTACCGATTAACTGTGCACTGTAGTTTGGTTGTTGGTTTTCTAAGTCTTAAGAAGTTAAGACTTCTTGGAAAACTGTAGGTTCTGGTGCAGGGTGACCTTTGCTGTCCTTGCACCATAAAAACATGAACAAAGTTTGCTGATCTGGGTTTGATTTCTAATAATCTGGATTCGTAGGTCAGGTTAAGCCATCGGTTCCATCCCTCCTTATCTCCAATAGCCTTGGAGCATAAATTATATAAACAAACAAATCCCTTTTTGCTCTAAATTCACATGTTCTTTGTCTACGCTTTCTGCTTTCTACCAACATCCAGAACTGGTGCTCTACGCTAGAATTGCTGTTGGAGTGATTTTGCCATTGTCTGGATTTTGAAGCTTGGTTGTATATCAGGTTTTAGTATAATAAACATGCTATGGGTCGAGGTCACATTAAGTCGGTAATTCTGGTTTGAACGACATGCATCATAGCCTTAAAAAGCTAGAAGTGGACAAACCTCAGATTTGGCTAAAATATAGTTGTGAATATATTATAGTATTGATGTCGTTTGCAACCATCAATTCAATCATTTTGTGTACATGGTCATTTAAAAGTGGTGGTCAAAGAATGGTCACTTAAAGATTCTCAAGAGACTGTCAATCCAAGATCAACCAATTCACAAATTTACCCTGGCATTCATACTAGCCTTTTAAAATCCCTAAAACTGTATTTAGATTATTCCTTTTATCACGTTCGTATCTATTTGCTGCCTGCATATATATCATCATCATCATATTCAACCATTATCTATCCACTGCTGGATGAAGGTCTCTCCAAATGCTTTCCACACAAGTCTATCCTGGGCCATTCGTTTCCACGTCACCCCAACCTGTTTTCTTATTTCATCCACCCATCTAGTTTGAGGACGTTTTCTAGGTCTTCGGTGGTCTCTTGGAATCCAGTTCAGAATTTCTGTTGTCCATCGTTGATCAGTTCTTGCAATATGCCCGGCCCATCGCATATATGTATACATATATTTATAAATTCGAAAATCATCTGAAAATGTGAGAAAAATAAGTACAATACGCAAACTTCAAACGTTCTGATATTCGTCTCTCTATGGCCTCATGCCCTTTTCTCTCATGTTTATATAGGATTTTCGAATTTATATATATACAGTCGAAACTGCATATGCGCACATCAACATGGCAAGGAAATTATGTACTTATGTGCATTTCTTTAAAATGCTACATGTAAAGTACTTTCCCAATGAATGTTTACTACACTTTGTGTTATTAAATTCCTATTTTTAATGTTATAAATTATGTAGAGTATTTATTTTAACATCCACAGAGTAGCTTTACTCTATGTATAAATACAAGAAGTACAGTAGTATTTCTTCAGTTTAACTAATTCGAAATTTCCAGCTTTTGTGATCGTGCTGTTTAAACATGTAGATTTTCTATTTTGGTCTTCCACAATTAAAGCTGCTATGCATAAACTTGAAAATGTTTAGCAAGCAAGGATGTTTCCTGGTTATCAACTCCTTGCAAATGAATGAAAGTGTGGGAAAGTTTAAGACACAAAAGGTTCATGTAACTCACTCCCTATCAGGAGCTTATGTACAACGTTAGCGGCCCTGGGCGAAACAGATTTTAGCGGTCCTCAAAAATGTTTTAACATAACACAACGATTAAAAAAAACTGACCAGGGTTTAGCATTACAAAATAAAGTTCTTCACTGGTTTAAACTCCAAAGGTAACAAGAAGATAATAAAGTCAAATTAAAAATAAACGTTTCTAAGCACAGCTGAGGATGTTTCATTCACTTGTCATTTCTTGCTTAACTTCGATGTTGTGGATAAATGAGAGTTTTATTTAGGTATACTGCCGCATTATAAACACAAAGAAAAACCAGTACAACGTAATTATAAATTTCTACTTCTCAGAACTTTGCAATAAGTTCTTTTTTGTCGGAAACAGGCGGTCTCTGTAGTGGCTATAAGACCGCCACAATAAACAAGATAACATGTATAGTTTACTGATGCTAACGCATTTGACTAATAACGTGTATATTTATTTTGACCACCACTGAGAAACTTCATGATCATTATGGAAAGTTTAACGTCATATACAAAGGTCAATTGATGAAATACTCTGGGAAGGTATATAAAGGCCGCTAAAAACTTATTTCTTATGCTTGCACCTCACTTTTTTAGTGACCGTGGGCGGCCGCCCAACTCACGCCTCTTGAGCACAGCCCTGCTCCCTATACAATACCCAGAATTCTGATATAAATGTATGGCAATACTTTTGTGGAAATGCAAGTGTGATGCCTTAGATATTTCTTTATGCTCTTATCAGGTTAAAATTCCATAAAAAAATGCTAGTTTGGCATAAAAAAATATATGCAGTTATTCATATGCAATTAAGCGAATTTAAAAATATTAAGAAGATGGGAAAATTTTTTAGGCTTATTATTTTATGCATTTGTTTGTGCATCTGTGCACAAATATGCTGTGTGTGTGTTTTATGTGTATTTGACTGTATTTATATGTGTGAATTTCCTTCTCAATTTTCAGGTTCCATTTGTAATAAATATATTCTTTTTTCTCCCTTGCTTATTAAATTGACAAACATAAAAGCGAAAAAAAAAAAATAATAATAATAACCAATAGTTAAGTACAGCATTCACCATTGTATAATTACAAAAAGCTGTCATTTATAAATCACTCAGTTCAAGACTGTAGCCAGGATTTAATTTCGGGGGGGGGTCAAATATTTTTACAGCATGTACTGATACAATCACAGCATGCAAGGCACATGTAGCCAGGTCCAATTAAAAATTCATTTCTGGGGTGGGGGTGGCGTAAGACCCCCCCTGGATATGGGCATGACTCAGCTTGTGTCAGCTCTGTATTAGAGTTGACAGAGCTACTGCCTGAAATCTCGGAAAGGATCAGCAGCTGTGAAGAACATTAATTTTTTATATAGCAAAATGGAATCCTGGGGTCTTCAAATGCACTATCGGAATGTATTTGGCTAACTCTAGCTTATAAAGTAATATTTAAATATATTATTATAATAATATATTTAATAACATAATATTAATTTGAAGTCATATTTAAAACCAGTCATTAGGGATTGATCCCCGAAAACTGAGCATGAGTAATTGGCGGTTTGTTCATGATCTTGACTGTGAGGTCTGGTACAGCATGACCGTTGTTGTCCTTCCACATTAAAATGATCAAACAATGACTATGTGGTAGAAACAATTGTAAGTACTAACACAGCATGACCATAGTTGTCCTTGTGCCATAGAACAGAACCTTTATTTTAGTTTTAAAGAATATGCAAACAACGTGTGCTTTTATTAATAACAAGAATTAGTTTTGTAACAAATTTGATTTTGAAATAACTGCCATTTTTAACTTTGTTCGCCTGGTGGTTTCCTTCCTTTGATAATAATTTTTATTATAGGTTGCTGAAAACAATGAGCAACAGATCCTCTCCAAAAGCAAACAATTTAAGGTAAAGGTCTGATAGGTTTTCCTTCACTCCTTGTGTCCAACTTCCTTTAATGTAATTTTTTTGTGAGTTACTCTTAAATGATAATCTCCAATAACCATATAAATTAATAACTCTCTAGTACTATTAAAATGAATAGAGTAATAACGTAATTATATAGTAAACTTTCTTTAATGAAATTAAATTTATGATATCGAAGGGATCACCAGTCAGAGGGGAAGTTTGGTGGGTATAAAATGAAAAGTATTATTTTAAAAACGTTCATTATTCTGTTACATTGTTTATTAGAATCATGGGAACCATTATTATTGTAAATATTTTAGTAGAATCATAAGTTCCAGCGTTGTTATTGGTCTTTTATTGGATTTACAAGATTCATTATTATCATTAATATATTGAATTCATATGAGTTATTGTCTTGAATCCTTTGTTAGACTCGCAAGTGTCATTATTGTCTTAAATCCTTTATTAGACTCACAAGTATCATTATTGTCTTAAATCCTTTTAGACTCACAAGAGGTATTATTATTACTAATCTTTTATTAGACTCATGAGACATTATTGTCATGATTCTTTTATTTGACCCATCAGTTATTGTCTTCAATTTTATTAGATTCCTGAGAGTCATGATATTTTGGATGTTTATTAGACTCACCAGAATTATTGTTGTCTTCAATTTTATTAGACTGCTGACAGTTGTGTTATTTTGAATTTTTTATCAGGCTCGTCAGTCATTATTATCTTCAATTTTATTAGACCCTTGAGAATCATGTTATTTTAAATATTTTATTAGACCCATCAGAGTCTTTGTCTTCAATTTTATTAACTCCTGAGAATCATGTTGTTTTAAATTTTTTATTAGACTCTTGGGAATCGCTTTGCTTTGAATTTGTTAAACTGTTAAAAATCATTATCTTCATGAATCTTTTATTACATTCATGAATCGCCATTGTGTTGAATTGGGTTTTTTTTCAAATCATAGGAGTCAAGGAAGATGATTATGTTATGGATTGAATTTGACATAGCAATTCTCAGATTGTAATGTTATAATTGCTCTGGACTGCAACTCTCATTCTATTTATTTATATTTACATCATCCAAGACAATCTTCCTTATTAATATATGGAAGCGATATGCTAAACATTTTTCTAACTTGATCCATTCAGGAGCAGACGCAGACTTCCATTTTGGGAGGGGGTCAAGGACAGAATTTGCCATGGTCTTGGAATAACACCCTTCATTTATCATGAAAGTTGGAATTTTTAAAATATATTTTGGGGGGGCCATGACCTCTGTGACCTCCCTCTTGTGTCCACCTTTGGATCCATCCATACCCCCCCCCGGAAATATAAACTTGAAAGCTAATATGTAGAGAGCTGTAGTTAGTATTTATAATGTCAGTTTAGAAATTTAAAGATCGTTCATTTTGAAGTTCAACATGACTGTTGTACGAGATTTTTTTTTTTTAATCAAAATAAAATTTCTAATTTAAAATGCATTTGTGGATATGCTAAAATGTTATTCCGATGCAGTTTGCATTAAACGTTAGTAGTAAAATTGTGGAGCATAGTTTTTACAATTGAGTAGGATGTATCGACTCATTTCTGATAGACATCGCTGTCCTTCATCAGGAGTTAACCAGGGTGCACATAGTGTTGCCATTTATTATGCTTGTAATTCTTGTTGTCACTATATGTATGTCACAATACATTGCATACTCAAAGTCGTATTTGTTTTTAGAACATGGTTATCGATGTTACACATAGATTCTGTGAGTTGATTTCAAAGGCCCTTAGCCCACAGTCTTGCCATTCCATAGCCTATCAACAGATCAATACCATGGCCTGGCCCAAGTCGGAATCTCTGGTACCATGGCTTCCACATTGCTTACGAAGCATAAGGTGAATAGCCACATTTGTAACTAAAGTAAGATGCCATTTTAGACATTGTTTAAATCTCCATTTTCTTGGCAAAGATGATAGTGGTTTCTGAAATGTTGCAAAACTGTTTAATGTCAAAAACATGTGTACTGGGGCTGCATTAAAAGCAAGGTAATGCTACATTCGATAATAAAATGTATTAGATAAATTTAAAGTATCAGATGCAAATTGCATTTACCAAAAAAAACCAACATAACTGTTATTTTATTTTCAAATCATAGAAACCCCCCTTTTTTTTTGTAATTGTAAGAATGACTTTCATATTCTTTTTTACACTTATTAGTAGGCCTCAAGGCTTTGACTGGAACCATTGAGGGTGGGGTAAATTTATTTTATCCTGCCATGGACTGGAGGTCACATTATCAGTCTCTTAAGTCAAATTGAAGTCTTAGACTCGTAACAAACTGCTACCTTTTAACTTACTACTTTAACGTAACAACTGCTACTTTAACTTTCCGTTACCGATCACTAATCTTAAACCATGATGTCTACTCATCTGGAATACCTGGAAAAGTCAGGGAAGTTTTTTCTGACTGTAAAAGTCAGGGAAATTTGAAATTCATTGTTATAATAAATAACTTATTAAAATAATTTTCCTGAACTGTGCTTTTCATACCACATTACCTACTGAAAAATTTGAAAAACTTGTACTTTTGACTAAACTTCTTCCAAAAGTTACCATTTTGCACCAAAACTAATATAATTTATATAAAATTATTAAGCCTATATATTTCTCAGGAGAAAATGTTTGCCAAATATATAACTAAAACTTGAAAAACAAAAAGTGTTTTTAGCTAAATTATCTAATCTGTAAGGGATTTTGATCATACCAATCTCCTTTTTGTTATATATAGTCATACACATTTTAAATGAAATAGAAGATGAAGCATCAGCTTTGCGATTATATAGTTAAACTCTTTTATAATGAACTCAAAAGGGCCGAATGGAAATGTTGCTGTAAATATTTAATTAGTGCAAGTTTTTAGTGTAAAGAAATACACTTTTTAATACAGCTTTTGAATTTGTAAATTCACTATAATTGAGTTATAAATGGCTTTGGGGTTTGCATTAATTGATTTCATGGCCTTGAAACTTGCTTTGATTGGGCAAATTTTAGTGCATTGTGTGTTGTTTACTGTAATTAGCGACAGGAAATCGATTAAGATTTGGTCTGGAAACCTGGAAAAGTCAGGGAAGTTTGAAATAGAATTTGAGTAGACACCCTGTTAAACTCTTTACGCTAAGTTTTTCAAAGGTAACTAAGCAGTTCTGTTAACGTTATAATAATTTATATTTCATGGGGATTGTTGTCGGAGGCTACAAATAAAGATAATAGTTAATACACAGACTTTTATTAACGCTTCAAGGTACAAGTCATTAGTTCAGTATCATTTGCCAAACGAAATCAGGAAACAATGCTACGTCCAATCTTAAGCAAGGGTTCACCAGCACGGTCTCCAGTATACTAAAAATATTTTAACCAATTACTAAAAGAAACAACTAAATGTATTTACTGATCAACGAATACTCATTGAGATAAAGTTAAACAATCATTCGTAACCTGGATTTTTCAATCCCTGGCAGGCTTGATGTCAGTTCTCAGTCTTTACGTTGTAAGAGTTCGTCCAATGTGTTCCTTCTACTTTGGTATCTGCAAGTAGCTTAAGATGCACAATACAGAGATAAAGTAATTCCTGCTCAATGGTGCTTCCTTAACACTAAGCTTGTACTAATCTGATCAATATGGCTTATCCAGGACCATGCTGAGGGGAGTGCGAGCTGGGTGTAGTGCAAATACCAAGAAATCAGTTTTTAGCAACTCCATATACTTTCAACAGAGTATTTGGTCAATTCACCTTTTGCGTGTGACGTCATACTTCCCATAATGCAACCTCTAAATGGTGGTCAGAATAAATACACGTGTTATTAGTCAAATGTGTTATCATCAGGAGCCTATGTACATTATCATGTTTATTGTGGTGGCCATACGGCCACTGCAGAGACTCGTGGCAGCACAAAAAACTAGAAAAATTACTTTGTAAGTTCTAATATTATAAAACAAGCAGCTTTGTTCGTTAAGTTAGCTTTTCATTAATTCGTTATAATTATAATAATTAGAGTAATAGTAAATTACAATGATTCGTATTTTATTTAATTAATTTTTATCCCCTATTTTCAATTTAACTTCATTATCTGCTCTTTATTTTTACCTACAGCGTTTAGACCAGTAAAGGACTTTATGCTTTATAAAGGACCCAATGCTAAACCCCGGTAAATCTTTTTATCGTTGTGTTATGTCAAAATATTTTTAAGGGCCGCTAAAATCTTCTTTGCCCAGGGCCTCTAAAATTTTCTTTGCCCGTGGCCGCTAACACCGTAAACACGGCCCGGGTTTATCATTGCACCGTAATAAACTAACATCTGACGACAGACTAAATCCACTAATATTTTCTACTGATTTTCTGAGGTTAGTGACAATAATGATTTTACACTTTTAATGGATTAACGAGCTTCTAAATACTCGTTCATTAACTTTTACAATTATGCAACCATAATTTATAATTCTAATTCTACCATTACTCTAAGTGCAATTCCTGTTAATATTGAACAACAATAACTTAATTAAACTAAACAATATACACAAATAACCCTCACTTATGATAACAAAATTACAACACATTACCCAACGTCCAGTCGATGTCCATTCCAGCACTGTATCCGATGAATTATCGAGTTAAGTCCGGTAACAGTTCGCTGAACGGGTGCACCCAGCCGCTACACACCTTTCACTTCAGTAGACAGGTCTACTCCAGATAACGACCTTGCCAAGCTATCTCACCGTCCTTGAACCTATCTCACCGTCCTTGAACCTGGGTTGTAGTCCTGCTGTTGCAAGCATGCACTTTCTGTAATCGAAGCACCCATTGCTTCTAGGCCTCTTGTATAAGAACTTATTCATAACCAGTTTCATTTAACACCTCCATCGGTACCAACTGTTGGTGTCAGGAAATTAACAAAGAAATAAGACCTAAACATCGTAACGTCCGCACTGCATCACAGCTCATTATCAGTTCATGACTTAACAGTACAATTCTGAGCCTCTAGCTGGCCCCATCGCCGGCTACCCACCTTGCAACATGCCTTCTGCCTGCTCAATCAGTCAGTGTGTGAGTGCAAGCGTCGCTGAACTCATGCCTAGTATGTATTTCTATCGTTTAAATAATATTGAACATTGGCATAACACCCAGCCAAATAACGTCACAATGATGTCTCCATAGATCGTCAGCGATATTCCCAGGTAAATACAATATCAGTAATGGCACTGTTGGATCCTTCTCCAACATTTCAACAGTGGACTGTTACAGACTTAATTGCGCCTGTTCGATGCATCGGCGCATTATGTCATTAAATGTATCATATGAAAATGTACTTATGTAAATGACTTTTTCTTCATCAATGAATGTATTTGTCAAATTATGATCTTTATTTGCGTTGTTACTTTTTTCCGGAGTAATGCAGTTCTCAAGCTAGACTCTTCAGAAACATGCTCAGAATGGTGCAAGCTCATATTTGATATCCGGGTCCTATAAGCCCCTTTAAACAAGCAGCGATGGTGGTATTTCCAAGTTGTCAATGGGCAAAAATGCTATGTTCTTTTTTTTAATCAAACTACAATACATATTCACACACATACACCACCACCACATAACTGACTTAGCAGACTGTATATTGATCAAGCTATGTGGCAATCATTGCTTATAACGTGCCTGAATTTCCCCTAATGATTTAAATATAAGCTATATTTTTACCATCATAAATTGCATCTGCATATTCTAATTAGCATAAATTAAAATTTTTGAGAGAATATGCTTATTGGGAACTGTTTCTGGAGCTTGTGTGATTTCTTGAGTCACTTAAACAATAACTGTCGAGTAACAACTATTTTTTGACACTGGTATGAGGTTTAAAAACACCGTGCTTTGGGAACCAACTTCTCTCTTTGTCAAATAAAGGTAGAGTAAAGAATGTGTGAAAGTCCCGAGTTTATGCAATTATGAGACTCGCTGAGGTAATCTAACTGAAAATAGACCGCACATCAAGTTGTTATGTGTGTAATGTTGTAGTTGTTATATGTGAAATTATTGCTTTTATGTGAAAGTTCCGAACTATTTTTTTAGACATAGCCCAACTACATAAAAGGGAGACATGGATAGTTGAGATTGATGATCACAATGGTGGGATAACTCAATTGGTAATATGACTTTTATATATTGTATAAAATTCCAATGGGGATTTTAATTGAAGGTTGTTGATTATAATAGTTTTTTTGCAGCCAAACCTGTTTGAAAACCGGGTTATTGAAACCCTTCATTTGGTTCGTGAAACAGTTCTACAGCCGGGTCCGAAAGAAATGGAGGTACGTTCGTTATTTTGAATTTAGGTGCTTAACATCACAGTAAATTTTTCTTTGAAATTTTAAATTCAAAATTGTTATCTTGATATCACTGTCTCGTAAAGTGTATTTCAAATGTTTTTTTATTCTAGTCCCTTATTATAAATTAGAATTTTTCTTGATTTAGTAATAATAATAAATATTTTATTTATCACTGTTTTAAATGGAATTCAAAATAGCATTTGCATTGAAAATATTTTTGTTGTCATGCCTTCTTCAACTTTGGATTAATATAGCTGAATATTTGGTCTACATACTTCTTCTAAAGATACATAGATGGAGCTGCAGTCATCATCTATGGTAACTAGATCACTGTTTAGTGGCACTGATGAATTATCAGAATCAACATGACCCGTTTAAAAAAATGCTGTTGCACTCTAGTTGCCATTCATTAACACTGGAGCACATCTAACAATGAGCTAATCTCACTGAATGTTCAGCTTACAAGCTGGAACTGAAGGTACAGTGGTATTCGGGTTATTTTCCATCGTTGCTAGGGACTGTAGTGCGACCTATCTGTAGACTAATCTTGTTTGGAGTGCACATGCTGCCTAATACACCATTAAGATGGTATGCAAAATGTCGTCATCGTCGTATTCAACCATTATCTATCCACTGCTGGATGAAGGTCTCTCCAAATACTTTCCACACGTCTATCGTAAGCAATTCGCTTCCATGTCACCCAACCCGTTTTCTTATTTCATCCACCCATCTAGTTTTAGGACGTTTGTATGGTCTTCAGTAGTCTCTTGGAATCTAGTTGAGAATTTCAGTTGTTCATCATTGATCGGGTCTTCTTGCGATATGCCCAGCCCATCGCCATTTCAGTCTTTTTACTTTAACAATCATATCCTCTACTCTAGTTTTCTCTCTCACCCAAGTGTTTCTTTTTCGATCTCTCCTAGTTATTCCAAGCATACACCTCTCCATGCTCCTTTGGGTTGTCTGTAACTTTCGTATTGCTGCAATTTTTAGACTCCATGTCTCTGATCCATAAGAGGGGACTAGCAATACACACAGGTTGAAGACCTTTCTTTTTAGACACAAAGGCAATTTTCCCTTCAGGATAAAACTGTTTCTTCTCAATGCAGACTGTATGATACACAAAATGTATAACAAATATCGTAATGTAAATTTCAGAAGGCAACAATGAACGAGACGCTATGATGGTGCATGCATTTTTTTCATCTACTCCAATTAAATTTTTTTTCAGCCTTAATAAATAAAACACATGTCTCTTAATTTGTGCTTTATCATAAAGAAACTTCCATCAGTATTGAACCACAGAAAGTGTATTTTCAGTTGAAAAATGTTATTGCCAAGGTTGTTTCCTTTTTTGTACTAAATTTTAGCAAATGTTTTTTGACTTTTTCTTAGGTCTTCAGTCAAATCAATGTCCAAGGAAGCATCAAACAGTCATCGCAGGAATTATTGCAAGCGTTTTCGATAGCACTGGAAAAAATGGCATTTCCCGAAGAAAGGCAGTCATTTGAGAAGTGAAATTTTAGCATTCATTCGTATTGCTAATTCATACTACTGTTCATGCTTCTAAAGCTTTGCTCTCAATTTAAACCTGAATTAGTAAATACGTTATTATAGAAGATCACATGTGTTTAACAATTGGTTATTTTACAGGCATGTAGAGTTTGCGGAGGGTTCTTCTTCTGAGGAAGTAGAACTAACTGGAGTAAGTAAATTGCATACATATCAAAATTCACTACTTATCATTAAGCAACATATTAACAGCATTATGATGTACCTAAATTGATGAATAATTTGTTGTTACATTGATAAGGTTTACATTGCAGTGATGCTTGTGTATGATATTATTCCCCCACCTTATAAGGCCCCGCAGTAGTTATGTGTTCGCCTAGTATGCCATAATTCCAGGGCTAACTCCCAGTGGTGCTAAGATGAAACGCTTATCAGTAAACCATTCACCTTTAGATAGCTAGTCCTGTCGTTTAAAATGCCATCTAAGCTGGTGACACGATATGTTGTGCGATGCCAAACTTCTTGACCACGCTAGTCGCACTACGACCTTCTTTCAACTTCCCAATGATTTGACTTTGGGTAAAGTCAGATGTTGTCTACGGGACTTTCTGTTACACATCTCGTACTGCTGCAGCAACTCATCGTCATTCAAACTGATGTGCACTGTTGCAGTGACTTCCACTGAAATCTATAGAAGTCGAACACTACGCAGATTAAATTAAGAAACAATTTTTATCAACGTTCTTTAGGCGTAGTAATATTAACACCGATGTTATGACATGGTTAGATGGTGAAACGTTTGCAAAGAAAAGAAATGTTTCCACTTCCAATGGAGCATGATCCCACAACCTTCTGCAATCCGGGCAGGAGCTCTTACCAACTGAGCTACGGACGACAAGCATATTTTCCGAAACCGGTTATTTCACGGAATGGGGCTGTACATGGGCTGCTTTTTAAAGCAAATTGCGAAGAGATCAGTTTTACATTCATCGAAAAGCCTGTTGCAGCAGATATATTGTACTGCCCCATTCTGCGAAATAACCGGTTTCGAAAAGTACGCTTTAAATACGTTCGTAGGGTATTGAATGTGCGTTGTCCATAGCTCAGTTGGTAAGAGCTCTTGCCTGGATTGTAGAAGGTCATTGGATCTTGCCTGACCAGACTCGGAAAACATTTCTTTTCTTTACGAACGTTTCACCATCTAACCATGCCATAACATCGGCGTTACTATTACTACGCCTAAAAAAGTTGATAAAAATTGTTTCTTAATTTCACTGAAATGCTAAGCATACACTGCTCTCACGTTTTATACTCTACCTACATGCTCACAGTATATCATGCTGCTTATATGCATATGCTCTACTGTAGTGGACTCTGGACCATCTTCTGAGTGGTTTTTTGGTCAGTTCTGCCTGTCCCTTCCGATGTTACGCTACTTTCTCTGCTTTGTTCTTAATTTTTACACACCAGTGTATAATTAAGGAGATTATAGAAAATTTAATTATTGCTGTTAAATATAAACTTTAATATGGAATTTAAAATGCAGAGTATCAGTCTTAATCATACAGAAAAAGACCCTAAAAGATAAAATTTCCAATTGAAGACATTGATTTACTTTCAACTTCTACTTAACGTTTCTTCTAATTCATTATTTGCAGGATGAGAAAAGTTTAGTTATTCTTACAAACTGTAACTATGCTGTAAAAAGTGTCATTCCTCGACTTCAAGAAAGTTTTACAAAACATGGATATCCTGACATGTCTTTAGTGATTAAGGTAGTAAGATTTATTTTTACATTAGCTAATTTTGTGTATAGTTTCATAATTTAAAATATTTTTAAGTAAAAAAATAAATCCATTAGCACCTACTGTGCATGCAAGACCTGGGCTTAACTTTCCAGATTTTCGTAACATTGATATAAATTTCTTTGGGGGTGATGGTGTTAGTCTCATTTCCAGAGGAGCAACAATTTAATGAAGAATCCGAAACTGGTCCAAGCTGTTCCATCAACAGAATCAACCCTGGAGCAGCAAAGCATCCGCTGACGTATCAGGGCTTAAATACCGATTTTCTGCATTGTAGAATACCATTTCTGCACTGCTTTAGTGACTTTTACCAGGAATTTTCGGAAAGCCACCTTGTTGATTTTGACTGCACCAAGTAACCCTACAATAGCGTAGTCATAACACATTCGCCTATCATGTCACTAATCCGAGTTTGATTTCAATGGTACCGTAGACTAGCATTTCTCAACTGCCGGGCCATGGCTCGGTACCGAGCACCGACATCAATTATACCGGCCTGTGAGCGAATCTTGTGGAATTTATTATTTCAGTTTTATAAGCTCTTTTTATAAATATTTTGATGGGAATAGTTGTCGTGAGTGTGTCGGAAAGGTCAGACTCAGAACACCGAAATAACATCTGTGCAGCAATTGCCAGTGACCAATCCGTGTACTTTTAATTATATGAGTATTCATGAATGATCGATAATTTTCAGACATCGAAATCTTTTAGCATTTGAGAAAGGGTATAACGCTCATTATGACCTGTCATAAAAAGTGCCTGCAAGCCGATCATAACAATGTGCGGCACAGCCTCTGTTCTTAAAACTGGACAAAATAACATACCTGTTGCAAATGCCAGTGATCGGTCAGCAAGGAAGTGTACCAGAAAAGTGTGTATTAATAGAAGGAGTATACCGATACTCTTTATGTTATGCCATAATTAATTAGTTGTACTTAAAGTTTAATGCATGAACTTTAAAAAAAAAAAAAAGGAAGGTATTTACAAGTAAATCTGTCGAGACCAGGCTCTCATCTTATGAAAAGAGAATTTACCGGACCCTCATCTTATAAAAAATTGACCAGACGGCGGCCTTATAAAGATTGAGAAACACTACTGTAGACCATATACTGTTTTTCTGCTCGCCATAGTCCAGGGTTTGATTTCGTATTCAACAGAAGTTGGAATTTCTCAGAAAACTGAAGGTCCCAGTCCAGCATGACCTCAGTTGTCCTTGCATTATAAAAACACAAACAAGGCTGCACCCAGTACTGCGTAAATTTAAGTGGACTTAAGTTCTGACTGGAAATGTATTTTTAGTATGGTATGACCATTAGCTCATGTTCTTTAAAATGACTTGGATTTTTATTGAAGGAATTTTCTAAAAGCCATTATGGAAAGCTCATTGGAATAGCAGTTGTGATTTTGACACTAGTTTTAAGTTTAAAACACAAGGTTTCAATTGCCAATGACTCTCTTTATTAAATGAAGGCAGAGTGAAATCACTCTGCTTTCCCCTGATGCTGAGAGTGGAAACAAAAACTTTATAATATCATTAGAAATTCCATTAAATAAGTCACATGACCACACTAACCCTGTGATACAGCTCAATTTTATCTAGAAACAAATTATATCCGCTTAATACCAAAAGTCATACGGTAGAGTTGAACTGCCTTATTTACTATATGGAAAATCTGGGTTTGGTTCTCACTGGTAAGAACACGTTCTGGTTTTTCCACCAAATTCATATTTTGGGATTTGGCAACAGAGATTCAGATTTCATGGAGAAATATAGATTCTTGTGCAAGCGTGACTTGGACTGTCTTTGTACCAGAAAACACAAACAAATAACACATAAAGACCTTGTTTGGTGCAGCATGAACTTCGTTGTCTTTTTTTTACTATAAAATGCAGACAAACCTGTGCATTATAATTTTTATTATCTGTGTCTTCACAATTCCATCTCTGCTCATTCATAAATGCTTTTCTTTTGAATAGAGTTGCCAAGCAAAATTCCGAGATGTTGACAACAAGATATTCGAAGCCTACATCGAACACAAATCTGGCCCTGTGGTCGGGATGATTGAGCAAAGAATGTATGCTGGTTGTTTTTCCTGGGATTCGTGCTACAGGCCAACAGGTTTGTTCCATATTTCATTGAACATAACCAATAAATAGAATAAGTTTCTGAATTTAATTAATAGTTTTTGTACAGCTAAATGGATCTTAGTATGGAATTAAATTTGTATTTTTAAACACCTTAGTATGTTGATTCAGTAACTTTACGGCGGCTTTGGCAACAGCCTCTGAGTGCACTGAACTACTTTTGATTCACAGTAAACTTGATTGCATATAAATGTATCATGGTTTGTAGGTCACCATAATGTATCATAGTTTGTAGGTCTCAATAATATGTCATGATTTGTAGGTCATCATAATTTGTAAGTCCCAATGATACGTCATGGCTTGTAGGTCACCACAATGTATCATGGTTTGTAGGTCACCATAATGTGTTATGATTTGTAGGTCTCAATGATATGTCATGGTGTATAGGTCACCATAATGTATCATGATGTGTAGGTCCCAATAACAGGTTATAGTTTGTAAATTGCAGGAATTTACCATAGGTCCTAATAATAAATATATTGCGGTTTGTAGATTGTGATAGTGTATCATGGTTTATAGATTTCAATAATGCATCATGGTTTGTAGATCATAGTGACCTATTATATGGTTTTGAGAAGCGAAACGATGTTAATAAAATAAGTTTGAAAACTCCATAAGTAAGAGAAACTAACCCCTTAATTTAGTATATAACGTTATATTTAAAAAGGGAAAAAAAAAAACCATTAATAATATCACTGATAAGAAATTGCTATGAGCGTCTTGTACCATTTTTCATGTTTTTTTAAATACACTTAAAAAATAACTTCTGACCTTTATACAGTATACTAGGGGAATATATCTCATGGAATATGTTAGAGTTGTCTAGTGTAACATATCTCATGGAATATGTTAGAGTTGTCTAGTGTAACAGTTCTTACCATTTTTTTTTATCAACGTCACCCCCTTAAATACCATTTGATATCACAGACCCTAAAGTGT
Source organism: Dysdera silvatica (assembly GCA_006491805.2). Lineage (NCBI taxonomy): Eukaryota > Metazoa > Arthropoda > Arachnida > Araneae > Dysderidae > Dysdera > Dysdera silvatica. The sequence goes on from QLNU02015270.1 coordinate 34,777,334, forward strand.
GCATCAAGTATGTGCCAACATGGAGGGGCGGCAGGTTTTTTTTGCCCCCCCCCCCCAACACTATTGAGGAATACTATTAAAATTTTAACTTCAAAAATAACATTAAACATTGCCACTAATGTAGCAAAGCTGAAAGAACCTTGGATTCTAATTTCATTTTCTGTCAATAATTCTGCTTTGACAGTGCCCCCTGGCATATATCTATTGTTAAAAAAATTAGCGTCTCTTTACCTGTATATTTTTTTTCAGTCTTTGTGAAACTATCGATCTTAAAGCGTGTACTTTGTAAAATCAGTAAAATAGTAAATCTTTCAAATGGTTGTTGTTTTGTAATTCTTTTTATTTTAACTATTTAATTAACTAATTAATATCTAATTAACATTTTATAATATTTGTCAGGGATTTGTGACAATAGATGGCACCACCAGTTTGTGGCCACAAAAGATCTCCCCACACACACACACTCTCCCCAAAACGTTGGCACGTCCCTGGTGTTCATAAAAGACCTATTTGAAGTTGCTCACCAAAGGTCTTCAAATATATGAAGAAGGGAGAAAGAAATGCACACATATTTCTTATTATAATCTGCTTATTAAACTAATTACATTCAACTTCGTTAAAATAGAATAATAGTTAATGCTAAATATAGTAGGATTTATTAATGAATTAATTGATTAATCAATTCATTAATGGTAATGCTTACTATAACCTTCAAGTTCTCGCTAAATCCATTTTGGAATTTAAAATTGAAAACTTTGGAAATAAGGTCTTTAGAGGTAACCTATGTGCATGCAATATGCATACCATAATATTCGGCTGTGAATTTGCTTAAAATTTAATGAGTGACATATTAACGTGCTGTAGGTGTTAATATAGATATAATTAATTTCATAACTTGTTACAGGCTTCCCACTTACATTGCAGAAAAAAATTCCCTGACGATTTCATCAAAGTTCCCTGACCAATTACAAAACTTTAAACTTAATTTCGGTTGCGTGGAAAATGACTTCACGTTCGTGGGAGATTAGGCTATTCAAAATAGAAGTTAAGAAAGTTTTTCCTTGACTTGTAGGAACGATTTAAAATTTCCTGACAATGCCAGGTTGCGTGGGAACGCTGTTGTTGTAATATTATTTTAAATTTTCCTTATTTGTAAAAATATATTTGTGGCTCCTGAATAATTTTTGAATTGTTTTAAGGGATGGTTTGGCTCTTCCACCTAAAAAGTTTGTCAACGCCTGGTCCAGTGCATCCCATCATTACAAAAGTTGTTTGTTTTCTCGTAGAACTTTTGAAAGTCTTGTTTCATAGAATAATATGGTATAATTGTTTTGCAGGTGTCAATGTGTACATAAAAGAGACGTTGATGAGCCTCATAGAAATACATGCAGAAGTGAGTTAAAGTATTTTAAATTTATTTTCATGTGTGTTTAAATAAGCAAATTTTAACATTTCAAGTCTCACCATAAAATAGGTATGCCTGTAAATTCATTTTAGTGTAGTGATTTTTAAACCCTCTTACAAAAAATACTTTAATTCATAAGGTATCGACAATTTTGGGAAAGTAAATAGCTGAATTTAGCAATAACCCAGAAATAAGAAAAAAAAAAAGGATGATCCATGAAAAGATAGCTGCATGGTGAAGGAAAACCTTAAAAAAATAGAAGTAAACAAATGTTGAATATAAGTTTTAAACAGAGAAGATGGCCGAAAATCATCGAAGTAAGCCATGTGCATCAAAGGTCAGTGATGCCAGAAGAAGAAATTAGCCAAGTTTGTAGAATTTGGCTGATTACTTCCTATACATTGATTCACAAAAAGGTCAGGTTCATCTAAAGCAGCGTTTCTCAAACCACTTCCAGTAATTCCTTGAAATTGCTTTCAATTTTGTTACAGATTCCGTCAGAACTCCATTGTTAAACTCTTATCTAAAGACTTCTGCTGAGTAACGTTAGAGGGTAGTGATATTATCGTGTAGTGTAGGTTTTGACATTGTGTAGATCATATCAACATATTTCCAACGAACATTGCTGTCTTACATCAAGAATCGATGGGAATTAATGAAGAGTGTTGCTATTTCATTCTGTTATTTGTTATCTAGCTATATATACTATCCACAACATTGTTATTAAGCTTTAATGTGTTCTATCTAGTGTATATATTCTACATAAATTTATATGTAGTGAAATGTGTTCTACGCCGATTTCAAAGCTTACTCAAAACACTGGTTTTCATTGCATAAGCCAACAAGCCTTTAAGGATACCTAATTCTTACCTAGTATTTGTATCAAAGAAAAAGAATTTTTTTTATTTTATTTATTTCTTTTTAATACTTTTTGAACTTGTATTCAAGGTGGATAATTAAGCAGTTACAGAACATAACTCGAAATAAATATAAACGGTCGATTGAGACTAGGACATTTTGGCCTAAATAAACGAATTTCAAATAAATCAAATTAAACAATGAATGTTTTTTCAATACTAGATACATACATAATACACAATACATATAAGAGAAGAAAATATAATATATATGTAACAAAATAAAATCTAAAATGAAATATGTTGCTGGAACTGATCGTGCCTTCAGTTTTACCCCGCTCGCAAATCGAGATGTGTGACGCCGATGTATATCATGTGCGTGCCAGCAATGCATCACCTCACCGATGGTAAACGTAAGTGATATGTATTTGAAGTACTGTTGTACTGTATATAAGATCACATCAAATTAAGTTGTTTGTACATATTTTTTGAGTATTTGTGACATCATATGTACAAATTAATTGTAATCTTAAATATTTTTCATAATTAAGCTATGCAAATTACTATTTATTTCCTGATTTGGGTTCCATTCCTTGAGATTTGTTTCAATTAAGCTGAATCTACTGTAGTCTTATTTTTATTAATTTCTCATGATATATATTGAGTTTGTAATTACTGGTTTTTGTTCTTTATAGTTATCTTTATAATAATATCAACATGGGATTCAGATATCCATAATCGCAGAAATTCATAAAAAAAATTAATAGTAATTTGGGAAATTTAAATGAGGGATGTTTTTTCCTAGGTTTCTGCTGTGTCGCCGCCCTTAGTAAGTCGGGTGTTAACGAGAATTGTAGAATCTGTTGTCGAGGAGCTAGCACGACTTCATGAATGTGTAAATAAATTCGAAGGAAATGGCAACATCCAGGTATTTATTTAATTTATCAAATTCTTAGACAAAAGTGTGATTGCCAGTTTCAAAATTAGATTTCGATCTCTAAATAGAGCTCTAGTTTGTACCAAATCAAAATTTCCTCAATTAATCCTCCCACAAATTTTCATTCCAACGCATGGGGTTAAAGTCAACAAATAAATTGAAGTGAAGATCATGTCAGCGGTGGTTCAATGAATAAAATGCAAGGATGTTAACCTAGAGACCACTGACTTGAAACTAACCTGAGACATGGCTTTCTTTCTGCTCTTTCCGAGGCACTGCCCTCTGCCAATTCATGTGTTACACCATTCATGATCGATTAACAACCATTCTCATGATGATTGTGCTAACCTTGGGAAGAGCAGTAATGTCCAACTTTATAATATATGGGCCAGAGAGCTCTAATTTGACTGAAAACGTGAGTGTCAAAACTGAATTTTCTTTAAAGAATGGTTGGTTCACAGTGTTCGATGTTTAGTGTATATAAAGGTAATGTAAAAATTGATCGCAGGTAATGGGTGATTCACTGAACTGAAAGTATTTTAATAAACAGCTGAGAGTTCAAGTGCTCTCTTCATAAGGGATTTATACACATCCCCAACACACCTCCACCATAACAAAAAAACTTCTCGCCAAAAATCAGCCAAAAGTTATCCAAAAAACAAAAACGTAAATAATCGATTATCTCCAATCCACACCCCCTAAACATTTTGTACACCCCCAGTTTATGAATCCTGGATAAACCCCTGCTCTTCAGTATATACACTCTATAACAAAAAAATCGACGCACCAAGAAGGAGTTGTCCGATTGCGATAAAAATTGGTGGATATGAAGAACATACATAGAAAAAGAAACGATTAAAATTTCAGAACAATTGAATGATTTATTGCAGAGTTTGACCGTTACAAAGGGAGGAAGTCAATAAGGCGTTGGTCCACCTCTGGCCTGGATGCAAGCTGTCACCCGGCGTGGCATAGACTGATAAAGATCCCGGATGGTGTCCTGCGGAATTTCTTGCCAAATTGTCTCCAACTGTCGGGCTAAATCGTCAACATTCCGGGATGGTTGCAATCGACTTCCCATAGCGTCCCAAATGTGCTCTATAGGAGAGAGATCAGGAGACCTAGCTTGCCAAGGAAGTGTTGGGCAAGCTTGAAGACAATTCATAGCAACACGTGCCGTGTGCGGCCGGGCATTGTCTTGTTGAAACGTAAGTCCAGGGTGTCGCAAAAGGAATGGTAACACAACCGGTCGTAGAATGTCGTCTACGTACCGCTGTGCTGTAAGTGTGCCAGAAATGACCACCAAAGGGGTCCGGCTATCAAAGGAGATGGCACCCCAGACCATAACGCCCTGTTGTGGGCATGTGTGGCGTGCGATAGTAAGGGCAGGATCCCCACGCTGCCCTGGACGTCTCCAGACACGTCTGCGGTTGTCGTCAGGACACAGTTGGAAACGGGACTCGTCACTAAAGACTATACGTCCCCAGTCAGCGCAGTTCCAAGTTGATCGAGCCCGGCACCACTGTAATCGGACTTGACGGTGTAAAGGCGTGAGAGGTAAGCGGCGTAACGGTCGGCGCGAGCGTAAATTCCGCTCTCTCAGTCGTCTGCAGAGGGTCATGTTGGACACATGTGTGCGGTCCACACTTTTGATAGTTGATAACGACGAATCCGGTGCTGTGACAATCGCTCTGTCTTCCCGTTCTGTTGTGGCCCTAGGTCGACCGCTGCCATCCCGACGCTGACATCTACCATTGTTGACCCACTCTTGCCAGCACCGTCCAATCGCCGCATGGCTTCGACCCACATGTCCAGCGATTCGTCCAACCAGCCTCTTTCAATCCGATAGCACGACCTCTTTCAAACTCTGACATATGCTCGTAATGAGCACGAATCTTTCGGCGAGGCATTGTTACAGTCGACGTAAGATATCCGCAGTCAAAATGCAACAGAAATTTTGACCACATATTGAGAATCGCTCCTTATATACACCTGCTGAATGCGCAGTTCCGATGCGCTGGAGTTCCCGCTATTCATTCATTGGACACCAAATTTTAATCATTTGCATGTTCGGTCAAAATGTCTTTGCATACGAAATTTCATTACAATCGGACAACTCTTTCTTGGTGCGTCGATTTTTTTTGTTATGGAGTGTAGTTTAAAAGAAAAAATGAACCAGTTCACGTTTTTAAAATATCTTAACAACTAACTCCAGCTCACCATTGCATATTTAATAAAATTGATGGTACTTTAAGAAGTAAAAGTCATCTGTAAAAAGCATGAAGTATGAAATTAACCAATAGGAGGAAGGAAAGAAGACAGAAGTTAATAATGAAAGTAATGGCTCTCATTACGTTTATTGATCCTCCTCAAAGTGATTGGTGACTTTATATTAATGCCGACAATGCCCAAAACTGGAAGTGCAGATGTTATATTACTGATTCCAACCAATAGGGAACCGGTAAAGGAAAAGAAAAAAAAAATTAACCATAGGGCAAACTCCTTGAAGTTTAAAGGACGACATGAAGGGATTATACAATATGATTATATGTTTTTGGCACTTCACTTAATCGTATCATATTGATTAATCACTTTATGCCCTTTTAATTTTTAAAGACAACACGTATCCAAGAAAATAGACATGCACGTTTTATGTAGCATGGCTCTTGTTGTCCTTGCACCATAAAAATGCAATTAACCCATCCACCCGATCACTAATGTTTAAACATTGGTGCTGCATCATGTTTTCACCAATGTTATTACAGTTGCATCATGTTTAAACATTGGTGGAATAACACAGGATGCAGCAGCATCAGAGTGGGTGACCACCTAGAAAATCCATGCTTTTAACTTTGTTTTGAGTGACCTCAGTCACAGTCTGTTGTTTTCTACACCTAAATTTTAAAAATGTCTGGTGTACCATCACTCTGGCTGTCCCCACACACAAAAATAATGGATTCTTGTGCAGAAAAATAACATGTTTTTTATTTATTTAATTTTAAATTTGTAAATTTAATTTCATCAAAAAAGTTTCATTCTGTAATTACACTTTTGTATTTCAGGCCACGCTAAATCTTAGGGCACTGGAAGATGCTTTGTCAGCTTACAAGACATATAACACCAGGTATTTAAATTTTATACTTGAATTTAAATTCCTCTATTTTAAACGAACTTTAAACTTCATAGTGACATTAACATTTAAACTTATAGCGATTTTGTTCATACAGAAATTTATTTTGTGAGAAGCGAAAAAAAAAAAAAATGGTATAATGACACTGTTACTCTTGTTTTCTAGCAAACACTTTGCCATTTGTCGCAGCAAGTTAGTGCCCTTTACAAATTCCAAAGATTCCGAGTAAGTGTTGCGTTATACGATTTGCCTTTCAAATAAGTTGGCTCTTCCTTGCGTAAAAATACCTTACCTGTATTTGCAGCCTACCCACTAGAAGCCAGTAATAGCATGCATATCCCTACATATTAGGGTGCTTTAAAAATCATTGCCATTTTGAAGAGTTGTCATATGTCTGGCAATTATTTAGCATACATGCAAATAAGAATAGCAGAGCTGGCGGAAAATCTGTATAGTGTAGTTGGCATGAAGAGTAGCATACACTGGCTTGAATGGACAGTTCCATAATCTCTGGTCTTTTCATAATCTTTTTATATCGGATATACATTTGTATGCTTTAGGACCCAAGACTGGTCTATGAATCATCTAAGATGGGACAGATGGCTTAACATGACCTTTGAACCATGACCCACAACCAAGTTTACTAGAAATTGAACCCACCCTAGCGAAGGTCATACCTACTGGTGTACCTGACACAAGCTAAAGAATTAGTTGTAAAGGCTGTTTTACATTATCAGGTTTTGCTACAATTCACATTAGAATTGTGCCAATTAGTTCACTGAACAAATTTGCCCACTTGTCATGAATGAGGCCTGTTGAGTCAGTAAATGATGTGTGTGTGGCAAGCAGTTGGTTCATGTCCCACTTCGTAACAACGGACCGAGTAATCAGCAGGAATGAAAAACTGCTGTGGTGGTTTGAAGTGAAATGTAAAGAATGAAGGCCAACCCAATAGGCATCCATTCAGGCATCATGTCACAAGAAGGAAGCAATGTGGAAGATGCGAATATTGATGTAAGGCTTCACTGTTTAATTGCGACTAAAGGCTGTTGTCCCAGTTTGAAGTGTGATATGAACAAAGGATTGTGTAAAGCTTCCTTAAGTTACACATTTTAAACTTGAATTGGCGATGAGCGGTATCGGTAATTTTTGTGTCGATTGCAAATATGAATTCATTTTATTTCAACTCACAAAATTATATATATATAAAAAAAAAAGATCAATGTTCAGCCGTTTCGAAATGTTTGCCTATCATGGACATACTTTGGGTCTGCCTATAGCTCTGTAGCATAATTCCACTGGTAAATTACATCCAATGTCATTATAACCAATTAACTTCCTCAAAGCCTTTTTATTCACCATTATCATGCATTGTTTACTCACTGTTAAACAGCTGGTTTTAAACTTCTGCACATTTGCATAAATTGATATCAGATTTGCTCTGTAGCATTCCACACATCGACATTGCGTGCCTTTGTAACATATTCAAATTTCGTGCATTTTGAACAACATTTAAATTATCGTGATTTTACGTTTTGTTGCTTAATTTATGTAAACCACACAGTGTAGTATAATATCACATCATGCAACGATTCGTCACATAAAAAAAATATCAAAGGTTTCTAGGTTTTATAATCTTCGTTGTTGAAGTAAATTGTTACAATATTGGCAGCACATCTACTATTAGATGGCATCTGCCATAGCTAGCATACTATATGGTTAAGAAAGAACAAGTTGCAATTGGATGTGAAATCTTTTGTGGTAGAGCAAAATATTTGATAAGCATATTAGATGACATAGTAATGTTGTAAAAGCTAAAACGATTTTGTAAAAAAAAGACTAGGAAAGATTTGTTTGCTAAGATACACTCTATAACAAAAAATCGACATACCGAGGAGGAGTTGTCCGATTGTAATGAAATTTCGCATGCAAAGACATTTTGACCGAACATGCAAATGATTAAAATTTGGTGTCCAATGATTTGGCCTCATGGAAGAGCGAAGAAGAATTCTTAATACAAACTTCGATTATCCGTCTCCCGATTTACCGTCTTTCTCGCCTAACCGTTAATGTCAAATTCAAGTTAACCCCACTAGGCTAGCGTTGGCACACTCAGACTGTAAGTGTCAGTACGGCCTTGTCCACCAATTCGTTCGTGTGTGCCAAATACTATTTTCAACCTTAATTGTGGTTCCGTATGCATCTGAATACAAGAAAATTATATTCTGTTAAAGGTATCGTCGATGTTCTGTGCATTATTAACAAACATTCATCTTCACCTTTTAAATATGCTCACTAAATCATTTTTTTCTCCCAGCCTAGTGAATGACCTACTGAAGACCTTCAAGAGACAAATTTGGCTTCAGTTGCTGTGCTTCAAAGAAGCTACTCTCGTGAGTGTGTAAGGTACATAGTTTCAATCAATAGAGTTCAAGTCTGGAGAAAAGCGTTTATTTTAAAAACGTGTTAACTATACAGAAACGATAAGTATGTTCTTTTTACAAAAATGAGGCTTCACATCCAAAGGTGACACTTTATACAGCTAAATACATCTCGACACACTATCCTAAAATGTATCTGGAAAAGAGAAAGTCAACAATTATACGTGTATATTAATAAAAAGTATTTAATTAGTTCTTCAATTTTTATTGACGTAAACCTACCTTAGTTTTTGGCATGTTCTTCTACCTAGATATCGATGCGCAGAACTTTTGCTTTGGAACTGCTGGATAAAAAGGCAAGCTGTGCAGGACCTACTCGCTTATTGTTCCTACTTCCGGGCCTAACAGGCTCATTTCTCATTATCTGCAACGCAAATATTAAAAGAATGAGTTTCTACAATTCATCTGATCTAGGGTGGAAATTCCAAACTTAAATACAGATATAGTAGAACTTCCACATGTCAAAAATCTCTATACACCAGAGTTTTTGTAAATTTCCATGATCACTATACAGAAAAACTGCTTCTACATATAAAATTGGTTTAAGACAAATCTGGATTTTTTATTCATTGAACGTTCTAAAACGTCATGGGTTTTCAATTCACCGCAAACGTTCCTGATCATGTATTTTATGGACATAAGTATAAACCCTTTTATGATGAATCACCATTGAAATTTGTTTTATATCAAGACATCAAAGAGTTCATAACACAAGCATAAATGCATATGGGTATGACATAAATAAGTTTTCAAGGTATTTGCAGTGCATTTCCCCCGTTAATTCTTGTTTTTAATTATTTATACGAACATGTATATAATACGATTCATATTCATTTATTTATAAAAGAATGTATTAATTAGGAAATAAATCCTACTTAATATATACATATAAAAAAATAGTTTCCGTATATCGGAGTATTGAACCGTCTACTTCAATATATTGAAGTTCTACTGTATTACAATTAACTTAATAACAGAATGCAGGACATGTCTAAATGAAGTAATACTTAAGGTTCGGCAAGCTTAACGCTCTAATTTTTGAATTTGCAATAAAAAGAGTTTGAAAATAACTGCTGACGTGGCAATATTGAACCAGTTGGGAAAGAAAAACAACATAGTTTAGTTTAGGGATTTATGTTAACTTTAATAACACAGTTGCCGTGGGTTTTCATATATCAAAGCATCCAACAGAAATCCCATCAGGTCATGGATATAGCTACCATGCAGCAAGAATAGGCAAAGCCTGGTGGACTCTGACGAATTACACGTGCAGGGGGGGGGCTCATTTTAATAAGAATAAAAGGCCCAACAAAATTATCTGAGTCACTTAATCATGTTTAAAATAAATCGGTGTGGTGATTGAGAATATCTCATTCACTTATAAAAGAGAACGATAATTTTCATTCCACAAACAAGTCCAAGAAAATATTCTATTGAAAAAAAAAAGAGTAAAAGGATACATTCACTAAAATTAATTATTTTGCCAACTTGTATAGTTTAAAATGTAGTTTCAATTTCCCTAAACGAAATATTTTGTAAAAATGGGACTTGGATTGCATTTACAAATTATTTAATATATTTCAGATAAGCATTACTTTTAATGTTGACTTTTAAAAATAAAAATTGGTTTACTTTTCTGGTGGCAGTATTAGCTTGCATATGCCGGTTGAGAATAGACAAACATTTGGAATCTATAATCCACTTCAACTCTTTCCAGGCTTCATTATTAATTCCGAACATGCTAATCAGGTGACCTATAATCCAATGATTTAAAGTTAGAAACAACTTGCATTTCTGCACCAATCTGTTGCAGGTCATATTTACACAATTGTATCAATGTTACTTTTAAAATTCTAACTCTGCTCAGCTCGAGATCACACATAAGAAAGGGAAGTTTATCCATTTGAAAAAACCCACGTTATGACCCCGAAAGAAATTCTTCATTAATTCTCCCATACACACACATTTTAAAATTTTGTGCACGGGCCTGGTTAAATTAGTCACTTAAGACCAAACCAGCAATGTATTCTATGTTTCAAAGTACGAGAATAATCAAGATCGTGCAGTTGTGAATAGATGAAGTGTGTGTGCAGATGTGGAATTATTTGTCGTTCCAGACGATATAATAGCCTTTGAACTTATTGTGGGAAAAGGATTATCTCAACAACCTAGAGGTTGAATTTGCTAAAATTGGTGCTAACTTGCAAATATGGAACTCTAACATTATTCCCTTTTATCAATTACGGGATGAGCTGGATTCCTTGAAAATAAAACTTAGAATCGAACGACCTATAATGTTGGAAGAAAATACAATAAATTTCATCCACGCTAAAACGAACGGCATAGATAATGGCTTAATGATTCTAAATGGTGAAGGAGAGAATTCGGACTCTATTTTGGAAATCGTTAACCTCATTATATCAAACTTAGGAATAACCAATGTGTAGCCAGAGTAACTAGTGTAACTTCCAATTGGACCTTGATTAGTGAAAATAATAATAATTAATGAAGATTCCATAGTCTGTACGGTGATGCAAACGAAAAAGGATATCACTTTAGAGGATATCAAACTGGATAAATTAATGTCACAAGAAAGGAAAATAGAAATCGCATCACTCTTAAATGAGTATAGAAATTGTTTTACATTAAATATAAATGAACTTGGGTGTACAGATTTAACTAAAATAGAGATAAACTTGAGGGTAGCAGGCCAGTGTACACACGACCATATAAAACAAATGCTTTGGAAAGAAGTGCTAGTAAAAGCATCGTTAAGGAATGGAAAGAAAACGGGATCGTAACAGAAACAAGATCTCCCTATGCGATGTGTTGTTGGTAAAGAAGAAGACAGGCAAAAACAGACTAGTTGTTGATTTTAGATGACTAAATTGTCGAACGATAAAGGGTAAAATAGCTTCATATTTTCGTGAAATTTAGCAATTCAGAACAGGTTAGGAAGGGTTTTCCCTGGGATTTCCAGGTTTGACCACAAAATGTCAATTTTCCCTGACCTTTAGAAATTTCAAATTCCCTGACAATCCCAGATTACAGGGGAACCTTGTATCTGTTGGCTGTGATATGGAATTTGAAAGCTATGTAGGAATAAATTAATTGTAGTCACTGCCTAGTAATATATCTAGTAGGGTGGATATTAGACTTCCGAAGAACCCGTATTACGCACAGAGCCGTCAGTAAGTGAAATGTAGGGGGTGTAATGATTACACCCACAAATGTAAAATGATCTACATTTTCACCAAGAACAGTCCAACCAAGATCCTTAATGATAATCATTAAAACAGCAATCATGAAGCAAAAGTTCTCAACTCAAGATTATAAATATAAATTTTCCCTTCGGAAACACTTCGTACTAGAAGCTATGCAAAACTCATTTGAAAGATGGTATTTCCATATTCGAATGCAATGTGACAGGTTGTGTGGAAATGGAGCTTACACATACTACGGATTGTTAGAATCATAGGGTTCAGAGACTTTTTTTTTTTTTAATTCAAAAATGCCAGCACAGAGAAACATAATGGAAAACAGATTTTTTATGTAACGACTATAGTTATTTAAGTCAATATTTACAATATTTGTGAGGGAGCTTTTGAACCAGATTAAAAAGTATTTAATACCATGGTATTAAATATATAACTGCTTCATTTAAAAATAATTTTTATAAACTGAATTCTCCAAAAAATAATTAAAACTTAATTTTGTACTTTACAGTAAAGTGTTTTTGTAGCAAAGGATTGCATTGCGCAAAATGTTTTCGGTGATAAATTTAAAAAAAAAATGTACCATAGGTTAAGCGTTGATTAAAATATGTCTTGTTTTTTTGTTGTTGTTGGGGTTTTGTTTTTCTTTCACCAGAAATTTGTTTTGTAACCTTGAGTGGGGGGTGCAATATGTAGTTTAACCAATCAGTTATTACATTACTATTACACACAGTCAATTTTATTACAAAGTAATTAAACACACTTACATTGAATTCCATACATGAGAAGCGGATCCAACATTGTCCAGCCATCCGTTTTTCTAGCTTGAAGGAAATCGGAAGCCGTTTGGAAGTTAAATTGGAACAAGCGATTCACCAAAGCCAGTGCCATTTTCTTGGGGGTACAACATGTTGTATTAACATAGGCTAATTCTCTGGAGATCATAAACTTAAATTACTTTCTTGAAACAAACAGAAATGTAGGATTATAAAAGGTGTCAACATACGTTGCAGATTTATTAGAAAAAATCTTGTGGAAAATAGACTTACAG
>QLNU02015270.1:34790469-34814363 GCA_006491805.2 Dysdera silvatica
GAGGCTTTCTTGTGTTGACCATATTTGGCAATTGTGTTATCCCTGCGGAGGGTAATAATACCTTAACATCTTTACATACGGAGAAAGAGAGCGTTGTTTCCTGTCCTCATTCGTCTAGCGGTCCAAGACACTCCGGGCTAAACGGAGGGACCCTGGTTCGAATCCAGGATGGGGAAAGCGTCTCTTTTTCTCCAAAATTACATAAGCTCTAGTTTGAGCTGTAATTAATACGTGGGTGGCAAAAATTATTGCATAGATTCCTTAATGTCATTAATCCAAATTTCGTGCTTTACATTATAGCTGTTCGAGCAAAATCATCTCCTTTTCCTGAAACGTACTATTCTAATAAAATGTCCCTGCTTCTATGTGGTGGTCTAGTTTAAAGGAAACAACTATAAATGATGATTTTGTAACTTTTGTTCACTCAGTGATAATATTGCCTGCAGTATTGGTGGGCTTGGAAAAATACTTCTTATGCTTTTCGTCTATTCATAATAAATTAAGAAATTGTTTGAATTAGGAAATAGCGCCAAAACTGATATTTTATTATTGATTGTTATGAAGAATTGTATATAGAATTTGCTGTGATGTAAGCTTTGAATAAATACTAAAAACATCATAACTAAACTTACTTTAAAATGCATCCCCTTTTAGAATTTGGCATATTTTGATAAGTCTTTAACGCACGCAATAATTATTTCCTGAGTTTCTGCCGGTTATTGACGGATTTTGTGGCAGAAACTAGTTTGCCAACCCTGGTTGGGACCCACAGTTTTCCAAGAGATTTGAATTCCCGTTGGTTAAGGAATAAGAACCCCAAAATACCGGATTGGCACAGACCAAAAAACAAACCACAGACTAAACACCTGGTACTAGTGGAATGCAAACCTGAATTTTATGCCAGGAAACAAAACGAGTTACCTCTACCCTGCTATGTGCTACAAGCCAAGGATATGTAATATTTTAACTCATGTCGTAACTTGGATTTAAACCCACATGCTGCTTATATATTTTACATGCCAAAACCGTTCTCGGGGTCATCTGAAATAAGACAAGGCCACCTAACCATGATACATTTACACACCGGCTTAGCGAATGTCAAGGATCTTGACCGTAACTTTTGGATCCACTCTACTCAGAAGCTGTACCCTTAAGCTGTCTAGTGTATGTTTGTGATGCTTTCATTGGCTAATCTGTCAAGAACAGAGTTATCCAAGATACAGCCTGCGGGCCACTATCCGTCCGCCAACAACTGTTTGGAATAAAAAAAATTCCAAAACAAAAATTTTGGATTCTTCTTTAGAAAAAAAGAAAACCACGGGGACGGCTTGGGTAATAACTTTCCATATCGCAAGTGAACAAATACCTGGAAGAAGGCTTTTCATAAGTAATTTTTTATTTTTAAGAAACCGCTGGCCCACGAGATCCGTGAAAATTCTTTAAGTGGCCCGTTGCTCAAAAAGGTTGGATAACGCTGGTCAAAAACATCAACAGGTGATTTTGGTAAGCAACAAGCTTTTGACAGCCAGAATGGGCCTGGATACCATACAAGATCTGTCACAATGTGGTAAATAGCTGTAAATCTTTCAAAGGCAAATTTCTTATAAATCATCCTTTATAAAGACATCATCATCATCAAAGAGCTCATTTATAAGGTAACAATATTGAATATGCTTAATGATTATGTACGCATGTAAGAGTAACTACTATATACGTTGTTAGATTACTTGCAGCGAATCATCAGAAAATTCATCGCCAGATGATAATGCTAGGTCCTCGGCATGTAGAATACATGAATCATTTATGTCAAAGCCATTGTCTTTTATTTTAATTCTCTTGGAAGAGGGGCCTGCAAGGAAACAACATACATGTATCACTTGTATATAATACTTGTACATAATATCCATGTGATCACTTGTACATAATAATTAGATAATCACTTGTTTATACTTTTTTGTATTATCAACTACAGCGAAACCTGATTATGCTGACGCAACTCGGTTATTACATCAGAACTTTTAAATCTCTTTGCAAGCCCTATTGTAATAACATTAATTTTCTCCTGTTCTAACATCATAAAATTTCAACAAAACGCAGGTGAAACCTCAAAATAAATTACCATTATGTATTCTAATGGGGTTATTTTGTACTTCCTGTACATGTGATGCAGAATTTTTTGTTTTATTGTTGTTTTTGTTTCTCAAAAATATTTTTAATAAATTTAAAGCAACAGAACATCTTGGCATTTAACCAAGTATACTTCAAAAATGAGGGATTCCTTTAATGATGAAGATATGGCTATAGTTAATGTGTTCCATAGGCATACACAAAAAGTTCATAACAGGTGTTACAGAACTGCAACTCCATATATTTATATGTATACATTAAAATTTTCATCGCAATGGTTGCTTGCAACTCCACCCCACCCCCACGTACATCAATGACATGCTCCAATAATTTTCTACCATAGCGCTATCTAGTGACAAATAAAATAAATGGTAAGCACATCCTTTGAGGTACGTATTACCTAAATTTCTCTTCAGTACAAGCCTTAGAACCAGTGTTGCCAACCTGTGGGAAATTTCCCATGGACGAGGGAAATTTTGTTAAAATTTTAACGTTGTGAGGAAAAAGAGAAAAAATAACAAACTACTAAACTGCGGGAAATTCCAGTGTCTGGGATACGACAGAAAAAATTTCCCACACTGTTTTTTAAATAAATGCATGCACACGTATAATTAGGAAATCTCCTAAAGAAGTAGTAAACTACTCTAAATTCAACTCAGTTTATTTTGCTTCGTTTTTTTATAGTGATGATTAACCACTAATGAGATGGTGGTGTACGTAATAAAAAGCAATTTGGTGTTAAAAAATGGTTTGTTTGGTTGTATTAAACTTACCTTTGAATAGTTGGGCGTCACTGCATAATAATCTCACCCTTTGGTCACAATGGTGCCAACTTACAGCGATGTTTTTAAAGCTATGAAAACAACCTTTTCTCCACAAAACAGCTGACAGGGGTTAAAGCGAGAGTATTTTTTAAAATCATCTTGTTTTTTCATCTCCACTAATACAAGCTTATTCCATTCAACAGGTAGCTTTGAATATGGTAGCAGTAATTCGTTCGTTATTCCAATCAAAAACAATCATTTGAAGCTACATAAAAAAGGTAGATCTGTCTTGGGCATAATTGGAGCAGCAATTTTTTACATGAATATATATCTTATTAATTTGCTCAATGAACTAAATACAAATATATTGAAGTAGTCGTCATTACAAGGGAATACGTTGCAAAATCAATATTTTTTGGGGGAAAAAAACCCACTAAATTTAAAGAATTTTTTTTACACTTATTAGTTGAAATGTACAGTTGTAGGAATTGTACAGTACAATTTTCATACGATTTTACATCGAAATATGCATGTAGATATCTAAATACGAGAACACATAACTCATTTTCTCATTAAAAAAAAAAGAAGGAAATCTCGAGCTGGCGTGGGAAATTTTGCCTCCCTTTGAGGAAAATTTTCTTTGGACAGGTTTGCAACACTGCTTAGAACTCAACCCGTCGCTAGCTTAAATAGGATATTTAAATTTTAACCTACCACGCATTCACAAAATTAAAGCACGCTACTAAGCAGTAAATAATAATATTAGTTCAGTTTTACATTGTCATATTTAAACATTGTATTATAATAAAACTATATAATATATGCAGTAATTAAATGCCAATTATACACCAATATCTTAAAATTATTTAGCATCACAATTTTGCCGATCCCTTGAAATGTTTGTGGTTTTACGGCTCAAGGACTATAATGGTCATGCTGCACCAGGACCTATTGTTTTCCGAGGAATCCGAACCTCTTAAGGCCTAGGGAATAAAACGCAGTGCGATCTTTATGACAACTCTCAGCAAGCATTCTTTGCCCTGTTTGGAGTTGAACCAACAGGGCAAAGAATGCCCTGTTGGGAGTCGAACCCGGATTAACGGCGCACTAGGCGAACGCGTTACCACACTGCGCCACCGCAGGGCATCCCTTGAACGAAGTTATAACCAAGTTCAACTGTGTTTTAAATAGCAATATGCAGTATTTCTAAAAAAATAATAATAAATTTCGTTTGTGTGTTTTACAGTGCAAGGACAGTAAGGGTCATGCTTCACCAGGATCTAAAGTTTTCCAAGGAATCCACACTTCCTAAGAGCTAGGGAACGAACCCTAAAATTTTGGTGAGTGTTCTCTTTTTGGCTCTTGGGAATTGGTAGTCATACCCATGATAATGGCATGCTTACCATGATACTGACACAGGGTCCAATAATACTAAATAATTAATGAAAGAAGAAAAAAATAGCATAATGAGAAAATGGTTAAGAAGTTTGAAATTTTGATTCATACTACGGCGATTACAATAATAATCAGGGCTTAATTTCTAACAAAAAAAAAGTGCAGGAGCCCTAATATTATGATAAATCGATTAAAAAATTGAATGGCTGCAAAAGAATCGATAAATCATGCGAATTGTTTATGTCCATTTTTCTGGACACAACGAAATTAAGGAACTTAATCACAAATTCACTACTTTTTCATGACCGTGCCTATTTAGGAGCTCTGGCTAGTATTTAAATAATCGCCAAAAATGAAGAAGTACAGGAACCAGGCTCCCGCCCAATTTATGCCTTGACGATAATCGTTAAGTTTACTGCGGTGACTCTTTATATCACTGATTTGCTTACTAGTTTACCGAAGTAGGTGTTTATTCAAGACCAGTAAATAGGAGGAAAAAATCAGAATACTAAAAACACCCATTAATGTAATAATACTGAAGGAAACTGCATAAAATCAAAGACTCCAGGACACTTACATAATCTCAGCATTTCACTTGATAGAAAAAGGTTTAGTAGTTTTTTAAAACACTGTGAAAACAATTACAAGAATAGCATTTTTCCTTCCAAATCTGGCAGACAATGGCCGGTTATTTTGCACCGTAATAAAAATTCAACAACTAACCTTCCTAATTATTTACTTCAGGTGTTGTTTTTTTTTGTTTTTTTTTTTGCAAGTCTAGTGTCCAGACAAAAACTTCATTCAATATTAGGTAATGTTGGTTAAGATTCATTTCTAGCTAACACTGCACCCGTTTCATTTGCTACATTTTTTTCTAATAATAGCAATACAAGAACAGTAAGCAAGAAGGCAGTTAATATTAGTCGTTAAACCTCTAAATCATATTTGTTTGCCAAGAAACGGTATTTCGAAGTCAGTGTAGTATCAAAACAGCTTTCGAAACATGATACCGCCCTGGATATTATGCTTCAATGTAAAAATTAATTTTAAGTAGTTAAATCATGACATGTGCTGCTCCAAAGTTCTTTCTGAAATTAGATATTTCTTGTCTTAAAAAAGTGATTCCTTACTTGAAAAATCACTAGATTCGCTGGCGGGATCACTGTTTGGTAAAGTGTCTTGCGAACACAGTAGGCCATTTTCTTGATCACCCTATTCATTAAAATAAATAAATAATTGCATGGAAGTTTTCACACAAAAGAAATAAATAACGTAAAAAGACGCTTTTTAATATATTTGATAGGCGGAGACTTCCAAACTACAATACACTTAACCACAACCAAATTAACAGAGAATTGAACCAAGCCAAGTGAGCTCAAAGGCTATGCCTATAATTATTACATCATTGTGGTGCTTGCCCCCCCACCTCTTTCTTCACCTACAAATCTTTGCTAGCCATACACTTTCAAAAAGGTTAACCTCTCTCTAATTAAATAAGAGGCTGTACTATTTATATCTTTCACATCTCAAGACTCTGCCATAAAATGGTATCTATGGCTTCGCATGATCTCCGAACCACAATTTTAACATATATTTACATACAATCGAGCTTATTGGTTGTCAAACCCAACCCAGTAGTTGAAAATCTGGTTATCATAACCAATGGATGGCACAAATGGAAGGTTGCAATGAGCATAACTTCTGTCGTATTCAACTTAAATCAACTTCTAACACCTAACAACCTCATTTCTTTTTGTGTTTAAGTCGTAAGGACAACTGAGGTCATACTGTGTGTCGGAACCTACAATTTTCTGAAGAACCTGCACCTCTGTTGCTTACGGCACAAAACCTTAGCCAATGATGAGTATAAAAACAGCACATGTTATATGATATTATTGGTATCAAACCCGGGTTAACTATAGATGAGCGAATGGGTGAACGTGTAATCGCTACACCATTATAGTGCATACGACACACACTAGTTCTATTTTGACATATAAGAGTATAAAAAGAAAATAATGTGACCATGCCTTAGGCTGGATACTAACCAGTAGCCTTTAAGTTACTGTCTCAATGCTCTGGCCACCTATGTTACCGACTTCTGTCATAATTGTGCCAGTCAGAAGGATTCCCTTACTAATTAAACATTACCAAATCTCCATGAACTTAGCTCAAACGAGGTTGCGTCTTTGATTTTAAGAATTTGAGAAGACTTCTTGGAATAGGAACTCAAATGCTGATGGATTCAGTTCAACAAAGACTATGGTCCTACTCTTCTGTTCTTATACTCTTTTGAGTCAGAAAGGAGTTCTAATTTGAACTAAAACATCATGGACACAATACAAGTTAATTCCTGTGTGACACATTTTCAAGTACCTAGATACGAGGAATTGTGTCTCACACACATTTTCTTTATCACATAGCAATTGTAAAATGGAATGGGGGGGCTCAAGCCCCCTATTGGATATCAAAACACATTATTTTCTCTAAGGCTGCATCACATAATCTCCTTCAAAGACATTTGAGCCTCCCAATAGTCAATTAAGCCCCCCTGTAAATTCTGAATTGCTACACTACAGGAGGTTTCTAATATACCTATATATATGGCACTATTGTTTAATAGTGCAAAATAAAGTAACTTTATAATGAACAAGATTATAACCCCTTGCTCTGCCCGGATTATACACAACTGCACATGCACATATGCAATTGCATATTTTAGCATTTGTGCACAGGGATTTATACACACCCCTAACACCCTTCCAGATTTTTTGATACACCCCTAAAAATCTTGAACACACAATGTGTTTAATGAAATCTAGTCCACACACAACCCCCCCCCCTCCACTAAAAGACTTGAACACCCCCAGTTTATGAATCCTGGGTAAGCCCCTGTTTGTGCATATGAAAACGATGAATTTCCAGAATAAATGCATATTTTAAGGGTTTTAGTAATTTTAAGAATTTTATTCTCCTCTCATCTGAAAAATTTCACCACCATGCTAAAGTTAAACTTTCCTCTTACTTCTTAGCTGAGCGTAAAGGCAATGGAATTTGTAAGCGTACACGTTTAATTATGTCATAGGGTACCAAAAACTTTGTCATAGCGGAATTATAACCTCGATCCTTGTTAGGAACCAAAGACTAATTTTACTGTGCTTGGCTGGCAATTGATTGAAAGTCAAATTAAAACAAACACTTATTCTAAATTTCCACACCATTTTCCTTCAGTGATAGACATCGTTCTATCATCGATAAACTATTCGTAATATACAACCCGAAAACATTTATAAGTTATAGAAATAAAATACAGGGTACCAGGGAGGAAATTTACATACAAAAGGTTAAACACTGGTAAAATAGCAAACGAGAAAGATCACCTAAGTTTTCGGTTGCGTCAACAGCAATCCTTCATTGGTAGTAATCATTACTCTTGATGAAGGTCTGCTGCTGATGCGCAAGAAAGCTTGGGTACCTTTTTGATTTGCTATTTTACCAGTATTTCACTTTTTGTATGCAAATTTATAAGTTTTGTCCAATATCTTTCGTAACTCTAGAAAGGATCTTTTGGCCATAAAATTGTTATTACATGATGGAAGATAAAGCTTAACAGTTTAGAATGTGGAGATAAAGCTTAACAGTTTAGAATGTGGAGAGACACGTTGTGACATACTGTCATAGAAATTGTGCTGTAGACTATAAAACATATAGTCTGATGTATATTGAATTTTCTACTTGGCAGTTAATAATAAATCTATTTGTTTTAAATGCAGGACATAAAATTTTTAGGCATCACAAATTTTTTAAGCACATAAACTCATGTTTGTAAAAATTGCAACACCATGAAGGAATCACTTGATTGAGCTGAAACTTTCAGGAAATGCAAATTAGGGTATGCTATTCAAATGATTAGAATTTCAGAGTCATCACGCATGCGTGGGCTGAGCAGCGCCCTCTGAACTGCTGATGGATCCGTATAAATAGAGGGCTGTAGCGGGGCGTGTATGGTTATCTGCTAGTGGTAAACGTTACATGAGACGTCACTATGCCTCTACGACGAAAAAGAGCTACATTTCAGCAAGTTACGGAGTTTGAACGGGGACGAATGATCGGCCTTCGTGAAGGAGGGTTTTCTTATCGTGCAATAGCAGCTCGTATGGGGCGTAACAGCAGCACAGTGGGTTCAAGAGAACCAGACAACTCAGAAATCCGGGAGTGGACGCCGAAAGGTGACGTCAGCACGGGATGATAGACACCTGGTCCGCATGGCGGTGACGGACCGTTTTGCTTCATCTGGACAGTTGGCAGAACGTTGGTGCACTGCTACAGGTGTATCATTGTGTGCTTCATCAATTCGTCGGCGTCTACTGCACCACACAATCCACGGTGCAGCATCTACTGCACCGTGGACTGCGTGCAAGAGTTCCTTTATACAGGATCCTCCTGACGCAAAACCATCGGTGCCTGCGGCTACAGTGGGCTCATGGACATAGAGACTGGCGTGCTGATTGGCAACAAGTGGTGTTTTCTGATGACAGGGGTGATTACACGTCCAAACCAGATTCCCTGAACATACCAGAAAATTCCCTAAAAAGTTGCGTAATATTTTTGGTAAAAACACTGATTTCCAAAGGAATATAAAAAATTATAAGAAATAAAATGAGATTTCGCAATTTTTTAAAAAGAAATCCCGGAAGAGGCAAGTTGAAATTCCTGGAATTTATGGAAATCCTGGAACAAAATCACCTCTTTGATGAATCCCGCTTTAATTTGGGGTACAGTGACGGCCACATCCATCTTTAGGCCTCATTATCTATAGATGCTATACCGGTGAACGCCACCTTCCGGAGTGCGTTATCCAACGTCATAGTGGACGAACCCCCAGCGTTATGGTCTGGGGTGTGATTGCGTATCATGGACGATCTCAGCTGCTACGAATTGTGGGTAATCTTAACAGCAACCGGTACATCAATGAAGTTCTGGAGCCCGAAGTTGTTCCCTTCCTTCAAGGCATTCCCGGAGCTGTATTTCAACAGGACAATGCCCGCCCACATATTGCCAGGAATGTTCAAGACTTCTTTTCATCACAACAGATACAGCTTCTTCCTTGGCCTGCCTATTCGCCGGATATGTCGCCGATTGAACATGTGTGGGATTTCGTTGGTCGGCGTCTCGCTCGTGATCCTCGTCCCATAGCTACTACAGATGAACTTTGGGGTCGCATACAAGCAATCTGGAATGCTCTTCCTCAGGCACACATTCAACATCTGTTTGATTCCATGCCACGTCGTATAGCATCACTTATTGCAGCGCGTGGTGGCTTCACCAAATACTGATTTTCGACATGTAATATTGTTTTTTGCTTTGTAATTTTAATCGTTTATTTGTATCAACACAGGTCGTTTGTACATTAAATTTCATTCAATTCGGACGAGTCCTTCATGGTGTTGCAATTTTTACAAACATGAATTTATTTGTTCATTTTAAATGCATATACATGGACATGTTGAGGTTCTTCAATGTATGTTTTAAGATTTTTGTGCGTAATATTTTGCTGTTTCAGTGTGTATAATCCGGGCTCTACTTATGACCAATTAAAATCCATATTCTCGCCCTTTCAACTAATTCTTGATATGCCTTACGACAAAACATTACTGTCTTTTAAAAAACCAATTACAATAAGGGCTAATAACAATCATTAAGGAATCAACTACGCCGTAAGAGCCAACAATCCCATTTGAGAAAGAATGAGGCTATAAGAATCAACAATGCCCTTTTCAAATGAACCAATTAGGTCATAAAAGTCAATGATGCCATTAAAGAACCAATTACATCATAAAAATTAACAACCATCGTAGACTAATTAAGCCATAAATGCAACAATTATAATTAAGGGGCTAATTAGGTCACAAGTCAATAATTGTCATTAATTTGTTGGTTTGCATTTAAACTGCCAGGCCAACGACGGTAATTTCTGTGAGGGGACCTACAGCTTTCTAAGGAATTCAAACCTCATGCCTAGGAAACCAACTCCTGAACCAGAGTAAACAATTGGCTGGCAGGCATTCCTGTTTCGCCCTGCTGAGAGTAGAACCCTAACTAACAGCATGCTAAGCAAAGAAAGTGTTACCATCAGCACCACCAAAGAGCCCAATTGTCATTACGGAACTAATTAGATCATAAGAGTAAACAACTATCATTAAGGGACTAATTAGGTCATAAATATTAACAAGCATCATTAGGAAACAAATGAGATTGATTGCAAAAGTCAATGACTGTTATTGTATTAATATAATTAGGTCTATATAATTATATTAATATAATTAGACTGTTATTATATTAATATAATTAGGTCATAAGAGTCAATAACTATAATTAAGAAAACAGTCAAATTAATAGAACCCAATAACCATTATTAAGGAACCAATTAGGCCATAAGAATAGGACCGTCATAGTTCTTAACAAAAATTAAACTGATTTGTTTGTGAGATACCCACAGTTTTTTTCAGGTCAAACAACAACCTTTCTTCATTCGATACAGAAGAGTTTGAAAGATTGTGGGGGGTGTTACATATAATCGGAGCCTGACAAATAGAAAACCATACCGGATTCAGGTTTTCGTTTAAAACAATCGAATGGACCCCAAGGATTCAGCCAAAAACCAAAAGCTTTTCTCTGATGTTCATATCTTCAATATTCAAATTTGGCAATAATGAAAATTGCTTTCACATTTGCAAATAAACGAGGATCAAATAACGCTTAAACCTAAAAAAGATTAGGCCCCAAAATCCCCAGGGCCTATTTAGCTTATAGGTAAATCCGGCAATGAAAGCAAATAATCTTCGTTTTGTGCTCTTTTTTTTTTTTTTAGACGAATATAATTCTTGTCTAGAGAGTACAGTTCACCACAACTTATAAAGCCAGGCTTATGTTGTTTAAATGGGAATACTACCATTTTCCACCAGGTCTTATGATGGAAAAAAAAAATTAATACATCTTTAGTTTGTTAAAAAAAAATCATGGATGCATCAAAAAAAATTTTAAATAATTTCCTTCACATCCTCCCTCAGAAATAATTAGGTGAGCCATTTCACATTCACAAATCATGATCAAAATTTTACATATACATATATGTCGCAAGTACGCTGTGCTCAATAAGCAGGCTTTAAATACATACAAAATCAATCCCAAAAAATAAAAAGCGTTGAGGTTCACCTCACACTCGTATTTCCCATCAGAGTATAATGTTTCAGCTATGGGTTTGCATAAAGAAATGCTGTCGACCATAGGTATTGCATCTTCTTTTAAAACATAATTTTGTCTGTCGATATAACTGTCCTCGAAGAAATGGTCGCTGCAGATAAAACAATGTTCTGTGGGTTGCCAATCTTCCTTGTGCACGAAAGTTATCCATTGCTTCAAAAGCTCTGGTTTGTGAAAGGGAAATCTAAGACATAAAAATAAAATTATGCACAAGATAAACATAATAATGCTGTTGTATAAAATAATAATTCGTTTTTTCATTAAAAAATATATTTTAACATGTTCACTGCATAACCCTAGTTTAAAATTCAATCACAGAGGTGAAAATACAAAAATACACTTAAAACCACTAAAAACTTTGAAATTTATTAAACATTAAAAATGTTAAAATTTAAAAATGGTGCGAGATCAACAATAGTCATGCTACGCTGGAACTGAACCTCTGTTGTCATGGGAACCAAACCACAGACTACAGTGGTCAGAAACATAACCCACATTCGAATGACACTGTTCGGAACCAAACTTAGGTGATGACGCAACAGGCAAAATATATTACCAATAATCAATGTGAAATCATAGAGCAATAGACCCAGTGGTGGAGGAAAGGGCTTGGGGGCAGGGTCTGACTTGGAAATTCTGGGACCTGGGGAAGACACACATGAAGGGGCCCCAACCCCTCCTGTACCCACGACAGATTTCTGATTGCTATGTTTATTATAGGTATGAGCGAATGAATTTTATTTATAAGACCAAGGTAAGTATTAAACAACATTGCCTAGCCAGCTAAGCTTGAGGCAATTCAAAATATTTTGCCCAAGGACAGATTGGACCACCGGCCGGTGCGCCCTCATGGGCAACAGGACTACAAGGGTGGATCCAGGATGTTATTATGGGGGGGGGCAGTTTCGGGGCCCTCACCAGGAAAAGTTTTAGTTTTGGACTATTAAATAGTTTTTCCCCCCCCCCCTCTTTTTTAAAAGAAATCTCTGACTCGTGAGATCCGTGAAAATTCTTTAAGTGGCCCACTACACAAAAAGGTTGGACAACCCTGCTTTATACTCACCAAAATATTTAATTTACGACAATGAATTAAAGCTGGGCTTTTCTTTAATTAAACTATATGGTTTAGGGTAGATTATAGTCAAGTATGACAGAAGGATAACCTAGTAAAGGAGACATATACAATAACCAAAATGATAATTTACAATGTAATTAATAGAACAAGTTTAAATTTAAACTATAAAAACATTGTAATTATTTTACTTTTTACTCCCCAAAAACGTTGGTAGAAACATAAACATTCACTTTTATATATGCCGTACGTCATTTATCCAACTCTACTCTTAACAAGTCTATAATCACTAGAAATGTTTTGATTCGAAACTCCTCTCTGCTACTCAAATTAGTATTTCCAACTCGTTTCTCATCATGAAAAGAAAGCATACTTCTTTTTCTTTTTCTGAACTTAGTGGCTTCATATTCATCACCGTACACCAATTTTACTTTCTTCTCAAATTCGTTGAATTTGCTTCGGATATTATCCACGTAACTAATAAGGGGAGAATATAAATTTACAGCCAAGGAGATATTCATGTCCACATTCTGTAATCTTTTGCAATTTTATTCCTTTTGAACATTTATTTTCTTGAATGCAGCCTCGTTTGACTATAGCTTAATGCTGCCTTCCAACATGAAAATGTTCCCCACCTCTGCAATAGACAATGCGGTGCTACAGTGGTCACGTGTTTGCTTAGTGCGCTGTTACCTCAGGTTCGACTGCCGAGAAAAAATATTCAATGCTTACCAACTAATTGTTCACTGCAGTCCCTACGACCATATAGATTCAGAATTCTCAGAAAGCTGCAGGTCACGGAGTAACGTGACCCTTGCTATCCTTGTACTGTAAAACTCACAAATTTCCCAGGCGGTTGTACCTCTCCACGCCACCTCCATGATCCTGGCTATTTGTGAGAGCACGGCTAAACATACTGTAGCAACCACGTTCTCTACAGCTGACAGGTTTGCTAATTTTAGTTTATGTGAAATAGCATAGCATGTTTCCAGCTTAAGAAGTATGATATACTCTACAATGCCGTTGCATAACTTTCATACATCTACAATTTTTAATTAATTAAAAACAGTCATTAAGAGAATACAAAAAAATTAAATCTTTTTAGAGGGATAATGTTAATATATAAATCACAGTAACAATTCGCTGTATTGCACGAGTCTTTTTTAAAAATTCTAAAAAATAACACATTTATATAAAACTTAAGTTGTAAAAATGGGGATGCACAATGCAATTCCTAAATTGATTAAAAATATTTAAAAAATTCAAAAACATTTAACTAAGCTTGCTGGAATAAACTAAGACAAATATTCGATTTACACATAAATTGAAATTGAATGATAAAATTTATACCCAAAAAATATAATTTTACATACTTCGAAAGCAGGGTGGAGGGTGGGGGGGTTGAACTCCGCTGATCGCAGCCTAACTCTGATTCTACTAGTAATCCTCCAAAAGAATACGCTGCACTTGATACAAAACTGCAAACGATGCTGAGAAGACGACTAGCTTGCGGGATTTGAACAATTCAAAACCAGTCTTTTCCTTCTATTTATTACTCTTTCTCTCTCTCGGATATGGAATGCATGCAGGCGATTAAAACTTTTGTGAGCAAGTTAAAATAAACTACAATAAACATGGAGGCAAGACTGTGGGCATAATTTTGATTGTATCGAGCATTTCCCACCAGAAAGAGTGTACTGACGATATTTGAAATAAACTACCTTTTGTTGGTTTTGGCGAGGTAATTTTGATAAAAATGGGAGCAAAAACGTATCATTGAAAATTAAACATTATAACATTTTTCTCTAAACATTAGTCGAATATGTGAAGAGCTTTAGAGTGAACAGAGTGGTTTGAAAAGAAAGAGAAAGTGGCGCCAGCGTAATTAGTCTATGAAATTTATTATTATTTGAATCTATTATTTGTAGGCATAAAGAAAAAACAATGAAGTGGCGCCCAAAAGTTAAAATAATAACTTGTATAGAGCACAGAACTTTCAATTAGCACGAAGAGTACAGAACTTTCAATTAGCATGATGATAGTGCAACTATGGATGTATAAATATATAAATAATACCAAAGTTCTAGGACCAAAACTAGGATTAAAATAGCTTTAGAATTAAATTAGCACCAGGCCTTTACGGGGCCCTCGTCCCGGGCCTACTATGCTTATACGTAAATCCGGCACTGAAATAAGCACATGATACAAAAAATTCCACGTGTCTCCACTTCCAGCATAAGAATGCAACCAATTTACAGGGGCGGACTGGGTCCTCTCAAAGGGCGCATACCTTGGATTTTTGGGGGCACCAAACCTATGAAGACGTGCCGCCCTATCTGACCCTGGCAATATACAAAATCCGTTGACCCCGGGTTGTCGGTTGTGAATCACAGACCTTAAATCAAAACTTGTGACATCATAAATATGATCTGGAGGTTTTTATTAGGCTGGGGCTGGAAGTTTGAGAGGGCTTTGAGCTGGCAGGGACTATCATCATGGCCAGGGCCGGCCCTTGGTTTTGGCAGAGCTGTAGCCAGGCTGGGGCTATAGGGGGCTGAACATCCCCCCCCTAGAAATATAGTCAACCCCACCTCCCATCTGGAAAATACTTTTTCTCAAAATAAAATATTGTAGAATTTTATTTTAAATTTTTTGTTTTGTACGAAATTGTACATGACAATGGAAATTGTTCTTTGACGTTAAAAATGTATTCAAAATAGCTTTCTACGGTAGATCTTGTGTATGTAATTTTTTTTATATACGTTTGAGTCTTCATATACTTTATAATAAGGATTGGGGAAATTATAGAGAGGTATACTAAAATTTATTTCTTAATGCAAAATTTACGTTAAGAAATTTATTTATTAATTTTAAATATATCAGTCTGCTTATATTTAGTATTATTAAATATATTAATGAAATATATCAAAACATTTACGAATTTTAAGCCCCTGTGTAGCTTTCTGAGTCCCCCCCACCGTATCAAGGGTCTAACTACAGGCCTGGGATTTTGCCGCCCTATAGCCGAATGATAAAACCCTGTATGTATAATGTAAAGTTAGTGTCACGTCCACCTCTTACAAAGCAACATAAGGAAAGAAGACTGGACTTTGCAAAAAAATACACTTCTCTTGGTCCAAAATGGAATGATGTAACCTTTTCGGACAAAAAAAAAAATCCAACCTCGATGGGCCAGACGGTTTTTGAAATTTTTGGTATAATCTGTGTAAAACCAAAGAAGTTTTTTCCAAACGTCAATACGGTGGGGGCACTTTTGCAGCAAACGGAACCACTCCAATAGTCTTTATCAACTATTAAATGAATTCTGACAAATATGTTGATATGCTGGGTGAAAATTTGTTACCTGAGGCCCCACTAATGACTTCAGGTGACTATTTTTTCCAACAGGATAATGCTTCCATGCACGTTTCTAAGAGTGCAAAACTCTTGTTTGAAGCCAATTCAGTAAATTTACTTGATTGGCTGGCGAGGAGTCCAGATATGAATCCTATAGAAAATTTATTTGGCCTTCTAGCCTGAGAAGTTTATAGAAATGGCACACAATATCAGTGTAAACCGGATCTTGTGTTAGCCATTAAATAAGCTTGGAATAACATTACCATAGACACTTTAAAAGAATTTTCAGCATCGATGACTTCCCAGCTTATTCAAGTAATTGAAAACAAAGATTGTTTTCTTGATTATTAAGAGAAATCATATGTAATTTAGAATATGTCCTTATACTTTTTCTATATTTCTTTCGTGATAATTTTTATGAGGTCAACTTTTGTAAGTTTCATATTTGTTGTTTTATGTTTTGTAGATGTTATTGTAAAATGTGATATTATAGCTCATAAATATCAAAAAGTTCACTTTGATAAAATGAAAATAAGGTATATTTTCATTCGATTATATGTTGTCCTTATACTTTTTCGCGTACTGTATATATAATTTTATGCCGCCCTAGTCTATAGCCTATCGGGAAATACAGCACTGTAGATAAATCTCTTTTTTTTTTACAGTTATAACACGTTTTCAAGAAAATGCCTTCAACGATTTCATATTTAAGAAAAAAAACTATCTTTTCCTGTAACACTTCTCTCCTCGTAACCATACTTTCACTGTCACAAGAGCTTTCCTTTATTTACAGGTTTTCCTTAATCTGAAATCCACAACTTTGCTCTTGCATCTTCTTAGAATATAACGATGACTCTTTACTGAAATTGACCATAAACTATGCAGTCTAATTTAGGCAAATTTCTGACCCCTTCCTGCACCCATGATGTATCGTCATTATTGAAATTTCTACCCCATTTCTATATTTCACTGTCATTTTTTAATATAGAAGTATACAACTTTTAGGAAATAAAGAAGATTTGCTTGTGAAGTACAGCATTTACAAGCTATAGTAATAATAATTGATTTCTGGACATGTTTGAATGAGATCATAGTAAAATCCTTGTTATCGTTACCTTGTGGAACATTAGTCCATTTTTTTACAGTATGAGGTCAGCTAAGATCATGTAACATGATTATTTACGCTTTACTAAGGAGTCCACACCTCTGTTATTTGAGAAACCAAATCCTGTCAAATTCTACAAGTTTAAAGTTATCGGTGCTAGTACATGACACGTTACCCATGCAATTCTAGCCAGTGTTCCTAAAACTAGCAATCGCCACAAAGCAACTAGCTGCCATGTTATTTAAGGCATATTTTGTGATTTTTCTCAATCCTTCCTTTCCTCTCCCCAACCCTAAATAAAAAACAATAATCCTCCTCTCTTTTTTCTCCTCTTCTCTTCCTTCCCAACCCTAAAAAAGTAAATGAGTATGCACACATTTTCATCAGCTTCTTTCACTTCGGACACTCATATTCAAGTGTAATTAACCCCTCTTTCATGGCCCAGTCACTCACACTTTTTTTTACTTTGCATACATAATCCATAAACAAAAGATTCAGATGCTCAGACATTTTTGCCACAAGAAACAAACAAAACATGATTACGAACATGAAGTAAACAGAAAATACCATATCATAGCACTTTTCACTGCAGCGTACAGATGTATGTGACAGAGTATGTCACGTCACAACCCCATGTAGTGCAATTTACAATGATTTCAAGAAGACAAAGTGAGAAGTGCATAACATGTTCTGTACTGTCACCAAGTTATCAACTAAAAATTCAACTTGATTACAATTTTTTTTTCTATTAGCTCCGCATCCTTACTACAGTATGTATTCTAAAATTTGAAAGATTTATAGTCAAAAGCAATTTGAATGCCTAACCGTTCATGAAAACACCCATTTTTTACCCGTTTCATTTATCATGCTTCGTAATAAAAATATTCTATCACTCTTCGACACGCTGTTATTTGATCAATTCGTTCAAGATTTGCCAGTAACAACTCGGAATTTGTGAGAGAAAGAAATGACCTTTTTCTGTAATTTTCGTTGTAAAAAATGCACCGCTCACGAAAGTATTTTTTCAGCCATCATACATTAGTGTACGCCGAAAACTAGATGAGTACTTACTACTGATTTTCCACACTGTTGAAATTTTTACTGATTCAACAGTTTTGGATTTGATGCTTACCTGATATTTTTTGGTAGTGTGGGGGCATCCCTCCCCCACCCCACACACACATACACACAAGGTATCCACTGATTAAGGAAAATTACAGTGCTAAAAAAAAATGAAAACTACCGATCCAACATGGCGGAAGGTTATAATGCCCACTGTCATCCGTTTTTCGCAACTCGGAGAAAAATTGGTATAACTTCATGAGACACAACCCACTTCTCTCTCTATCCTCTTGAAATCATAGAAAATTGCATTAGGTTGCATTGTGATGTCACATGTATGATGTAATGAGAAATGGTGTGGTATGCCATTTTTTTTTTACTTCACGTTCGTACTCATTTTTTTTTGTTGTTGTTGTGGTTCATTGCAGCGAAAATGTGTGAGCATCTTTTTTCTTGTTTTCTTTTATGGATTATGCATACAAAGTAAGAACAATGTGATTGAGGTAATGTGAGGTGTTGTCAATTAAAACCATTTTTTCACCATAAATATCCAATCTCAGGAAATAAGTACTCAATTTTTACTTTTTTAAAGTTGGGAAGGGAGGAGGGAGGGAGGAAGGAAGGAAAAGGAGGAGGAACAAAAAAACGCTGTGACATGAGGACTAATACAAGTAGTTTTTTTATTTTTTTTAAATTGGGAGGAGAAAGAAGAACAGCGTAAACAACAATGGCGGCTATGCCAATTGCTAGTTTTGGAAACACTGACTAGAATTCAGTGGGTTGCGTCTCATGCAATAGTGCCGAAAAATTCAGTAGGTAACGGATTGTGCAGTTTAAAATTTAAATGCAATCCAAATGAAATAGTGGTGACACTACAGATGAATCCCCTGTTTTGTCGCCAAAACTGATGCTATACTCTTAAAACGGAGGGAAAGTTTTGTGAATCATAAAATATGCAAACATACGCATGGTAGTTGTATTGTAGTGTCGTAGCATCCATTCGTGCTGGTGGTGGTTTGTGAGTTGTAGCAATAGGATGAGCAACCATTTAAATGTTTTTGTAACAGATTGGAATTGATGGTATGTTTGGGATGGAGAGCGGATATAGGAGGAAGACGTTTGGAAGGAAAAAGAGGAGATGAGGAGTATCACAATGTCGGCGATGAAAAGCTGTTGGTTGGACTCGTACTTCGCAAATTGGTATTGATCAGCTGTTGGACTCATACTTCGCAGAAATAATGAGAGGAGGTGGGGGGAACGTGGAGCATCCCGATGTCAGTGCTGAAAAGCTGTTTGACTCATACTACGCAGAGTATATGTGGAGGCGGTGTCACAAAGAGGAAGTGGAGGAAATGATTCCAAAAGCCATAAAAGATCAGACGCTTAAAGAAGGGGGTTTTTTTTTTGTAAAAAAAAATCTAAAAAGAGTATAATAGGTAGTAAACTCATTATAACAGGTAATTATTTCAAAAAAAAAAAAAAACATGGCGAAGTGACTGACGCCTATAGTATAGCCGAAATGGGATCAGTTAAATGCTTAATTAAAAATTGAAGTTAAAAACGTGTTAAAAATTTAACAGTAGAACGTAGCGTAGTTTTCAAAAAACGTGACGAATTTCACGGATTTAAGCTCGGGAACACGTTTTCAATGCTAATAACAGCAGTGACCATGGATTAAAAAAGCTAACAGATGTCTTTCAACAACTACATAAATTTATTCAATCTAGTAGTTTGAGGGATTTGGAATGATTGCATTTTACTTGCCAAAACCGTCCAAAGGACGGGATCGACAGCTTGGCGTGACCTTCTAACCACGTCGCCTTTAAACAAATCCACGCTCAGCAAAAATCGAATCGCAGTGGAGGGATCTAAGATCCTTCATTGACTAGATCAACTGCGCTCAACGCACGATCCATTTTTATAAGTATTTATATAAAACATACGCAAACTATTAATCTCTTAACTAACCTGTGAAATGCTATTTCGCCATTTTCGACAGCCTTGTTCGCGCAATTACTGATGCAGCAAATTCTGTCCATGATATAGGAAGTTCCTGCCAGATGATTCAATTTCGCGGGCGAAAAATAAACATCACTTTAAAAATCGCCAGCAGAAGACGATTTCCCAGCACATCACAGAAGTAAACATAAAACCGAAAGAATTGTGTGGGATCTCATGCTTCTCGGTAAAGAGCAAACGTTCTTTGATTTTGTTGTTGCCGTTTCCAGCTGTTATTATTGCCAATGTTCAGAAGTCCACAGTATCGAAAATACATGTATTTGAAAAACGTATTTTCGATACATTTATATTTTGTATCAAAGATACAGATTTCGTTGTATTTTGAAAATACATTGAATTTGTAGTTTTTAACTATCAATTCTGACCATTTGGCTAAATAGACCATACTCGAAAGTGGATATCATGGTAAGTTTATGTAGACCGCTGAAGTAAATAGTACCAATGGTGAAGCGTCCATCGGGGATAAAACACCGGGTGCAAAATTTCAAAAGAAAAAAAATAGCAATAATAATAGATGTGTAACAGATGGACGGCAAGTGTCCCACCTCCTCAAATCTGGGAATATCGAGTGTATATGTAATGGCCAACACTCCCACAAACTTTTGCAGGAGTCAGATTAACGAATAAAATACTCACCATTGATATTTTCAGAATTAGTATTCATTAGACAATTACTTTTTTTTAATTTTTGTTATAAAAAAAAAGTATTTTTACGCAATTTCAAAAATGACAATGTCCATTAAACAAAGGTGTAGCATGATGTTATCTGTCCACGCCTTATAGTATATTAACAATTATTTGTTAGGAAGGCTCCTCTTGCGCTGTACTGACAAAAGAGGACAATTTTCACTAGATAAAATACTTTATCAAAGGTTCTTAACGGCTAACAAACTAAACTCCCTCCACCTAAAAAAAAACACGAAGCATCCAACCATTGGAGTTGAAACATCGCAAAATTCTTAACAAGATTCCGTCAAATCAAGTCACATATACGCCAAAGTAAAAAAAAAACAAACCTAGAAAACTTGATGACAAACAGTTCATAAGCATGTGCGTTAATATCACATTCCGTAAATCCCACCTGATGTAGTAAGCTTGAATGGACATTAACAATGACATTGTGGGCACCCATACAGACGGTAAGTTGAGGGTGGGGCAGCCTTGACTCCCAGTATCGCTTTACAATATTTACATTTTTAGGTTGATTTTCATAAAGAAATGAAATACAGTTAAACCTCCCTACAACGATATCCTTTAAATCCCCCCACAACCATAATTTTTCTTGGTCTGTATGAGTGTTGCAGAAAGTTACTATATAATGAACCCTTCCTATAACAATAACTTCCTCT
Organism: Dysdera silvatica; assembly: GCA_006491805.2. Lineage (NCBI taxonomy): Eukaryota > Metazoa > Arthropoda > Arachnida > Araneae > Dysderidae > Dysdera > Dysdera silvatica. The sequence continues at coordinate 34,811,983 of QLNU02015270.1, forward strand.
ACAACGATAACATTTCTCAGTCCGTATAATATTGTTGTAGAGAGGTTTTACTGTATGTATTGGAAACCGTTCCTTACATTTGTAAAGGCCACACAGGAATAAGCACAACATAAACTTGTTTGTTTGTTTGGATTTTTATGGCGCAAGAGCATCTGGGCTATACTGCGCCAAACATGGTTCGATGAATTTGAACAAAGTGTATGAGTGATCGAAAAAAGCCACAAATGAACAAAAAATGTCATCATTGTTCAGGCAGGTTTTATATGGTAAAAACAGCATTTCTCTTCGGAATGCTGTTTTTACCACATTAATTTCCTCTATATATGCCATTTCGACTTGTTATGAGTAGTGTTGGTTACGGGAGGACACAATCATGACGAACATGCTCCAGACAGCCCAAACATGGCACCAGTAGAAAGGGTAGTTTAATCCCCCCTCCATAAGCAACTCCAGCAATTTTGTTGTCCACCACCCAAAGACAAATGGCATCTTTATTACTGAATCCTGTGTCTGCCCAAACCATTTCCAGGTGTAAAACAGAATATCATAACATATCCTGCCATTGACAATCAGACACCATTGCCTTTGTAGTGGTGTTGTGAACAAGAAACCTAGGCTACTATGTTGTCTTTAGTGACAAATTCAGGCCCTTGCGGTGGTGCAGTGTGATAACAGGTTTGCGTAGTGTGCCATTAATCCGGGTTCGACTCCAAACAGTGCAAAGAACGCTTATTCAGAGATCTCATGAAGATCACACTGCTCACTGGGTTTGGTTCCCTAGGCCTTAAGAGGTTTGGATTCCTCGGAAAATCATAGGTCCAGATGTTCAAATTCCTCGGAAAACAATAAGTCCCGATGCAGCATGACCATTGTGGTCCTTGAGCCGTAAAACCACAAACAAAACAAATTCAGACTCCCTTTGGGAGCTACCAACGATCATGTTTAAGTATGGAAGGTAACGTGGTGGTCGTGAGTGCTTCGATGTTACATTTGCTGTCTCAGCTATTTGAGTGAAGATCTACAGATCCATCACATACAATAGATGGCCAGTCATCTGTAGTAGTAATACAAGGAATACTAACAATTCAGCAACATCGTGCTGCCTTTCATGGTAAGGTTTCTAACGAACAATTTTGCTTTCACACAGCAAGGGTTTTATAGGAATTCCTCTGCTAGATTGAAATACTTCCTTAGTCTTCATGGTCACCACAGTTACAGTCAAACAAGCATTTATGGAACAAGCTTACGACTATGCACAATCTAGAAGTTCAGTTGTAACATTTGTGCCAAAGGTTACTGTACGGAACTTGTATGCCTCCAATGCTCAACAACATCTCATCTTGTAGCAGCAGCCCAACAAGGTCTTGAACCCTCCCTTCAATGGTACAGTTTTCTCCAATGACCTTATCAATTTCACCCCATCGCACTGCTCACTGTAGTCCGGGGTTTGGTTCCCTGGGCCTTAAGAGGTTCGGATTCCTCGGAAAATAGTAGGTCCCGGCGCAGCATGACCACTGTAGTCTTTGAGCCGTAAAACCAAACAAACAATTTCACCCCAATGTTGTAATCATTTACATATATCAACATTACCTTCACACATATATTGCAGAATAATCAACGTTAAGGGCAGGAATGAAACACTCAATAAACGCAAATAATTTATAAATGGCTACGTTTAGATATTTAAGCACGGGGAAAATTAAACCTTTTTTTTACAAAAGTCTAAGAAGTAATGTAACAAATATGTATTCACACAGTAAAAACAAAACAAAAAAAAAACGCCTAGTATTTACATAGGCTATTTCCTTCCTTCATATTCAAATGTTAAAAAGAGGCGTTATTACACCATATTTTTACAATTCTCTTAACAACCCATACCAAAAAATAAACTACTACATATGGATTTCATACACTACATTATTAAAAAATTATTTATTATTTTAACAACTGTATTTTTACGAACAAACGTATACATTGTATTCACAATGAACAGCAATTTCCAAATTCGCTACATAGAAAGATTTTGTATACTTATATAAAAGAAAATTTAAGGACTGACAATCCACACACACACACAGAAAATCAAGCGCAATGTAGTTGTAAAAAAATATTTTCAAATAAATTCTTGCCATAATTTGATACAGGACAGAAAACATACAAACATGCTGTCAGAAAAAGTAAAAATTCCAACGTTGATTTAAACAATTTTTTGGGGAGTAATGTTTACCCACTAGACACAGCTTGAGTTTTATGACGGTAAGGGGTCATTCTACATTGGGACCTAGTTTTTTTTTAAGAATCCACATCTCTTAATTAAGGCCTAGGGAACCAACCCCTGAATTATGGTGAGCAGTTAGGCGACAAGCGGCCCTTTTATTTTT
>QLNU02015270.1:34820165-34830188 GCA_006491805.2 Dysdera silvatica
AGATTATAAAGCTTTATATTAATAATTTTAATAATTAAAAGATACTCTAATACATCAAAGATTTGTTACAAAAACCATCTTTTGAAGGCCATATTATTTCAATTATTAGGCCTACTTCATCTTATTTACCTTCTTCACCTTATTAAACCTTTAGCTATAAAATAAAAAGCAACAACATTGACAGATGGGATGTAAGAAAAAACCCCAGTGGTTTATGATGAATCGAATAAGCTGTATTTACAGCCAATGAATTACTTTAATCTTTTTTTTTCAAGTCTGTTGTAAAACATAGGGTATCTGTTTAGAAATATTTTAGAAATCGTTACAAAGTGCTTGGCTAAAGGAATACATAAACACTGTAAAGCCACAAATACCCAGCAATATAAGGTGGAAAAGTCAGGTAGATTGCTTGGAATTGTTCATAAAGAATCATCCATATTACTTGCAGATCATGAAAATTATATGGATGATATATAAAGGTGCTGTTCAAGTTATAAATAATCGGATGATTAATAAAGACGTAAAAAGACTTGTTGCAGCTTTTAAAACCCATTGCCTGGTATAAGATTCAAAAAGATGACTTTTCTACTGCAGATGCTTATGAAATTTTGTTGAACCTGATAGATGATTATAATCTTATAGAAATAAATAAAAAAAAAAAAAGGTAACAAGTAGACTTAATTATGCAATAACTCAACATCATATATGCCAGTTTATATACTTCATCCAAAGTACATGTGATCTAAATTGTCACATGAGCATATAGGCTTAGCCAGAGGGCGGTTTTGGGGGTTGTAACCCACCCCTTCGCAATGAAATTTTGTATATTTAACATAGGAATATATGAGTTATAGCTCTGTAACCCCTTCCATTAAGCCTATACCCCCCCTCTACCCTTATGAACTTTCTTCCTCTATACACGAGCAGGAAGAAAATACTAGGAGATTCCTTAATGTCATTAACCCAAATTTGTGCTTTACATTATAGCTTCTTGAGCAAAATGAGCTCCTTTTCCTAAAACATACTACTCCAATAAAATCTTAGAAAATGTCCCTGCTTCTATGTGGTGGTATAGTTTAAAGGAAACAACTATAAATGATGATTTTGTAACTCCTGTTCACACAGTGATAATATTGCCTGCAGTATTGGTGGGCTTGGAAAAATACTTCTTATGCTTTTCGTCTATTCATAATAAATTAAGAAATTGTTTGAATTAGGAAATGGAAGCAAAACTGATATTTTATTATTGATTGCTATGAAGAATTATATATAGAATTCGCTGTGATGTAAGCTTGGCATCAATACTAAAAACATCATAACTAAACTTATTTTACTTCAAAATACATTTCCTTTTAGAATTTGGGATATTTTGATAAGTCTTTAATTTATCAAATGGTTATTTCCTGGGTTTCTGCTGGTTATTGCCACTTTCGTGGCAGAAATTAGTCTTTGCCATGCCGGTTTTAACCGCTTTGGCAGAAACTTGCCAACCCTGATATAACTAAAATTTAAAATAAAAAAAGTGTTTTTAGCTAAATTATCCAATCTGTAAGGAATTTTGACTATACTAATATCCTTTCCCCTAAATATGTCATATACACTTTAAATGGAATAGATGAAGCACCAGCTTTGCAATTATATAGTTGCTCTTTGATAATAAGCTCAAAAGGACTGAATGAAGACATTGCAAATATTTAATTAATGTAAATTTTTTAGTGTAAAGAAATGTAGTTTTGTATTTGTAAATTCACGGTGAGTTATAAATGGCTTTGAGGTGTGTTAGTGGATTTTATGGTCTTATGAAACTTATTTTGTTTACACAAATTTTAATGCGTTGTGTGTTATTTACTGTAATTAGTGACTGAAAATCGATTAAGATTTGGTCTGGCAAACTTGGGGAAAAGTCAGAGAAGTTTGAAACAGAATTTGGGTAGACACCCTGTTAAAAGAAAATGTTCTATAAATCTTTGAGAAAAAACTGCGCCTGGAAATTTTTTGTTACTTGTCTGGAAAACCTGGAGAAGTTTGAAACAAAATTTGGGTAGACACCCTGTTTATTGTAGTGCATAGGTTTTTTTTTTTAGAATTTATCTTTATTTTCTGCCTTAAAAGGAATTTTTTCTTTGTAACTTGTCAACTAACCTCGATGGCCAGTCACATCTTCATTATACACACATGTGATGAGGTTTGAATTCAGTTAATGCAAAATGCATTATTTAAAATAAAACTATATTTTTTTAACATTTCATTTCAGATTTACAGACCTTCGCGCATACTATCCAATGACTGTGGAGATATAATGTTCTTATACCATTACCAGATACTGTAACAGTAGACCTACAAGTTAGACATAGATTTGCCCGTTTATGATAAACCTGGAAGTGGTTTGTGTTTTGGCATCTATTATAATTTAACTAATATTCAACATGAACTTCAAATGTCAGATGTGTGACGTGCTGTGCTCGGGTCTGGAACCTTACCAGCAACACATCGTTGGTATCAAGCATAAAAAGAAAGAAAATCAGGTGTTAGCACTAAGACGTATGCAAACACCCGACAGTACTACTGGCCTTAACACATCTAACGATTCTTGTGATCAGTTCATGGGAAGATCAGGAAATAGTGATGTGAGTACCATTTCAAGACCTTCATTCATAGAAGATAAAGAACACCCTAATTCTTCGATGAATTTGTGTGATGAACAAATTGGTAATATAGATGCTCAGGGAACAGGATCATCCTCATTGCTAATTGGTCTCCAAAATTATATATCAAATGACTATTTTTGTCACGTTTGCAAAATACAATGTTCAGGCCTCGAACCTTATCAACAACACATCAATGGCATAAAGCACAAAAAGAGACAAAATCAGGCAGTGATTCAAAAAGATTTGCCATCACCCAACAACGCAATATCCACCAATTTTTCTGATCAATGTATAGTAAAACCAGAAGCTGATGGTGTTAGCAATGTTTCACAACTTTCGTTCGATAAAGAAAATTTGGATTCTTCGATGAAATCAGGTGATCAGCAGGTCAATTGTGGAGGCATCCAAGGTACAGGAACATCACAGCTGCAACTTGGTTTTCAAAGCCAACAGGTAAATGACTATTTTTGCCATGTTTGTAACATAGCATGCTCAGGATTTTACCCCTATCAGCAGCATATAATTGGTGAGAAACACCAGAAGAAACTGAGACAGTCGAACTTGTCGTCTAATGTGATTTCACATCCTGTGCAGAACTTTCCTTCTGGTACTTTCCAAAATAGTCCATCTAGCACTATCCAGAACGTTCCTTTAAGCATAACCCATACTGCACAGAATGATCCTTCTGATACTAATGAATCAACTTCCACTCCTCGCTTGCCTGGTAGAACGTACCTCACTGAAGAACAATTTCTTCAAGATAGTAAAAAGAATTTGGTACCATCCAGTGCTTCGCAAACAATTAATGACACTTTGCTTCTTGACCAAGATCCAATATTGAAATCAAAATTAGACGGTTCCTGTTTAATAATGACAGATGGATTAAATGTTTCGTGCGACAACTGGCGCGATGAGTATAATAAAATCGTTGAGAAACATTTACCGATACAGCCTGGCACCACAAATGTAAGAGGAGAAATTGGTGCAGTTGAGAAATCACCACATGATGAAATTTTGCGTTCAGGGATGTATTATAATTGCTCAGTGTGTCAGATTAATTGTACAGGTCTGGACCAGTATAAACAGCATATGCAAGGAAAACTGCATGCAAAAAAAATGAAATTTCAAAACTATAATTCAGCAGTTACAATTACTAGTCGTCCGAACACCTTTTTATCTAGCAGTGGTGAACAAATTGTTCCACAAACACCATCTCCTAATCCAGATTCAATGTTGACATCAGGGAAAGAGAATTGCACAGAGCTATTAACTTCTAAATTATCTAACACTTTTGAACATTCCAGCACTGATGAACAGAACTACGATACAGTGGATGCAGCCATGTCTGCTTTTCCTACTAAGCAAGAAACTTCCAGAGGGGAAACAGATGAAAAAATGTCAGCAATCAATGATCCACAGTACTCGAATCTAATGAAGTTCCATTGTGAAGTATGCGACATACCGTGTACAGGACTGCATCCGTACAATGCACATATCCGAGGTAAACAACACATGAAAATGTTAGCTCGTAAGCAGCAAGTCTGTTCCGAAGGTGATAGTGCTATGCCCAATAATAATGAAGACATTGAACGAATTCCACTGAATTTGAGTAACTCTTCAAACGTGTTTAATCCTGCCGATCTTGGGATTTTTGTTATAGAAGAGGACAGTGAAATATCTCTCGATGCATTCTAAAAACAGTTGGCTCCAAAGCTATAAAACTTTGTATTTTTCAAAGCTAGAAAACTTTTTTATCTGTCTCCAGAAATTAATTTTATGCACTCAAGTTTTATTCAGCGCAAGATTTTTGTATTGGATGGCAAATGGTTTTGCTGCTTTATAGAGAGAGAGAGGGTAGTTTGAAGAAGACAATTGGCTAAAAACACTGTGCAAAGTATATTAGTAAGAAAAACACAATCACAGTTATATATTCAAAAAATGTTTACAATTATTTCGAAGGATATCCTTCTTTTTCAGAACAAGTACATGTTTACAATCTGAGCAAAAAGCTAGAACTGAAAAAATAATAAAGAAAAGTAAATGTATTAATAGACAAGTGTCACCCTCTGTTTATAAAGAAAGGTGATTTAAAATAAAGGTTAAAATTGAAAGAAAAATTTAAAAAGATTGAAGAAGTGGGAACAAAATACAAGGAACAAAATATAACAAGTAGAAGAAGAAATTAAAAACAAGAACTATTAAAATGATAAAAAACAGAAAACAAAGGTGGTAAAATAAGACAGAAAAGTAGAACGAAAATGAAGGTGGTGAAAGAAAAAATTAAAAAAAAAAATATTAAAAAATTTATGTAAGAAGGGAGTTGTTAAGGAGAAACAAAGGGTACGATATACTTTTTTTTTACAAATATTCCTTTCTTTGTAAAGGTGGGAGTGGGGCGGCAGTACCGGCTATGCCTAGGGGTCTGCAATTTTATAAATCTGCCACTGTCTTTTTTTTATTTTTTTTTTCAGTTCTAGCTTTCTGATGAGACTGCAAACATGTATTGATTCTGAAGAGAAAGATATATTCTTTGAAACAATTGTGAATGTTTTTTGAGTATATAATTGTGATCGTTTTTCTTACTAATAGAGAATGGTTTACCAAAAAATAATGTACAAGCTGCTGTGAAATAGTTCTGGGACTTTGCATAGTAATTGGTGACTTTCGAGAGATAGGTTGATGCATTGTTGCCCACAGGTCTAGTGGATCAGCGTCATTGGATAAATGACCCCTAATAGTATATCCATTTATCTTTCGGTGTTACTAATTCATCAGTTCAGCCTTTGAACTTTTGAATAACGTTTTATACTTTATAAAAACAATGATCATTAATGTATAAAACGCAGACTAAAATCCTGTAACAAGAAAGATATGAAGCTTGGCTGTGAATCAGTGAAGATGTTTCCAATTTTACACTTTTTTAAAATATATATTATGCTTGAAAAATCATTTAAAAAAAAAATTGACTGAGATCACAATTTCTTTTGTTTTGTACATATGCTGTAATGGTCATAATTATTGAATTTGGGCCCACTGGGCTAGGTTTTACTTCCAATAAGTTTTGTTCATAAATGTAATATATTTCAGATGTAAAATGCCATTTTCACATGTAAGTGAAAAGTTTTTTTAAAATTTTTGTGTGTGTGTATATGTAAATTGATATATTATCTTTTCTTTACCATTCTAAAATTAGAATCTGAAACAATTCCTATAGCATTATTAGTGAAACAAATAATTCCTAGACGTGTACCGTTTCATCGTTTCTCTTCAAAGAATAAATGTTAAGTGATCTTAGACTTTAAACTGTGTTTTACTGTCTTCAGAACGGAAGTGATATTCATACATTGTATGCAAAGCAATGCATTGTCACCATCCTAGTGAATGACATCTTAGATGACTATTAGGCCCTGTACACCTGCTCATTTGAGTGAACGAAGATGACAGACTTAACACAACGTCCATTTCTTTGTCCATTCATTTGAATTTTTCGAAAATGGAAGGCGAAGCTCAGCTTATCTAAACCATAATTATAAATTGTGCCTTTAAGCATTTCGTAAATGAATGAATAATAAATGGAAAATAAACTTCTATATAATATGGAGTCATTTGTGCAGTTAAGAGGAAAATTTTTGAAATCTCTATTTGAAGAACGTTATAGCGATATTTACCTAAAAGGAAGCAACAAATTCTGATCTGGAAATAATATATATTAAAATCCTGAACGCTTTTTTATTGTATAAATTATTTTTAATTAAGAATATATGTATTTTTTTTCCACATTTCTGTTAACACTTGCAGTTTCAAGCCAGTCATTTTGACCAGATTTTCTAGGTAAAGTAAAAAAATGTGGCACTTTTAGTGTTAAACGCTAAGAGAAATTGTTTCATTATTGGATAAAAATACGAGTTGTATAATAAGGTTATTATTTGACTATGTTAGTTTGTGAAATAAACATTTGTCACAAAAGTTTACAAACCTCTTTAATGCATCAGGGATCATGTCAAGCATTCTATATTAAATTACTCGATATATAGGTGCAGAATATTGTTACATGTTCAGTACAATTAATTAGTCACTTTAATTATACTTTGTTTGGAATTCGTTTTTAGATACTTAAAATATTTTAAATTCGACAAATTATTAACTTTGCTTATAGGTATATAACTATGTTAAAAATAACTTTGATAATCACCCCCCCCCCTTTCAACATACAACGATAGTTTTTGAAAAAATTCCTTCATCCATAGGTTTTATTTGTGTTCTAAATCTTGCACCAATGTTATTTAAAACATCGTTTTGCAGCTTCAAAATATGGTTTCAGTGCCCTTATAAAGGCCCTGTACAGAGGTTTCCCTCAGCCACCCACAACTTAAAAAAAATTCGAATTATCATCCTAAATGAAACAATGTCTGAAAAAATACCTAAGAAGTTAAACATATCTATTTTATTATTACTTTTTTTCATGTACAAAAACTTGATGGTTATGATATTTTTGTTCATTTATTATATTTTTTAATGTTTTGTATGGTGGATGTTTTTCTTAACCACTGGGCCTGGCATCGATTATACCGGGCCTTGAGAAATCCTTCTGGGATTTGACATTTTAGTTTTCTATGCATTTTTCATGAATATATATTTTACCGTGGAAATATTTTGAGGATAATCATATTCATGGAAAGACCCAGGATGCCTTAATATCATCTGTGCAGCAAATGCAGATTACTCAGTAATGTAACTTTAAGTATGTAAAGCAGATTACTCAGCAGTAATCTTTAAGTACACTCCTAATAATCTCTATAGTAGACTTAAGTCTACTTTAAGTCGGTCAGAAGCCGGCTAGATTGTGCATCTTTCTTGATAATTGATTGTTTTTTTACTAAAGTGTGTTATTATAGTCGATTAAATTTTTTTTTACGTGACACCCTCCATTTTAAGAACGTTCAAACGCAAGTGCACTTTTAATGTTAACTTACAAAGTACCCATTTATAAAGTAAGAATTAACCCATCAGACGTCAGATGTGAAAAGTGTCGTACGGAATTTAGCATAGTCCATGGAGGTGCCAGCGATATTAACATTTAAAATCAGAAAAACATAAAAATTCCGATTTTGCTACCGCTTTGAATTCTTCAATGTTTAATTTTTTTAAGAAAAAGGATTCACGAACTTCGTAAGATCTGCAAGTTGCTGTGATGGAAGACACCTGGGCTTATCACACGGTGCAAAGAACCACAGTTTTCTCTCAAACAATTGTGCTTCTAAGTTAATTCAAGCAGGTTTTGAACAAAAATTTAGATGTGCTTGTATAAAAACAGAAGCTAATATTGTAAATGTGTTAGAGCCAATAGTAATAGCTGAATTAAAAGATCGCGTCAGCGAATGTAACCGTGTTACTATATTAACTAATACTTCAAACCACAGGTCCATGAGAATATTCCCTGTTTTAGTCCGCTTCTTTTACCATATGAAGGAATGCAAGTCAAACTTTTAGAATTTCAAGATCAACCGGGCAGAACATCAGATGTTATTGTCAATTATCCAATGATAGTATTGACAGAAAATGAAATAATATAAATATTTGAATGGGTGAATTTAACCAAAATATTTGCATGAGAAAAATTCAAAGTTAAATGGATGTATTGATTGAAAAGAGATTTATTAATTGTAACCAAGAAATTATTAATTTATTCAGATGAATTTATTAATTGTAATCAGAAGTATTGGTGGTAGTACAGATACCGTCCCACAAGTTCAATTTTCCCCTAGAAATGAGAAGGAAAGTCGCTGTAGGTGGGGTTTTGACATCAGTGATTTTAACATGTGATGTCACACAAGGTGGGGCATTTTACGGTGTTTCTCTGTGGCGGTGGTAAGCCGTTTTGAAGCTGCTTCGTTATTCTTTTGAGTGTCATGGAAGTGTTGCAGCGATTGGAAAGATGCCGGAACGTGTCAATGTGGATTTTTTTGTTCAATTGCGGTTGAAAGGGAAGAGGAATGTTGTTGGATTGGTTTAGAGTAGAAGGGCCCGGTTTGCAAGGTGCGCTAGGCCTAACGTGGATGACTGTGTAGTTAAAGAGGTGAAGTTATCTGACAGATAAAAAGGAATAAAAGTTAGTATGCCGTTTTTATTTTGTTCGCTGCACTGAGAAAAAGGAGGAGGAAAAGCCAACAGCGGGAAAGGTTAAGAGGTGAAGGGGGTGGAGGTTGGGAGTGGAGGTTGGGAGTGGAAAGGGAACAGGAGAAAGGTATAGGGGGGAAGTAAGAGACTGCCAAAACAGGTGTAATGGTGAAGGGGAGAGAGGTTACAGGAGTAGGAGTGAAGAAGAGAGGTTAGAAGGGAAGAAGGTAGGGGTGAAGGCTGGGTGGAGGGAAAAGGGCAGAGCCTGTAATGTGACGTAAGCGGCAAGCCAGGAGAAATTTGCTATGCAGGCTGGAAACACTTCCTACTAAAAACAAAATGGAATGGTATCTGTACTAGAGCCAAAGTATTAGTTGAGTATTCACTTATAGAATGTTTCAACTGAAAGTCATTATGTGGAATTGTTCAGACACTTTCACACCAATAATTTGAATCATTCGAACTTTCGTATAATTATTGAATATATCTCATGCCTGCCAGGCACTAATGCACCAGTAGAAAGGGTCTTTTCTCTTCCGAATAAGTAATGGACAAGTTAAAAAACAGTTACTAGTCGCAGTTTCTAAAGCAATGGTAATTATTAAAGTAAATTTTAAGAAATCATACCAAGAATGTTATTCTTATTTAAAATCAAATCCAAATATACTTAAGCAAATTTGTTCTTCAGAAAAATATAAAAAAAAACACATAAATTATTTTTTACATATTTATTCCTGTTCTTTTCATTAATAAATAACAACTATGAAAAACTTCGCGTTCTTTTAATAACATACTATTACCGAAAAATTAGTAGATGTCCCATTTATTTTTTTCCCTCAAAACGGGACATACGCCGTATGTCCCGTTTTGAGGAAAAAAATAAACGGTCACGTTAGGTATCAGAGATTCAGGAATGCCCGTTATAAAAGTTTTACTAATACTTACTTTTCTCAGAACAAATGAAAAAAAAATAAAGTGACTAAAACAGCCCAACAGTGAAATTCATTCAAATTATTTTACGCAACAAACATCGCAGAACAATTGTAAACACTAGCCGTTAGCAGAAGCTAGTAACTGCGGAAATGGGCAGTTTTGCCCCTCCTTCTACGCATGTGCATGAACTAGTGCCGCTTAAGTACGAGTAATGCCGAAACGTGCTATAAATTAGCTATATCTACTAGCATCTAGCAACTAGATTTCACTACTACCATAATTCACAGTCCATAAATACCTCCAGCCAGGGCCGCCCCAAGGGTTG
>QLNU02015270.1:34830288-34846517 GCA_006491805.2 Dysdera silvatica
TTGGTTACAATTAATAAATTCCGTTTCAATCAATACATCCATTACACTTTGAATTTTTTCCCCATGTAAGTATTTCGGTTAAATTCGTACATTAAAATATTTCTATTCTTTCATTTTCTGTCAATACTATCATTGGATAATTGACAATAACATCTAATGTTTCGCCTGGTTGATCTTGAAATTCTAAAATTTTGACTTGCATTCCTTCATATGGTAAAAGAAGCGGACTAAAACAGGGAATATTCTCATGGACCTGTGGTTTGAAGTATTAGTTAATATAGTAACACGGTTACATTCGCTGACGCGATCTTTTAATTCAACTATTGCTATTGGTTTTAACACATTTACAATATTAGCTTCTGTTTCCATACGAGAACATCTAACTTTCTGTTCAAAACATGCTTGAATTAACTTAGAGGCACAATCATTTGAGCAAAAACTGTGGTTCTCTTGCACCTTATGATAAGCCCAGGCATCTTCTGTCGCAGCAACTTCCAGATCTTATGAGTTGGTGAATTCGTTTTCTTAAAAAAAGTAAACATTGAAGAATTCGAAGCGGTAGCAATATCGGAATTTTTATGTTTTTCTGATCTTAAATGTTAATATCGCTGGCACCTCTATGAACTATGCTATATTCTGTAAAACGCTTTTCACATCTGACGCCTGATGGGTTAATTCTTACTTTATAAATGGGTACTTTGTAAGTTAACATTAAAAGTGCACTTGCGTTTGAACGTTCTTAAAATGGAGGGTGTCACGTAAAAAAAAATTTAATCGACTATAATAACACACTTTAGTAAAAAAACAATCAATTATCAAGAAAGATGCACAATCTAGCCGGCTTCTGACCGACTTACGCATGTATGAGGCGTGTTAAGCATGCCCTACATAGCCATGATACTAGGGTTTCTCTCTTTCTGAAAGCGGGACATTTCGGCGACCCGAAGCTTTGCTTGGGGACAACGGGACAGGCTACCTAAAAACAGGACAGTCACGTTTAAAGCGGGACATATGGTCAGGTTACAGATACCTGTATTTGGTGGTCACTTTTTCAATTCCCAGACCCATTAGCGTATACAGAAAGTTCTGGGGGAGGGGGTCACAGAGTTACAACATCATATATTCGTGTGTGTGTGTATATAAAATTTCATTGCAATGGGAGGTCACAACCCTCATTAATACCCCCTGTGGTGGATACGCCAGTGCCCATACCAAATACTTGTTAAGTCCTAATGCTTATTAGTAGTGGACAGATTATCAAGTCCCAAGGTGTCCATTATTCACACGTGTTACTGCACAGTAAAACCCTCATAACACTCTGAAATAGTGGACATCTTTATAGTTGAGAGATTGGTGGAACTGCGAAACACGTTTCCTACTGAGTTTTTGGTAAAAATTCAGATGTATTCTGGTCAGGAATTTATAAGCACCTTTTCAGGTTTTTGATATATCCCCCTTAATGAAACCTAAATGCACACAAAATCTAATCCACACACCTCTAAAAATCTTGAACATCCCCAGTTTATGAATCCTGAATAAGCCCCTGACCCCGTCGCCAAGCTCCTTTTGTCACCAAAACTCATGCTCTCTTAAAATTGAACCCTAGAGCTCTAAGCACAACGGGTGCGTGTGAATCTCAGCATATGTAAAGCCTGGCTTGTATCTTGGAACGTTGGCAAAACAAGCGACGGCCATGCTTTTTTCGGATGCAAGAGGATTTTTTCAAATCAGTATTTTTCCTAAATCGCATGAAAGCCTAGTGGTGGTGGTGATGGGGTACTTAAAGTTACACTGCTGAGTAATCTGCTTTACATACTTAAAGTTACACTGCTGAGTAATCTGCTTTACATACTTAAAGTTACATTACTGAGTAATCTGCATTTGCTGCACAGATGATATTAAGGCATCCTGGGTCTTTCCATGAATATGATTATCCTCAAAATATTTCCACGATAAAATATATATTCATGAAAAATGCATAGAAAACTAAAATGTCAAATCCCAGAAGGATTTCTCAAGGCCCGGTATAATCGATGCCAGGCCCAGTGGTTAAGAAAAACATCCACCACACAAAACATTAAAAAATATAATAAATGAACAAAAATATCATAACCATCAAGTTTTTGTACATGAAAAAAAGTAATAATAAAATAGATATGTTTAACTTCTTAGGTATTTTTTCAGACATTGTTTCATTTAGGATGATAATTTGAATTTTTTTTAAGTTGTGGGTGGCTGAGGGAAACCTCTGTACAGGGCCTTTATAAGGGCACTGAAACCATATTTTGAAGCTGCAAAACAATGTTTTAAATAACATTGGTGTAAGATTTAGAACACAAATAAAACCTATGGATGAAGGAATTTTTTCAAAAACTATCATTCTACGTTGAAAGGGTGGGGGTGATTATTAAAGTTATTTTTAACATAGTTATATACCTATAAGCAAAGTTAACAATTTGTCGAATTTAAAATATTTTAAGTATCTAAAAAGAAATTCCAAACAAATTATAATTAAAGTGACTAATTAATTGTACTGAACATGTAACAAGATTCTGCACCTATACATTGAGTAATTTAATATAGAATGCTTGACATGATCCCTGATGCATTAAAGAGGTTTGTAAACTTTTGTGACAAATGCTTATTTCACAAACTAACAAAGTAAAATAAAAACCTTATTATACAACTCGTATTTTTATCCAATAATGAAACAATTTCTCTTAGCGTTTAACACTAAAAGTGCCACATTTTTTTACTTTACCTAGAAAATCTGGTCAAAATGACTGGCTTGAAACTGCAAGTGTTAACAGAAATTGGAAAAAAAAAAAATACATACATACATATATTCTTAATTAAAAATAATTTATACAATAAAAAAGCGTTCAGGATTTTAATATATATTATTTCCAGATCAGAATTTGTTGCTTCCTTTTAGGTAAATATCGCTATAACGTTCTTCAAATAGAGATTTCAAAAATTTTCCTCTTAACTACACAAATGACTCCATATTATATTGAAGTTTATTTTCCATTTATTTTTCATTCATTTACGAAATGTTTAAAGGTACAATTTATAATTATGGTTTGGATAAGCTGAGCTTCGCCTTCCATTTTCGAAAAACTCAAATGAATGGACAAAGAAATGGACGCTGTGTTAAGTCTGTCATCTTCGTTCACTCAAATGAGCAGGTGTACAGGGCCTAATAGTCATCTAAGATGTCATTCGCTAGGATGGTTATAATGCATTGCTTTGCATACAATGTATGAATATCACTTCCGTTCTGAAGACAGTAAAACACAGTTTAAAGTCTAAGATCACTTAACATTTATTCTTTGAAGAGAAACGATGAAACGGTACACGTCTAGGAATTATTTGTTTCACTAATAATGCTATAGGAATTGTTTCAGATTCTAATTTTAGAATGGTAAAGAAAAGATAATATATCAATTTACATATACACACACACAAAAATTTTAAAAAAACTTTTCACTTACATGTGAAAATGGCATTTTACATCTGAAATATATTACATTTATGAACAAAACTTATTGGAAGTAAAACCTAGCCCAGTGGGCCCAAATTCAATAATTATGACCATTACAGCATATGTACAAAACAAAAGAAATTGTGATCTCAGTCAATTTTTTTTTTAAATGATTTTTCAAGCATAATATATATTTTAAAAAAGTGTAAAATTGGAAACATCTTCACTGATTCACAGCCAAGCTTCATATCTTTCTTGTTACAGGATTTTAGTCTGCGTTTTATACATTAATGATCATTGTTTTTATAAAGTATAAAACGTTATTCAAAAGTTCAAAGGCTGAACTGATGAATTAGTAACACCGAAAGATAAATGGATATACTATTAGGGGTCATTTATCCACAGTTCTGTTGAGCCAGCATGACAAGTGATATTATGTCGTGAATCTGAACTATGTGCTTTTCTGCTCATGTTTTAAAGTTGACCTATGATGTGACAAAATTGAGCGAAGTTTGTACATCATGTTTTGTATGAAACTTGAGAAATCAGCAACTGAGACAGAGTACTTTGATCAGGTTTGTGGTGATAAAGCTCAAGTCATACATTGGGTTTTGAGAAATACCCATATTTCAACATCAGTCAAACATTGGTTCAAGACGAGTATTGGGTCCAACAAACTCAAACAAAAAAAAAAATTTAAATAAATTGTTCTTAAAGACCACTACTGAACCATACACGGAATCTAGGATTCAGTTATGCTTGAAAGGAAATTTGAACAGGCATAAATAACCACAATTGTGGTATAACTACAATTAGATTTTGCATCACAACACTGCACCTACCCACATTTTGTTAAGAACGATGTAGTTCAGTTGATATAGCAATGAAGCATTCCAAGTGCCTATATTACAGACTTCTAGAACTTCATACAAAACTCCAGACATACGTTTTGTTCAAGTTTGTAAATCATTATAGAACTTTAGCACATGTATACAAATATAGATGTGACATAGTTTTAGGTGTGTACTTACAGTACAATAACATTGTTCAATGACGCTGATCCACTAGACCTGTGGGCAACAATGCATCAACCTATCTCTCGAAAGTCACCAATTACTATGCAAAGTCCCAGAACTATTTCACAGCAGCTTGTACATTATTTTTTGGTAAACCATTCTCTATTAGTAAGAAAAACGATCACAATTATATACTCAAAAAACATTCACAATTGTTTCAAAGAATATATCTTTCTCTTCAGAATCAATACATGTTTGCAGTCTCATCAGAAAGCTAGAACTGAAAAAAAAAATAAAAAAAAGACAGTGGCAGATTTATAAAATTGCAGACCCCTAGGCATAGCCGGTACTGCCGCCCCACTCCCACCTTTACAAAGAAAGGAATATTTGTAAAAAAAAAGTATATCGTACCCTTTGTTTCTCCTTAACAACTCCCTTCTTACATAAATTTTTTAATATTTTTTTTTTTAATTTTTTCTTTCACCACCTTCATTTTCGTTCTACTTTTCTGTCTTATTTTACCACCTTTGTTTTCTGTTTTTTATCATTTTAATAGTTCTTGTTTTTAATTTCTTCTTCTACTTGTTATATTTTGTTCCTTGTATTTTGTTCCCACTTCTTCAATCTTTTTAAATTTTTCTTTCAATTTTAACCTTTATTTTAAATCACCTTTCTTTATAAACAGAGGGTGACACTTGTCTATTAATACATTTACTTTTCTTTATTATTTTTTCAGTTCTAGCTTTTTGCTCAGATTGTAAACATGTACTTGTTCTGAAAAAGAAGGATATCCTTCGAAATAATTGTAAACATTTTTTGAATATATAACTGTGATTGTGTTTTTCTTACTAATATACTTGGCACAGTGTTTTTCGCCAATTGTCTTCTTCAAACTACCCTCTCTCTCTCTATAAAGCAGCAAAACCATTTGCCATCCAATACAAAAATCTTGCGCTGAATAAAACTTGAGTGCATAAAATTAATTTCTGGAGACAGATAAAAAAGTTTTCTAGCTTTGAAAAATACAAAGTTTTATAGCTTTGGAGCCAACTGTTTTTAGAATGCATCGAGAGATATTTCACTGTCCTCTTCTATAACAAAAATCCCAAGATCGGCAGGATTAAACACGTTTGATTTCAATATTGGATCTTGGTCAAGAAGCAAAGTGTCATTAATTGTTTGCGAAGCACTGGATGGTACCAAATTCTTTTTACTATCTTGAAGAAATTGTTCTTCAGTGAGGTACGTTCTACCAGGCAAGCGAGGAGTGGAAGTTGATTCATTAGTATCAGAAGGATCATTCTGTGCAGTATGGGTTATGCTTAAAGGAACGTTCTGGATAGTGCTAGATGGACTATTTTGGAAAGTACCAGAAGGAAAGTTCTGCACAGGATGTGAAATCACATTAGACGACAAGTTCGACTGTCTCAGTTTCTTCTGGTGTTTCTCACCAATTATATGCTGCTGATAGGGGTAAAATCCTGAGCATGCTATGTTACAAACATGGCAAAAATAGTCATTTACCTGTTGGCTTTGAAAACCAAGTTGCAGCTGTGATGTTCCTGTACCTTGGATGCCTCCACAATTGACCTGCTGATCACCTGATTTCATCGAAGAATCCAAATTTTCTTTATCGAACGAAAGTTGTGAAACATTGCTAACACCATCAGCTTCTGGTTTTACTATACATTGATCAGAAAAATTGGTGGATATTGCGTTGTTGGGTGATGGCAAATCTTTTTGAATCACTGCCTGATTTTGTCTCTTTTTGTGCTTTATGCCATTGATGTGTTGTTGATAAGGTTCGAGGCCTGAACATTGTATTTTGCAAACGTGACAAAAATAGTCATTTGATATATAATTTTGGAGACCAATTAGCAATGAGGATGATCCTGTTCCCTGAGCATCTATATTACCAATTTGTTCATCACACAAATTCATCGAAGAATTAGGGTGTTCTTTATCTTCTATGAATGAAGGTCTTGAAATGGTACTCACATCACTATTTCCTGATCTTCCCATGAACTGATCACAAGAATCGTTAGATGTGTTAAGGCCAGTAGTACTGTCGGGTGTTTGCATACGTCTTAGTGCTAACACCTGATTTTCTTTCTTTTTATGCTTGATACCAACGATGTGTTGCTGGTAAGGTTCCAGACCCGAGCACAGCACGTCACACATCTGACATTTGAAGTTCATGTTGAATATTAGTTAAATTATAATAGATGCCAAAACACAAACCACTTCCAGGTTTATCATAAACGGGCAAATCTATGTCTAACTTGTAGGTCTACTGTTACAGTATCTGGTAATGGTATAAGAACATTATATCTCCACAGTCATTGGATAGTATGCGCGAAGGTCTGTAAATCTGAAATGAAATGTTAAAAAAATATAGTTTTATTTTAAATAATGCATTTTGCATTAACTGAATTCAAACCTCATCACATGTGTGTATAATGAAGATGTGACTGGCCATCGAGGTTAGTTGACAAGTTACAAAGAAAAAATTCCTTTTAAGGCAGAAAATAAAGATAAATTCTAAAAAAAAAAACCTATGCACTACAATAAACAGGGTGTCTACCCAAATTTTGTTTCAAACTTCTCCAACTTTTCAAGACCAGTAACATAAAATTTCCAGGCGCAGTTTTTTCTCAAAGATTTATAGAACATTTTCTTTTAACAGGGTGTCTACCTAAATTCTGTTTCAAACTTCCCTGACTTTTCCAAGTTTTGCAGACCAAATCTTAATTGATTTCCAGTCACAAATTTCAGTAAACACCACAGAACACAAACTTTGCATAATAAAAGCAAGGTTCAAGACCATAAAATCCACCAACACAAACCCCAAAGCCATTTATAACTCACCGTGAATTTACAAATACAAAACTGAATTTCTTTACACTAAAAAATTTACATTAATTAAATATTTGCAATGTCTTCATTCAGTCCTTTTGAGCTTATTATCAAAGAGCAACTATATAATTGCAAAGCTGATGCTTCATCTTCCATTCCATTTAAAGTGTGTATGACATATTTAGGGGAAAGGATATTAGTATAGTCAAAATTCCTTACAGATTGGATAATTTAGCTAAAAACACTTTTTTTATTTTAAATTTTAGTTATATCAGGGTTGGCCAGTTTTTGTCAAGGTGGTTAAAACCGGCATAGCAGAAACTAGTTTCTGCCACGAAAGTGATAATAACTGGCAGAAACCCAGGAAATAACCATTTGATAAATTAAAGACTTATCAAAATATCCCAAATTCTAAAAGGAAATGTATTTTGAAGTAAAATAAGTTTAGTTATGATGTTTTTAGTATTGATGCCAAGCTTACATCACAGCGAATTCTATATATAATTTTTCATAGCAGTCTATAATAAAATATCAGTTTTGGTGCGATTTCCTAATTCAAATAATTTCTTAATTTTTCATGAATAGACGAAAAGCGTTACAGAAGCATTTTTCCAAGCCCAACAATACTGCAGGCAATATTATCACTGTTTGAGAAAGAGTTACAAAATCTTCATTTATAGTTGTTTTCTTTAAACTAGAACACCACACAGAAGCTGTAACATTTTCTGAGATTTTATCGAAGTAGTATGTTTCAGGAAAAGGAATTGATTTTGCTCAAAAAGCTATAACGTAAAGCACAAAATCTAGATCACCATTGTGAATTTTAGCATTTTCTTTCCGCCGTATAGTAATAAGCTCCATATAAGCATAATGTTAATGGGAGGGGTTACAGAGTTACAACTCACATATTCCTATGTTAAATATACAAAATTTCATTGGGTTGGGGGAGGATTACAACCCTCAAAACTACCCCCTGGCTAAGCCTATGTGCTCATGTGACAATTTAGATCAGATGCACTTTGGATGAAGTATATAAACTGGGATATAATATTGAGTTAGTGCATGATTAAGTCTACTTTTTACCCTTTTTTGATTTAATAAGCATCTGGAATAGAAAAGTCATCTTTCCGAATCTTATACAGGGCAATAGATTTTAAAAGCTGCACCAAGTCTTTTTACATCTTTATTAATCATCTGATTATTTATGACTTGAATAGCCTCTTTACCATTCATATAATTTTCATGATCTGCAAGTAATATAGATAATTCTCTATGAGCAATTCCAAGCTGTCCACCTGACTTTTCTCTCTTACATTGCCAGGTATTTGTGGCTTCATAGTGTTTATGTAAAAACACTTCGTAACAATTTCTAAAATATTTCTAAACAGATACCACATGCTTTACAACAGACTTAAAAAAAAGTGGTTCATTGGCTGTAAATACAACTTATTCGATTCGTCATAAACCACTGAGGCTTTTTTTTACATCCCATCTGTCAATGTTGTTGTTTTTTATTTTATAAACAAAGTTTAACAAAGTGAAGAAGGTAAATAAGATGAAATAGACCAAGTAAGTTAAATAATATGGCCTGCGAAAGATGGTTTTTGTAACAAATCTTTGATGTACTCTAGTATTTTTTAATTATTAATATAAAGCTTTATAATATACTAAATTATTGTAATAAAAATATATATTTGTAATCTTTCATTTACTAAATAATACAATACTGTTTTCAGTACTTTTATTAGTTTCTGCCAGTTTCTCCCACTTTCTGCCGGTTATAACCAGTTTCTGCCACTGGCACGGCAAAAACTAGTTTCTGCCGGCAGAAAGCCAACCCTGAGTTATATATTTGGCAAACATTTTCTCCTGAAAAATATATGGGCTTAATAATTTTATATAAATTATATTAGTTTTGGTGCAAAAGGGTAATTTTTGGAAGTTTAGTTAAAATATAAAATTTTTAAAATTGTCAGCCGGTTCGTAAACACTTCAAAAAATTTCAGTAGGGGGTGGACTATGCAGTTTTACCAATATTTGTAACATTTTTCATTGAGAGAACCAACTCCTGGTTTAGTATCACTATAACAGGAGTAATTATCTCTGGTTCATCTAACCCGGAGTTTTCATTTCATCCGTAGAGGTTGTGTGAAAAAGATGATGACTAATGAATGCTTTTAACTCTGTCATGTCTACATTTTTCAATTCACTCATCAGTTTTTATAGTTTATTCTTTCTCTTTAAACTCTTATTGCAAAAATTAATATTTACTATACAATGATTTATAGTACATTATTATATGGAAATTCATCAGTTCATACTCACCTTTGGGGTCCTTTTCACAAGAATTAAAGATGCCAACAGTCCCACGAAATGTAATATCAGGCGTTAGTGATTTCCAAATAGGTATTGCCCTCATGCATATCAGATCAAAAGAGAACCAAAACTATAAATCAAGAATTTCAACCTTTGATTCCGGCAGAGTCCGTACGTTAAAGCATGGGATCTATTATATTAAATTAATTATTAATTAAACTACATGATCACACACTACATAAACACCCGTGATCCTTGTACAAAATGTTTGTAAAAATAATTACCTCGTCTTCAAACCATAATAGAATTTTTTTTTGGTTTTGGTTTGGAATTCATCTTGCGATGTGTGTGTGTGTGCGCTGGGGAGAGTACGTGTAGATTTTTTGGAAAAGTTGGCCGAGCTACGGGCACTGTATTTCCAGGAGAGGTAGGTACAAACACCTGATTGTCGATATGAAGCAAAGTAGAAAAGTTCGTAGAAGTGAGGTTGTTCTCTATGGAATCTTGTGACTTGTAGTCTTGCTGTAGAAAGAGAGCTCCAGGTTAGTTGAATGATGAAGTTTGGAATGATGAGGAGAATTTGAGTTATTGTACAGGAAGCTTGTAAAATAAATGAACATGAATGTGCACAAATA
The DNA here is from genome assembly GCA_006491805.2 of Dysdera silvatica. Taxonomy (NCBI): domain Eukaryota; kingdom Metazoa; phylum Arthropoda; class Arachnida; order Araneae; family Dysderidae; genus Dysdera; species Dysdera silvatica. Next base: position 34,840,596 of record QLNU02015270.1, read on the forward strand.
ATCAAGTAAAACGGGTAGGAAGGCAGCTAGATGTAGCGGCAAGTGGGCATCAAGAAACGACAGCCTTCAGCACTGGCAGCATTGTATGAAGGGACCGTTGCGAATCCAACAGGTCCTGTGTATTTGGAGGTGTGATGAGACCTATGTATGTTTCTTAGTAGTGGGTACGCATTGCAGTGCAATAGTAGGTGGGACACGGTGTCTATTTCTCCGGTTGTCCATTGTTGCCACAGAAGAGGTGGAGCTTTTCCAATGTGGTATAGATGAATAGATCTGTAACAAAAATCTCGCCTTTCCGAGAGGCTCTTTCTTGTGTTAGTGTTTGCACTTTGGCTTGTGTTATCGGCGGAGGGTGTGGCTTAAGACTTTCCATGTAAGAACGTTAATTTGTTCTTTTGCTTGTCCGAGCTTGGGGCGTGAGGGCATGGTTCAGAAGTCATTATAAAGCGTCCTTATATCCAAATCCAAAAATGTAATTTGAGCTCGATGAACGTGGGTGAAAAAATTATGTGTTGAGTATGGAATAAATCCATTTAAAGAGGAAGAAAGCTGAAGCGGCAGGTAGGGAGTCACAGAAAAGGTGGCTTATAACAATTTTTTGAAATAAGAAAAAAAAAATCTCAAACAAAAATCTTAGATTTTTTCAGAAATAAGGAAATAACGTGGGGACAGCATAGGTGATCCCTTTCTATATCGGAAGTACACAAACAACTTCCTCTTTTTTTTAAGAAACCACTCCGTAAGATCCGTGAAATTTTTTAAGTGGCCTGTTGCAAGCTTTATACTATATTTATTATGATTGTGACTTCTTTGATTAAACTACACGGTTTTGCTTTTTATAGTCATTTACTTGACTATAATTTTGGCAGATTATAGTCAAGTATGACAGAAGGATAACCTAGTAAAGGAGACATATACAATAACCAAAACGTAATTAATGTAAATTTGAGTGGTTTTTTTAACTACAAAAACGTTGTAATTATTTTATTTTTATAAAAGAAACTTTTTGTGAAGAATAGTGAAGTCGAGTTCTTGTTTTTGAATATTTGCAATTATTACGTCAATAAGAATGTCCTGTGGGTGTAATTAAAATCCCCAGTGACCTTCTCGGAAAACACTGGTCGTCATAAACACATTAACAAAAGCCTCGTCTGGAAACACAGCGCTGCCACCATTCTGGCAGCCCTCCTTTCCTCTTTCCTTGCAAAAATATTTCAAACCTTGGTAGATTTTTTCTTGAAGCCCGATTCAAATAACGTGTGAGGCTTCTACAGTAGGAATATCGTATCTCTCAAGTACCAAACCCCAACCTCTTTTGAATATTTTACGTAGTTCGCCAATACCACTGGCCCAAAGATCCGGAAAAGTTTAGTGGCTATTGCCAAAAAAAGGTCAACCCTGCTTTATACTACCAAAATCGCTCCGGGAACTAAAAACCCTTTCGGTAAGGCACACTTGGATCATATCGGTTCTATAAGGCAGCTTTACAGATTGTTAATTAGCACGTTTATGCATTAACGTACTTAAATGCATTAGTGAGCACAGCGTTAGGAGGGGCAAAAAAACGTTCAAGCCTTACTACTGAAACTTTTTAAAGTGCTTGAGCGTGAGAAATAATTTGAACTGAAATTTGTATATTACTGTTGGGCTGTTTTAAAGTCACTTTATTTTTTTTTCAATTTTCTGAACGAAGAAGATAAATTGTTCTTTCAGTGTGTATATATACAAGATCCGTTTTTTTTCAGGGGGGCTTGGTCGTACCCCACTTCAAGGAAATAAAAAATAAATAAATTATAAAAATTTATTTTAAGGGGCCAGCCTTAACAAAAACCTGACTACGTCGTTGATGGGGGTTATAATTATGGTTCAAGTTATTAGATATTCTGCCATATCCCCTACAGACAAAAAATAAATGGAAAATTAAAGATCTATAAAATCAAAACTGTAAATTTAAGGAGAAAAGAATTGATTTTCATAAAAGATCAAAACATTTTTTAAAGAAAATGATTGCGGCATCAAGACTTATTAATATAACAAGAATTCTGAACAAAACTACCCAAAGTATATGGACATGTTTTGAATATATATATACATATATTAGCCCTCCACCAAAAAAAAAAATTTTTTTTTCAAATGAAATACAACGAATTAAATGCTTTTGTAACATACATGAACACAAAAGTTTGAATAAAAACCAAATATAAAAATTTATTAAACAAACCACTAAATTTAAAATTCATCTTTCTAATTCTCTTATGTTAATATCAGAAATTTGGTCCAACGTACAGGCGAATACAGAAAAAAATTCTTGGGGCGAAGAGAGAGGCACGGTACTATATAACTAACTTCACATTCCTTCAATGTGTGACTTACTCTAAAATATAATTGGAAGAGTTAATGGCTAATGACTATTTTGTGAACTATTTGAAAATACAGGCAGAATTTATTTATTTTTTTTAAATTCTAATGCAGTTGGGAAGATTTTTTTTAAAACATTGATCTCATTATTGTCCCATCCCCTGAATTCGTGCAAAAGTACTTAAATGAAGTTTTCCTTTAATATATATATATCATTTTTTTTTTCAATTTCAAAAATGCTGTTTTGAGTTTTTATATATATATATATTTTAAAAACGATAAAAAAATCTTCTCAGTACATATGTATATCACAGAGAAAGCGCATATAGAGGGCTTTAAAATGAGCTCAAGATGAACTTTCTAGCTAAAACAGGTGCTTAGATATTTACATGAATGTGACTCAAGATCAATGAAAAAGTTATTTTATTTTTTAATTTCCAAAAATTAATTCCAGGAAAACGGAACCTCCGAAAACTATGAAAATTTGCAATTTGCTCCATAGGTAAATATAAATCAAAAATCATTGGAATCTGAAAATTAAAGGTCAATGCCCCGGTTGATGTGATTTGAATGACCTTTGATAGAAATTATAGATACCTGGACATTTTTGCCCAAAGAGCATGTTTGCGTTTGTCTTTTGGGAATCTATAAAAAGAACATTTATTCCCGACAGTCCGGTGGTTGCAACAAGCTACAAAATATAAACCCATTTTTATTTGCAAGCTTAAGAAATGCTAATTACTACGATCGTCAATGTTAAGTCAATGGGCCCAATCTGTTGTTTGTGCCCAGCAGCCATGTTGTGACGTCACGACTTCACCGGCAATATTGGGCCAACAGCTAAACTCGTTGAATTCAAAACACATCCTTGGCTATTTCAACGTTGAGATGTAAAAAACCCAGGAATATTAGAACGTGGGAATAAACACAGGAATTTTGGACACAGAATCTTCGATTGGAAGAAACTATCTCAACAATGCTTATATTTATTTTCACAGTATTGGCCACCAAATACTGAACAAAAAGGACCAAACGAATTATTTCAATAAAATTTTTCTTACATTGAAATAGTTACCTTTTCTCTTTGAGTGGAAAATTTACTCATTTTTAATTTTAACTAAACGAATAATTATACGAATTAATCAATGTATATATTCATCCGGAAATTCACTAACTAACAATGTACATTTTAATTAATAAATATGCATGCTTATTGAAAAGGTATTACATTCTTAAAATTTCAAATCAGCAGACACCTTTAACGGCAAGACTTTAAATGCACTCCATACAATAGAAATTATCATTAGGTGCAAAATTACATTCCATTAGAAATATTCATAAGTTAAAATTAAATAATGCCCCACTTCAAGATAATCATTACAAAGAATTGTTATCGATTAATTATTAAGATTACTTCAATATTTATTTCTCAAAATATATAATAAGTAACACATAAATCATTTTATACTATTCAAACGACGATATTTCAAAATTCCCATAATATTAAAAAAAAAAAAAAAACTGTTTGGGGAAATTTGATAATTCCCTTCCCAAAAAACCCGGGTTTAAATCGGATTTTTCCAGCCTATATACCTCTATTTGAACGTCAGCCTCACTTCTACGAACTTTTCTGCTTCATATCGACAATCAGGTCTTTGTACCTACCTCTGGAAATACAGTGCCGCCAGCTCGGCCAACTTTTCCAAAAAATCTACACATGCGCGCGCGTGCACACACACACACACACGCGCGCGCGCTATTTGAACGTAAACCAGAAAACAAAAAACTTACTCCGAGTTTGTTTACACACTAGCCGCTAGCGGTAGAACGCAACTGGGGAAAGACGGAAAGGGGCAATTTTGCCTCTCCTTCTGCACTTGTGGTTGCAAAAATTCCTCTCAGTGTTTCCATCCAATAGTAGTTATTAGCTAGAAAAGTAACATGTGACGAGAAGAGAAAATAGCTTAGAGTAGGTCCCCACAATTCCCCCACGAAAACTCACAAAAATCTCGCCCCGGAGGCTTTCTTGTGTTGACCATATTTGGCAATTGTGTTATCCCTGCGGAGGGTAATAATACCTTAACATCTTTACATACGGAGAAAGAGAGCGTTGTTTCCTGTCCTCATTCGTCTAGCGGTCCAAGACACTCCGGGCTAAACGGAGGGACCCTGGTTCGAATCCAGGATGGGGAAAGCGTCTCTTTTTCTCCAAAATTACATAAGCTCTAGTTTGAGCTAATTAATACGTGGGTGGCAAAAATTATTGTATAATTAGAGTAGGTATTTTATAAGAGGCATTTATAGAGGAAGTATTTTAGAGGTATAGAGGAAGTATTTTGGGGTATTATAGAAGTATTTTAGAAGGTTATTTTATAAAGTATTCTAGAGGTGATGACCAAAGGGAAGTATTTTTAGAAGAGGTATTTTAGTGCGTATTTTTTGCAGGCCCGTCCTGTGGTGTTGAGTTCGGTCTCAGCTCTGGTGGCGTGCGGATGTCTGTTCTCTGCTGTCCGGGCTGGCGGGTGTTGGTTCCGGCTCGCTTAAGACGGAGTGATTGGGATATTCACTTTGGCCGCTGGGGCCGTGCTTGGCCTTCTGTCCATGGCGGGCATCAGTCATTGTCTTCGTCCGCTGCGATCGCTTGGGGGCCAGCTTTCGCAAACAGTGGATGATACTTTGGCATGTGATGCCTGTCCGGATTGTTCTGGTCTCGTGCGCCCTGGTTGCGGGGAATGATTTTCGCCTGTTCTCTGCTGCTCGCTGCACCGCACCCACTCAACGGCGTCCGGTGGTCTCCTTAATCTGCATTTGCTGCACAGATGATATTAAGGCATCCTGGGTCTTTCCATGAATATGATTATCCTCAAAATATTTCCACGGTAAAATATATATTCATGAAAAATGCATAGAAAACTAAAATGTCAAATCCCAGAAGGATTTCTCAAGGCCCGGTATAATCGATGCCAGGCCCAGTGGTTAAGAAAAACATCCACCATACAAAACATTAAAAAATATAATAAATGAACAAAAATATCATAACCATCAAGTTTTTGTACATGAAAAAAAGTAATAATAAAATAGATATGTTTAACTTCTTAGGTATTTTTTCAGACATTGTTTCATTTAGGATGATAATTCGAATTTTTTTTAAGTTGTGGGTGGCTGAGGGAAACCTCTGTACAGGGCCTTTATAAGGGCACTGAAACCATATTTTGAAGCTGCAAAACGATGTTTTAAATAACATTGGTGCAAGATTTAGAACACAAATAAAACCTATGGATGAAGGAATTTTTTCAAAAACTATCGTTGTATGTTGAAAGGGGGGGGGGTGATTATCAAAGTTATTTTTAACATAGTTATATACCTATAAGCAAAGTTAATAATTTGTCGAATTTAAAATATTTTAAGTATCTAAAAACGAATTCCAAACAAAGTATAATTAAAGTGACTAATTAATTGTACTGAACATGTAACAATATTCTGCACCTATATATCGAGTAATTTAATATAGAATGCTTGACATGATCCCTGATGCATTAAAGAGGTTTGTAAACTTTTGTGACA
>QLNU02015270.1:34846617-34870625 GCA_006491805.2 Dysdera silvatica
GGCTTTCTCTCAAATGAACTTGATTAAAACTGACTTGCGAAATCGTTTAACAACGAACTATGTAAGTAAATTGCTAACAATAAATATTGAAGGACCTATTTGAAATGTTTGATTTTGAAAGTGCTTACCAACTATGGTGTGCAGCAAAGCCAAGGTCAATTGTGCAATAATATTATCAATTGTATAATTTTGTAAAAACTAAAAAGTTTTATTTGCAGTCCGAAATTTTAAATATATTGTTTTGTTTAGCGTTCGTCTAAGAAACAAAATTTTCAAAAATATTGCAAGTATTTAAATTAGAAAAGCTAAAGGAATTTTAAAAATTCTATTTTTTTTTTCACATTTTCGCTAAAATACTAAAGGAAGAAAAAAAAATCCAGCTTAGATCCTGGTTAGGAGAAAATTTGTCGAGACAGGGCCCTCGTCCTAGGGAGAGTTCAAGTATTACATAAGCAATATTTTGGCCATTTTATACCCCTCTCCCTCCTAAGCAAAAATTAACATGGGCTAACAGGAAAATAAGCACAACAGCAATGCCCTCTCTCCCCAAAGGTGCTTACGTAATACTTGAATACTCCTTTATAAAAGAAGAATTTCCGGACCGCCCCCTCATAAAAATTGAGAAGTACTAATCGAAGGTCCTTGGAAAGAATACAAACTTGATAACTTAACAGGTAAAACCAACCAAATTCAACATGGACTGTGAATTTGCATATTATAATAATAATAGCTGAGAATATTACCAGAGGCGTAGCCAGGGGGAGGTTTTGGGTGTTGTAACCCCCATTTCAATGAAATTTTGTATATTTAACATAGGAATATATGAGTTGTAGCTCTGTAACCCCTCCCATTAAGCCTATAACTCCCTTATGAACTTCCTGCCTACGCCACTGAAAACTACTTAACCTCTGAAACAATTCAGCATATAATATCAAGTTGTAAAATCAAGGTTCTCACCAGCCACGTAATTTTCAAAATTATTAGCGGGGAAGCAAATATTATATATACATTTCACATAAAGCTCAATTGCCCAGTAATGTTTTGATTATCATTGAAAGTTTCTTTTCTAGATTGTATGTTGGAGAATTTCTTTTTGAAATTAAAAGTCTTAGTGGAGGTGGGTTGATGGATTTGTGGGTTTTAGATGTGAAAAACATTCTGGGTAAGCGGTATCTAATTGGTGGATTTGTTGATACTTTTAAAATATCTGTTGTTGATGTTGAGCTTCTTGCTTGCTCCAGTTCTCTTATTAAGTTGGGTATTGGATGTCTGATGGGTTCTTTGAATCCTAATTCATGGATTCTGTTCTGAGCTTGAATTAAGAATTCGTCATGGTCCATGAGAACTATTCCTCTGGTTTTGTCTGCTTTCAGTATGGTGAGTGAAGAGTTATTTTTAATGTTTTGTGAGGCTTTGATTTCGTCCAAAGCAACTCTGTTTATCTTAGGGTGTTTGTAATTTCTTATGGATCTGGTTATTTCCCATCTAATGGCTTCACGTTTGTTGCCGGGAATATGTTCCAAACCTGTTTCAGCTGCAACGATTAAATCTTTTATACGTGGTGGTGGTGCTGGAAAAACGAAATCAGGACCTTTGGATAATGCTGAGTGTTCTTGTAGGTTGAGGTTATAGGAAGAAAGGTTGATTAGGTTGCAAGGTTTCTGATGAAGTTTTTGTGCGTTATGTGTGTGAAAGTTGCTTGTTCATATTGCAAATCCTGGAGTTTCTTGGCTAAAGTTGCTCCATGCTGGCTTGCTGCCATTCTGCATCTGTTGATGGATTTGTGGTCTATTGTGTAGAAAAATTATTTAGTTCTTTGGCGAGTTTCAGATGCAAAGGGTAAAATTCCATTTCTATCAAGGCAATTTCTTCCTTTCCTGTTTGATTTAATTTCTTAAGAGAGCTATGGCGCATTTGTGGAGAACTTTTGCAGTAGAATGGTTGGTATTTAGATTGGATCGTACTTTTATAAACTTTGGGATTAAACTTTGGTTCCTGCAATTAAGTAGAAAAGATAATTGCCTAAGCTTGTTGTTACTTAAGTTGAGGAATTTGTTTATTTCATTCTTGGACATGAGGGGATGTTGGAAGGATAACCGTTTTTGGCAATGAAATTCAACAGATTTACAGATCGTACTACGTAATTATTTACAAAATAGTTCGTGATCAAAATTATTATTTATACATCTACTAATAAAAATTTACTTTACAAAAAGCTTGGTATCAAAATGGCGATTTCATAGTTTCGAAACGAGCGATAGCGTTCGTAGCTGTTGATTAATTAGAACGCTGGTCGTTATTTATAACCCTTAAACGCACGTGACTTCCCAATTTCGAAATACAAAGTTTCGCGGCGATGAATGTCGTAAATAATTTGAAGAGCACCACACGAGGCCAACTTTGAAGCATCGATAAAAGAGATGGGCAACCTTTTAACCGCAACCATTTATAAGCACGTGAAAGTGTTTCCATGCACCTGGACTTATCGGGGAATTTGAAATCGATCCTGATGGCCGGGGGAAAAAACGAGATGTTTTAGTCGAACCTGGAAAAGTGAATAGGGGAGAAACCTCGTAACTTCTATTTTGAATAGCTAGATCTCCCACAAACTTGAAGCCATTTTGTCGCAACCAGGGGCGGACTGGGCCGTTGCGCCCTCATGGGCAATAGGACTCGCGCCCTTCGAAAGTCCAAGGTATTCACCCTTTGAGAGAGCCCAGTCCGCCCCTGGCCGCAACCAGTGCCGTATTTCCCAATAGGCTATACTAGGCTATAGACTAGGGCGGCAAAATTTTGTGTATTGAGTCTGATAGAACAAAATCAATACCAGACGATGATATAATCAGATGTTTTGCCGAGAAGAAAGCTAGACGTCATGCTTTCCATTTAAATACCAGTGTTCGATAGGCTTTTATTTTTTGCTAAAATTAAAATTTATTTCAATAAAATTGAATTTGATTTATTATATACCAAGAAGAGATAATACTTCAATATAAGTTAATATTGTTTAATGTTTGTTAATATAAAAGTTTTTGGCATATATTGAATGTAGCAATTTTTATGTTCCTACCACCGATTAGGGGAGCGGAATGGATAGGAAAGGGCGGCAAAAAGTAGCCTAGGGGTGGCAAAATGGTAAATCCGCCCATGACTGCAACTGAAGCTCAGTTGAAAGTTTTATTTGCGATTGGTCAATATTGTCGGAAAGGTCAGGTTTTTTTTTCTCCAATATGCGTGGGAAACCTGATGAGATGATATACAGTGGCCTCCCGATTTTACGAACTCGTAGGAGACCCAAAAATTTCTTAAAATCGAAATTTTTAAACAGAAATTAACATTCGTTCTATGTGATATAATTTTGAGTGAACGTTGAGAGTTTGTTAAAACGGGTCCACTATATTTTGCATAATTTTATGTTCATCTAGGTGATGACATGTTGATTTATTTTTCTCTTCATCACCTAAAGAATTCTTTATTCAAGCAATGTACTGTATATTCGTTACTTGATAGATGACATTTCTAATTTTGAGGATGTATGGATGTATGAATTAAATGGAACGTATCGATGTACGCAGGAAGTTCACAAAAGGGTGGTTACAGGCTTAGTGGGGGGTTTACAACTCTCTATATATTCATATACATATATACAAAATTTCATCGCATTATGAATGGGGATTACAACCCCCCATCAACATCCCCCTGCGTACGCCAGTGGGAAGTGTGATATATGTTAATATTATTATTATAATTATTATTATTTTACAGTGAAGATTATGCAGATAAATCAAATATTAATTTATTTAAAATAATCCATTCGCTAGCCTTAGGTAGAGTGCAAAAAATTACAAAAACATTACTCATGTATGGCGTATTGGAAGTTCTTTCCCCCCTGTCACCCGTCGCGGGCATTTCCGGGAGTTGAGGGTGTTTGTTTTTTGGTTTTACGGCTCAAAGACTACAGTGGTCATGCTGCGCCGGGACCTACAGTTTTCCGAGGAATCTGAACCTCTTAAGGCCTAGGGAACCAAACCCCGGACTGAGTTGAGGGTGTGGGGCCACCTTTTAAACTAGCGTCTAGCACCAGCTTCAAACTTTAGCGGCGATCTAACTTTTTCAGCCATTGCGCATGTGCAAAGAACGTCGCCTAATCGTGTTTCCAAATTAGCCCTTTTTGTTCTAAAATCTGGTAAAATCATATATTTCTAACTATAGGAGATAGCCAAAGTCATAATATTCTTAATACCACGAAAGCTCTGCCCTACGTTTTGAAGATGGTTAACATTCGAAAAAAGTGCTACATTACAATATTTTTTTTGTGCGAATAACTTATCCGATTTATCAGCCGGGTAAAATCAAACACAAATTTCGAAAACGTAAATCAAAAAACGAGAATTTCTTGTGCCGTTGACTGGAAGGTAAACATTTTTGGATAAACTAATAATGTAGCCTGCCTTTTTTTTTCACTAATTATTCTTTTAAATTATTGTTCTTTTACCACAGCTTTCAGAGCACTTTTTTAGACAGCAGTGGCTTAGCCAGATTTTATGGACGGGCGGGGGCGAGCATATAAAAATAGGCATACTTTTCTTTTTCGCAGAAGTCTTTTTTTTTTTTTAAATAATTTTGTGGGCAAAAGGGCCTGTTTTAAGTGCTGTGAAAAAAAAAGGCATTTTTTCTTAAAAATAAAAAAAAAAAGTTCTTGGTTTTCACTTGTGGGTTTTTTCAAATTAGCTGTTTCCTTCGTTTAATTTTTAGAATGTCAAATAGACTCCAGTTTTCGAAAAAAATTCCAGTGTGCGTGGGGTCGGGGGGGGGTAGCCACCCTGCAACCTTACTGGCCTATACTGTTCATTAGGATGTATGCATACTTTTTTGTACATGCTGCCTCAAAGTGCGATAAAATAATATTTGTACACATTTTTTTGCACATTGCACAAGTAAATGTTCTTGCAAAGTCCTCCAAGTTATCGGAATCGTGGTCGTACATTATATGAATATTTAAAAAAAAATACTAAACGTAAAGTAGTACTCAATCTATATTTGCATTTGGTTGAGTGTTGCCTCTCAAAGGAAGTCTATCGGAGGGTAAAGCCATGGTATTCAAAATGTTACGGAAGAACGACATCATGGTTAATGTTTTCTACACTATCAAAATATTAAACTGCAATGTTTTTCGTAAGTCATTTTAAGAAAAGGGCCTAATACTACTTTTAACTGAAATGGTATGAAAAAAATATGAAATGATGTCCTTCCGTAACGGAGTTTTCAATGTTTTTTTCAATTTCGGTACAGTTAATTAAATAATACAACGCATTATTTTGAAAAGACTTGCAAGATTAAAATGATATAATTTATTAGTTTTAATATGATATATAAAACATCATGCTTTTTCAAATTTTAAACATGTCCCAAACTACCATGGCTTTACCCCGTAATGACGTAGTGCCACGTATGCGCAATGGCTGCCGCCGCTAGACGCTGGTACCTTTTAACTCTTCTATACTGAAAGAAATTTTCTTCCAACCATGTCTTCCTCCTCCACCCCACTCCTGGATTTCAACAGCATAAGTTCGGGGAAGGGGGCTGCGCTCTTCACTAAAGTTGCGGTTATAGCACATTGTTTACGAAAAAAAGAAACCGATCCTTAAATGTTTACGTAGCAAACTTTGAACAAGTAAAAAGAAAAAAAAAATTAAAACGTGTTTTATGAGGAAAAACAATGACAATCTGCGTTACGGTGTAGGGTAAATTTCCAGGAAATACCCTGGAAACACTGCTCTCCCCAGCTTACAGGAAATGGAAAATCCCCGTGTTTTCACTCCGCCTTGAATGAAACACATGGCCCATTGGTATGTCAATGAGTTCAAATACTGTTCTTAAGAAGTCCTTCACGTTGCACCTAGCCCATTCTTTTAGTCCCCCTCCCACAAGCCCTAAGGGTCGAATTTCCCCTCCCTTGAGTATTTTCTTTAGACGTCTTCTACCGTGGAAGCTAAAATTGGGGACCCTTTCCTGCTTTTCGTCAGTGTCTATTGATGGTGTCCATACGACTGGGGGGTGCACTTCAAAAAATAAGTTAACCAAACACCTGTTTATTTTCAAAATCAGTTGACGCTTTTTTATTTGATCCTGTATTACTTCTGCTATCCTCAGTTTCTATTAAACATTTCAGGATATTTTCAAAGGCTGATTCGAAGTTTTTGGAGGGAGCCTTCCCACAAAAAGTTTTTCTTAGCTATGACTAGATCCCCCCCTCCCTCCCCCATCATGATTGAAGAGCCCTTTCCGCGACCGACAAAATAATCGTCTAGTGCAATTAAAAAAAAGTTTAGAAGAAACAAATGATTATTATTTTTATCATTATTTTTATGTGGTCCGTGGAACCTGAGCCCTTACATCCCAATAGTTAAAATAAATTGCAATCTTACACGTACTGAGATATATAAATGTATATATAATATTTGCTTACCCGCTAATAATTTTGAAAATTACGTTGTTGGTGAGAATCTTGATTTTACAACTTGATATTATATGCTGAATTGTTTCAGAGGTTAAGTAGTTTTCAGTGGCGTAGGAAGGAAGTTCATAAGGGCAAAGTTATAGGCTTAATGAGAGGGGTTACAGAGCTACAACTCTTGTATTCCTATGTTAAATAAACAAAATTTCATTGCAATAGGGGGGTTACAACACCCAAAACCTCCCCCTGGCTACGCCTCTGGTAATATTCTCAGCTATTATTATTATAATATGCAAATTCACAGTCCATGTTGAATTTGGTTGGTTTTACCTGTTAAGTTATCAAGTTTGTATTCTTTCCAAGGACCTTCGATTAGTACTTCTCAATTTTTATGAGGGGGCGGTCCGGAAATTCTTCTTTTATAAAGGAGTATTCTAGTATTACGTAAGCACCTTTGGGGTGGGGTTGTTGCTGTTGTGCTTATTTTCCTATGTTAGCTAATGTTAATTTTTTGCTTACCAAGGTGGGAGTGGGGAGAGGGGTATAAAATGGCCAAAATATTGCTTACATAATACTTGAACTCTCCCTAGGACGAGGGCCCTGTCTCGACAAATTTTCTCCTAACCAGGATCTAAGCTGGATTTTTTTTTCTTCCTTTAGTATTTTAGCGAAAATGTGAAAAAAAAAATAGAATTTTTAAAATTCCTTTAGCTTTTTTTTTTTTTCTAATTTAAATACTTCCGATATTTTTGAAAATTTTGTCCCTTAGGCGAACACTGAACAAAATAACATATTTAAAATTTCGGGCTACAAATAAAACTCTTTAGTTTTTATGAAATTATATAATTGACAATATTATTGTACAATTCTTCTGGGCATTGCTACACACCATAGTTGGTAGGCACTTTCAAAATCAAAATTATTTCGAACAGGTCATTCAATATTTATCATTAGCAATTTGCTTGCATGGTTCGTTGTTAAACGAATTTGCAAGTCAGTTTTAATCAAGTTCATTTGGGAGAAAGCCCTTTCACAATCTGCAGTATGCATAGGTATACTTGCCGCATATTCAGTTATTGAGCACAGTGAAGGAAATTCTCCATTCATTTCATTTTGATTTAAAAACTGCGGTAACTGCAAAAATGAAAACTCCTTTCTTTACATCAGGCACCTACAAATTTCTTGAAAATATTCCATTCTGACAGTACGTCGTTTTCTTCAAATTTTGTGCTTGTGATTGTCGACGGCGGCTGCTGACATAAAATTGTCAATTTTTTAATTTTCAGGGCTTTCGCTTTTTAGCGAAAGTGGTATTTAAATTTTGCGGAAAATGCAATATCCTTTCGCAAAATGCGAAAAGATCTAACACAGCTTAAACCCTGCTCATAACCTTCAGTTTTTTTTTAAAGTTTATATATTAAATTATCATAAGTACGAATAATTAATTATGGCATAATCACAAAGAGTATCACTACACTTCTATTAATAACCACTTTACTGGTATATTTCCTGGTTACTGGCATTTGCAAGTTCAGTTTTAAGAACAGAAGGTGCACCTCACATTATTGCAATCAGCTTGCGGGGGAGAATTTAAGTATTACGTAAGCAATATTTTGGCCCATTTAAACCTCCTCCTCCAGTAAGCAAAAATTAACATTGGCTAACATAGGAAAATAAGACCAACGGCAACCCCTCCCCACAAGGTTCTTACGTAATACTTGAATCCTCCCCCGGCACTTTTTATGACAGGTCATAATGAGCGTTATACCCTTTCTCAAATGCTAAAAGATTTCGATGTCTGAAAATTATCGATCATTCATGAATACTCATATAATTAAAAGTACACGGATTGGTCACTGGCAATTGCTGCACAGATGTTAGTTAGGTGTGCTCTGCTTCTAAGCTTTGCTACTCATTCACGACAATTATTCTCCTTTAAGTATTTCCACGGTAAAATAAAATACTTATTCATAAACACTGAGTAGAAAACTGAAATGACAAATTCCAGGAGAACGTTTCGCGGCCCTGCGTAATTGATGTCAGGACCCGGCTGCGGCCCAGCGGTTGAGAAACGTACCTTGGATAACTAGAGGTGTAGCTGGGTTGGCTGTCCTTATAAATGCAGCTTTTTAGATTTGGTAGCAGCATTTGTTATTAATAATCGACATGTTGAGCCAGTGTTCCAGATTCATGGGAATAGCATCAAAGACACCCACAACAACCATATCAACTGTAGCGAGCCTTCCTTCTTCAAAGTCTTTTCATCTCTACTTGCAAATCTTTGTATTTCTTGATCTTCTCAATTCCTTTTTCGTCTCCCACGTCTGTCACCAGGCATCGCAATGCCGATAAACCAGACATTGTATATTATTATTATTATGGACATATTATTATTGAATAGCATTATTATTACTTGTTTTCTGAATGTTTATGTCATCAGTGCCGGATTTAGGGTACGAGGCGCCCTGGGCACAACGATTTTTGGCGCCCCCTCCATTGGTGTAAATAGGGTGGCTAGGGGGATAGCCTCCCTAGAAAAAGTTAGCCCCTTGGAAAAATTCTGCTATGCATTGAGGTATAGGGTTTAGTCCCCTAGTAAAAAAAATCAGCCCCTAGACTTCGAAGCTGGTTAAGTCCATGCACCCTCCCACCGTACTATCAGAAACAAATAAAATTCTGACTTTCTGTCCCCTCAAATGTGGCTCTCGAAAGATTCATTTACGAACCTTAATTCAAACTTTGAACTAAGTGCACGTTGTTTGTCTATAAGGAGAACTCCCATCAATAAGTCTGTTCGGTGGCGGTCGCCATAGAAACAGGACTCGTCCATTTTTCAGTAGGTGGATAAGTCTGATAGAACTTTTGTTTTTGGCGAATTTTGCCGGCATATTTGTGAGCACAAATTAAATGTACAGTGAAACCTGTCTATAACGATATTTTTCCCTGTCCCTAGAGTACAGTAATAGACAGCTTTCAATCTACTAACAGCAATGTCATAAAGGGTATTTTATTTAAGCAAAAATCGAACAAAATATATATCGCCAATTTGTCGCTAAATGCGCCAACGTGAATGCATTTCTTCTAGCACCCCTATTGAAAATGTGGTAGGGTTCGTTTCCATGACAACAGACACGCGCAAACTTAATGGTAGGAGGATTTATTGTGGTAGACAGTGAGAAATATACTCGGAATACTATTGTATGTAAAACTAAAGCAAAATTCTAGTGAAATTATTTTATCAGGAATTTAAAAAAAAAAAAGAAAAAAAAAAAGGGTATGACTGATCGTTTCGTACGAAGCGGACAGACCGGAATAAATTAAATAATAGGAAAGCCGCCTGTATTGCATAGAGTTGCTTAAAACGCTGCTGCGTAAATTAACCAAACCAGCGCAAACCAGAAATCCAAAAAAAAGAGATTGTCAGTTTTAATTCAGTATGTGAAAAGCGCATGAACGAGGCTTTTCAAACGATTATTTCTGTGCGTGAAGAAATGAGAGGAACATTTCGGAATATTTCGCGAAAACAGAAATCGAGGAATTTTCCCTTTAACGAATTACAGAGAACTATTTATAATACGTAATGGTGTTTGTTATTTAATAATTCTATTTTACATATCGCACCCGTGCGACGAAAGTGTTACAACTCAAAATTCGGTGAAAATGATGTTACAGTCAGATGTAAAATAAGTGCTACATCCCTCAATTCAGCCAGAAACAGTTTTTGTGTTTCCTGAAAATTGGGATTTTTTGAGTTGTAACACTTTCGTCGCAAGAGTGCGATATGGTGAAATGTTCAATTCGGATTTCAAGAAAGGTGGCGGTCGAAGGAGGAGGAGGGCGAAATTTTCAAACACTTACTAAAAAGTGAAACCGACAGCCTAGAGCCTTTAGAATTATAGGCCGGCCCATCAGCCGCCATTTTCCTGCACACTTCCGGTTTCATTTACCTTGGCGATAAAGGTTTTCAACTTTGGAACGATGATCGCTATTTTGGCATAAAAATAATCAACAATCCGCGATTATCCGATGAATGTAAACATTGGCGCAACTTTTAAGATGTCAATAGGTACAATTTGCAAACCTAGCGAGTTTTTGATTAATGTGAAATTATATTGCAAATAATCAAAACAGGCTTACACTGCAAACATTCTATATTTATTCCTTGAATGATTAGAACAATTCTCAGCGGAACACCCACCAATTTCACCTCATTTTATTAAAAATAACACGCTTGTAAATCGCTCAACTTCAACACGGCAGTGAATGGGATCACGTGATACGATGGCAGGAAAATGGCGGCTATGCTCCAACTCTCTTTTCTAGGAGCCTTAGTCGGGCCTTCAGAGATGAGACGGGCCCGTGCTTCGGAAATTGAGCCCGAATTCATCTCTACTGGCCTTCCCTGTTTAGGGGGTGTTGGATTTACCCAGCATGCTCTATGGCTTTGTTTCTTTTTACGTTTTTAATTCCAATACTGTTATATATTGACGTAGAAATAACGTGCTTATCTACGAAACAGAAAATCCGGGTTTAACTCCCATCTGTACTGAACGTTTTGCTTTCTATCTCGCAATCTGTTTTTGTTGATTTGATTCTCCAACAGCGGTCGACATCCTCTCTACGTCACGTAGGTCCTGTCGCACCGTTAATTGAGCTGTTCTTTAAACCAGAGGTCGCCAACCGGTGGTCCGCAGAAAAAGCTGGACATTATTTGCATTTTTAATGTTTTATTAATAACAAAACAAAAATAATATTCTAAGAAATTCTCATATTCTGAATGACAATTTTTGCTTTTATATTGTACTAAATTCACGAAATATTGTCCGAAAGGTTGGCGAGGTTGGCGAGCGTTTCTTTAGACCATTAAGCATAAACAAGCCGAGGCCTTCATGACCTCAAAGAAGTAACAAGTCCAATAATTTTATGAAATGAGTTACGATACCACATCGACTTGTTGGTCTGCTGTCTTTAAAAGACAAAATGAGATGACCTTTGAACTTGGCTTCACCGTATCTAACAAATAAGTCGTTTTTCTATTTTAATAGTTTCAAATTGAGTTAATTGATAATCTTGCGATTGTTACCAAGTCGGCTGATCACGAGTGATTACTAAATATAAAATGTCTTAATCTGTCTAAATCCTTCATAGGAGTCTTTTCGAATTAGGACTTTTTTGATAATTATCACTTTGTTCTTTAAGTAGATCGTTGTTTTTCCCGATTTTGTTATAAAATGCCTTGGGAATTAAAAGCCAAGTTATGTGATGCCGATAGCGTAACTAATTAAGTATATACAGGCAGGGCCCGACTATGAGTAATGGGGGCCCGGCTCCATTTGCATTTGGGGACCCATTGACGCACGTATTGGATATATATCTGAAAAACGTACGCACCCTTATTACCATTTAAAAATGGAGGTAAAAATGTGCTTTTTAATCCCACGTTCACGTCAATGTCGGATGTCCAAGAATGAACTTGCAGAGGTAAAATTGCAAAAGTTGTGGCAAAAGTTGCGAATAATATGTGGTATCGGTGTAACAATTTTGTGTTTTTGAAAAGCTTCTGCTTTTATTATCAATTTTCGCTGGTTGTGATAATTATAATAATTGGATACCAATATGACTTCTCTGAATTTGTTTCGGATTGTAAATCTGAAGAAAAAACGTTTTTTTGTATTAATTTACTATTTTATCACATTAAATACAATTGTCAAATGACATTTTAGGCCCCTACTTTCGCGGCCCGCGAGCTCTTGCCATAATCTGGCCCTGTATACAGGTTTCTATGCGCGGAAAATTGGGTGTCAGGAATGTAAACTCCTGGAAAAACCTGGAAAAAGTCAGGGAAAATCTTTTTAACTTCTATTTTGGATAGTTAAATCTCCAACGAAAGTGAAATAAATTTATTTATATAATTATCGTTATAGGCCTATATATATGTATATATTATAATAGTGCACATTACATGCCGATTACAGCAGTGGATTGGGGGTGGGGGGTGGGGACTTCATTTCAAAGCTTGTTTTTGGCGCAGACAAACGTTTGGTTAAATCAAATTCTGAAATTAGGTCCTATTCTGCTGTAATCGGCTAGGCCGTTTGTGACGTCACCTACCGTTATTTCTAGCTGTTTCATCGGACTACTTTTCGTGAACGGACAGCAAAGAGGTTGTTAACCACTGGTCTTATCTGGATATGTTAAAAAGACGAAAGTGTCTTGCATTAAGGCTATTTGAAGTAAACAATTAGTTGTTGTATCAAACAACAATGTCAATCAATCAACGTTTATTGGCGTAGTGATACCAACGCCGATGGTATGGCGTGATTAGATGGTGAAACGTTCGAAAGAAAATAAATATTTCTGCCTTCGGTGGGACCTGAACCCACGACCTTCCACTTGCCGGGCGGAGGCTCTACCCACTGAGCTACGAAGGACAACATATAATCTCTTTAAAATAAATACATATGCTGCAACGGGCATTTCGATCAATTTAATACCAGTCTCTTTGCAATTTGGTTTAAATAGTAGTCTATGTACTACACCATTCTGCGAAATAACTGGCAACAATATATATACGTTCGTAAAGAGATTATATATTGTCCTTCGTAGCTCAGTGGGTAGAGCCTCCGCCCGGCAAGTGGAAGGTCGTGGGTTCAGGTCCCACCGAAGGCAGAAATATTTATTTTCTTTCGAACGTTTCACCATCTAATCACGCCATACCATCGGCGTTGGTATCACTACGCCAATAAACGTTGATTGATTGACATTGTTGTTTGATTTAATCTGCGTAGTGTTCGATTTATATAAAATAAAATTAGTTGTTGCTTTTTAGGACAGTTCTATCCGTTCAGTTGTGTACGTAATATTTTAAGTCAAAGAATATTGTTGGTTTTGGCAGGAAATTTTATGAAAACAGATCTATGGAGGTGGGTGACCGTCCCTGATCCTGAATAAGTTGGAAACACACAGACTTATACAACAGAATATCATAAAAATAAAATGTCCCAAGGGAAATGTTCCCCCATCCCCTGGTTCTCTTTACTCCCACGCTAGGGTCAAAATTTGACCCCTAACACACCAGGTCGTCTGGACCGCACTCCGTAACAGAGCACTGTAGCATTTCCGCGTCCACACATGCAACAGAACACCGTATCGTAACACCGTCGCGTATCAAGTCTGGACCGCACTCCCTAACAGAACACCGTAACATTTCCCCGTCGCTTCAAAGGAATGTCACGGGCTATGTTGCACCCCATGTTCCTGTATTTGGGCCGGTTTACGAACAACAGCGTTTTGTCAGTGTAGATTGGATATCGGCGTGAACTGATGGGACGCAGTGATGTTACGCACTGGTGATACGCGACGATGTTCGCCCCGTAATATCACTGCGTAACACGGCATGGTACCCGACGATATTCTGTTGCATGTCTGTACGCACCCTAAGGGTTAGAATGAGGGATTCGAATCTTTTAAAGCCAAATTGCCATTTTGATGCTGAACTAAACAAAGACATAACTTTCCCCTTTCTTCAATTCCCAGAGAGGAGAAGAAAAGTAAAGTTCTCACACGCCGAAATCGGTGACGTTTTCGAAAGCTGAATAGAGACAGACAAAAACGGGAAATCTCTTGGAAGGGAAAATAATTCCTAAACTAATTTTCTTACATTCCATATATGATTCCATGCGGTAGTCTTAAATTTTACATTATTTTATAATAAATAATTCGATTTATTTTCCACAATTGTATACCAAAGGACATTCCTGAAAATAGCACTTATTTTAATTTAAAAATAATGGCTAAACTGTTATTTTTTTCTGAAATAAATTAGTATTTTTATACTTATTTCATATAATATTGAGTTTTCCTTACCTCACTGGTCATTAAACATATTAATTTTTTTTCTTAGTTAAACGAATTTTATATTTCTGAAAGTGAAACATCAATGTTTTTAGGTTATAAATATCTTTGTTTGGAAACCGATATTCTAAATTTTTATTTTATTTTTGTAATAAAGAAAAAAGTAATTAAATGTTTTTAAAATTAAAACAACGAGATGATTTTAGGCAAAATTTTTTAAAACATCGATATAACATCGATATTTAGAGACCGATGGTTTTCAAACATAGATGGTACTTCGACGATGTTGACAACGATATTTTGCTATTGACACTCATCCCTCTCCGTGCCACAGCCGTCTTCTGCCACGAATACGGCACTCGACCGATCCCCTCTAAAAAGCGTCATCGATAGAGGTCACTCCGCAATGAGGGTGGACACAACGAGTCCCGTCTTAGTCACTGCCTCCCAAATTTAGAGGTTAAAATTTAGGAGGCAGTGTCTTAGTGCAGAACTTTGGCTGTGGTGACCGAAGTTCGGATTCTTCGTTAAACTGCAGATCCAGTTTGACAATCCGTCTGGCCAACGCAGTGAACTTCAGGCCGCTTCCTCTGTGTTTGTTTCACCATAGTACATGTATGTGTGTGATAACAGAGAGAGACTTCCATCCTGCAGTGAGTGGATTGAAAATGGTTGACGATGACTCATCGTTATTAGATATGCACAAAACCGCGCACTGAACGATTTTGTACACCTGTAACTGGTGCTAATCGCGGCTGGTGCATATTTCTTTCTTGCTTAAAAAACATTTAAAAAAAAGTCGTCCGACATCTTCCGCGTCTGCTTTATGAACTACGACTTATTCACACCGCGCTTTGGATTTCAAGTGGAGAGTTCGCAGGTGGTAAAATTTAATTTATAATGGATGAGGTCTGACGTTTCGGTTCTCTTTCGTGGCGGGTCTATGACGTTTGCCTCGTGTACAAATATCACAGACGAAGGTGAAATCTGATTAAATGTTTATGTGTTGCCCCAGATGTGCAAATAAGAGCATTAGCTCATGTTTAAAAATAGAATATAGGTGATTTTTTTTAACTAAGAAAGGTTTACGTTTGCTTGCTTATGCTTTCATGGCGCGGGGAGCTTTAGTTTTCCAAGGAATCGGAACCTTTGCCTCCAAAAAAACAAAACCCAGATTACGGTGAACAGAAAGGTAGCACGCGCTCTACAAGACGGGTCAAACCCTGCTTAATGCATGACAGACGAATATATTAGCACTATATCATCGTAAAGAAGTAAACTTACATTTTTCCGGATTAATTGGACCTCTTGAGGCCTAGGGAACCAACACTCTTGGATTGCAGTGAGTTGTTATTTGGTAAATTTGGTAAGCGTTCCCAACCACTCGCCACTCCCGACCGTTTGAAGTCGAAACCGGATCAACAGCACGCTAGATGAGCGCATCGTTATTGCGTCACTGCAAGGCCCTCTTTATTCTTAACATATTTGCAGTTTCTGGTTTCTTGAAGGCAGAAACGGGAGAAGAACACATGACAAGAGGCAACTACAGTGTAACAAAAGATAGATAGATAGATAGATAGATAGATAGATAGATAGATAGATAGATAGATAGATAGATAGATGGATGGATGGATGGATAGATAGATAGATAGATAGATAGATAGATAGATAGATAGATAGATAGATAGATAGATAGATAGATAGATATAGATAGATATAGATAGATAGATAGATATAGATAGATAGATATAGATAGAGATAGATGGATAGATAGAGAGAGAGAGAGAGAGATAGATAGATAGATAGATAGATAGATAGATAGATAGATAGATAGATAGATAGATAGATAGATAGATAGATAGATAGATAGATAGATAGATAGATAGATAGATAGATAGATAGATAGATAGATAGATAGATAGATAGATAGATAGATAGATAGATAGATAGACAGATAGATAGATAGATAGATAGATAGATAGATAGATAGATAGATAGACAGACAGACAGACAGACAGACAGACAGACAGACAGACAGACAGACAGACAGACAGATAGACAGATAGATAGATAGATAGATAGATAGATAGATAGATAGATAGATAGATAGATAGATAGATAGAAGGACGGACAGACAGATTGATTGATATAGGCACTGTAATCATAGACAGGGCGTTCAGATAGCGTAATCAACCGTCAGTCGGTTGGGAGGGAATACAGTCTAACGTTGAGAAGATGAGCTTTAGCAAAGCTGTCAATCAAAGCCGATAGATTTTTTGTGGGGAGGGGGGAGTTAGGGAGGCTACGAGATGGATAACTGGTTTTTTAGTGATTGTTTGCCGGATATAATAGCAAGGGTAGGTTCTGTACGAACTTCATGGGTAAAGGTTCCAGTATTGCTACTCATGCCCTATTTTGATTAATCAACTGCTTCGAGTTAGACTAGTTTAACAACTTTTGGGGATCAACTCACTAGTGTTAGACAGTACTTGAGAGGGGAGAAAGCAAAAAACTATTTGGAGAGTTAGAAAAGCAAACAACGACAGAAGGTACACATACCCAATGACTGGGAGAGCGAAAGGCGGAGTCCGTGACTTTAAAAGATCATGTCAGATTCTTGAAGATCTTCATCGGGTTTAAGCTGCAGTCGCATTTTTCGCAAAATGCGACGAGTTGCTCGAAAATGCGAAGAAAAAATTATTGCCCATCGCGAAAATGCGACAGGCATTTTTAACCACAGTTTATTCTCTGAAAACAGGATTCCTCGATTCCAGAATATCCGTTTTGCACTTCAGCGATCTTTTCTTGTTCCTTTTTGTTTCCTCTTCAAAATTCTTAACAGCACCTGTTAAGCATCGTTGATATAAATAATTTCATTGATACGATTTTTCGAGCAACGAAAGCAACTAATATTTTTTAGCATTTTGCTACAAATTATTTTCCCATTTTAGCATTTTTGCGACAGCATGTTTCGAGCCAGCTTAAACCCTGATCTTCATCTAAGAAAATCTTATAAGATCAAGCAATAAACACACATATGGAAAACAAGCGTTTCAATTAAAAAAAATAGTTACAAGAGCTAAACAATTTCCTATGCTGACAATTTGCCCTCATTTTTGACAATAAACGTACTTTTACATAAAATTAATCATTAGATTTTAAAAAAAAAATGAAATAAAAATAACGGTGCATAAATTTTTTAGGTAAGAAGAATTAATAATATGCTTTTGAAGACATGCATTTGACGTTCTAAATAAATACCTGGCGTTCCATGTGCATCACTAATTTATTTTTTTCTCACATAGTTGTTCACTCGGCCATTACACATGAGGGTGTTCACTCAAATGGTACTGACAATTTGATCGACATACTGCATACTGCAAGGCCATTTCTTTCTGCCAACAATACTGATGCGTCATTAGTAGGATCTGTTAACCAAAAACTAACGAACGATAGTGGAATTTTAGATAGCTCTAATGAAACAGAAGAATTGCAAAGGGAAAATGTATCTTTTAATGAATCGTTTCAATCATCGTCAGCTGAGTTGCGGAATGTTTCGTGTGGATTTGATAAGAATTGTACCAGTGATGATCAAAGTAGACTTACTCTAGAACTTACTCCTTCTACAACAGCAAGATCTATGAATTTCAGTGATGAAGTAACTGATAATCCTGGTTCACCATCAACCTTGAACCAAGCAGTTAATTCGAATAGAAGTTATGCCACCTATGCAATAGGGAACAACACAATGGTGTTCTCGGTGACAGGAGCCGAAGGTCAGAAGCTGGACTTCTCCACCGATACACACACTTCTTTAAGCAACGATTCACGTAAAACCAATCATTTCATGAACACTGGCGCTGTTGATAATTCTACAACTGACACATTTACTCAGCTTGATGAAGAGTCAGGAAACCTAAATAAATCAAGCACAACAACAAGTCATGAAATTTCGTCAACGCATGCCGGTGCAATTCCAAATGATAGTAAAGACTATGTTTCTGAATCAAGAGCAACATCAGATATTCAGGGCATGGCAATTAATATTTCAAACGATGATTCCTATATTGTTTCTGATAAATTAAACACAAGTGAGCCAATTACTGACCTACCATCTGAATTCAAAGATTCTTCAAATCAAGAGGTTGTCGAATTGAGTACAGCAACTGAATATTTTACAACTTCTAAAGCCGAATCTGGAATTCATCATTTGAATTCTGCTCAACACGTTCCTTCTACACCAAATGAAAGATCTCCAATTGGTGAAATTTCATCAACCCCATTAAAACCATCATCATTTGATCAACAATTAGCTTTCTCCGAGAACCAGTATGATGTATCAACTACTTCCGAGGAAACAACACATACTTACTCGGAAAATTTAACACCAACGTATGAAATCCCAACTTCTATAAACGGTAGCTTATCAATGGCTGATGTAAATAATTCATTAGACAGATTAACTGTTTCAAATGCAGTAAATGAAATAACTGGTGAAACATTGAAGAAAACTTCGAAAAACGATGTTCGACAATCAACAACTTCTGATATGGCAACTATTCATTCTGTATCAAACTCTACTTCCCATGAAACGCTTATAAAAACTGTTAAATACCGAATAAATAATACATTCCCGACTCTTGGTTCCCAACAAGATTCCAATTCAATACCGCATTTTGAAGACAGTGCGAATGTAATTTCAAGTCAAACTACTCTTCCAGTAACTCACTCTACTAGAGTATATTCGAATGAGTCGAATATTGAAATGGACTCAATACAAATCCTCAGAACGACTGATCATCCGTCCACAGTACATTTAAATGATACAGAAACAACCTTTCCAATGCCAAATATTAATGCACATAATTTCTCTGATTTTGTAAACGGAGTAGAACCTATCGATGGTAGATTTAAAGTAACGGAGGATTCAGTAAAAACCACTTCGAGTAGTCAAGCTGAATTTGTGTCCGAGAGTGGTATAACCGAGTTAACAAGAATCCTCCCCACAATTAAGACATATCCAACTTCTGGAGTTGTGTATCATGTTGATGCATCCATTGCAGAAGATGCCGACAATTTTTCTACTGTCCATAATTTGACACAATACTCCAAAATAACTCGAACCCCTAAACTGTTATCTATACTGTACAGTTCTTTACCTCCAGCAATATTTTTAACTCCAACCAGCACTGCAGTAGAAGATGACATACCGGTTTCGACTTTCGACAGCACTACAGATTTTGATAACGTCTCCACCACAGAATCATCGATACCACAGTTGACAAAAGGAGCAAGGAGTTTTGCTGCTCAGAATGAATCCACAGAAATTTTAGAGGTATATAAACCATTTTATTAGTTCTTTCTAGTTCTTGGATCAGTTACAATTAGTTGTAAGATATTATTACCTTTTTCAAGGCTAACGCAATTGTCCAGTAATGGTCAATAACACACAAATCCACCAGGAACAGTATGTTGTGATTTTTGGTGGGCAATTTATTACAGCTACTAAGTTCGACAACTGCCTTTGAGCTTACTCTTAGTTCCAGGTTCATCGGATGGGCCCTAGTTCGACTCTAAGCAGGGGACGATGTTTCATTTCCTCCTATACCTAAAAGCTCTAGATTGATCTCAAACGTGGTTGTCGAACTTATTAACTACAATGAATACCCTACGAAAAATCACAAAAAACTCGCCCCGGTGGCTTTGTGTGTTGACCATTATTTGGCAATTATTACACAATATTTTTTATTATCCCTGAGAAGGGTAATATCTTACATCCTTATATACGAAGAAAGAGAGCGTTGTTCCTATCCTCGTTCATCTAGCGGTCAAGACACTCCCGGCTAAACAGAGGGACCCTGATTCGAATCCAGGATGGGTATGGCGTCTCTTTTTCTCCTAAACAAAACAGCTCTAGTTTGAGCTTATTTGTACATGGGTGTCGAAAATTATGTTATAATAAATTACCCCACGAAAACTCACAAAAAAACAAAACAAAACTTGCCCCGGTAGCTTTGTGTGTTGGCCATTATTTAGCAATTGTGTTAGCCCTGAGAAGGGTAATAATATCTTACAACCTTATATACTGAGAAAGGGAGCGTCGTTCTTGTCCCCGATGGCCTAGCTGTTAAGGCGCTCCGGGCTCAACTGAAGGACCCTAATTCAACTCTAGGCCGGAATAGAAAACGAATAGAAAAATAATCGCGGACTAGAGTTGTGTGTTTTTCTGGAGCGAGTTTGCTGTGATGAGATATTTATTTAATATGACGTTTGGACATGTGTTCTGCACGTCTTCCTCAGAAGTTCGGGCTATAATCAGAACTTTTATTCAGGTGATAATAATAACCAAAACAAAACTACACTATCATTGCTTAGATAAACGCCGTGAGAATAAGCATGCTAAATGTTTTCAGATTCCTAATTAATGTATTTGTTGTTTACTTCTTTGTGCTCCAAGTGAAATTAAAATTTCTAAATTTTATGAATCCCATTAAAGACTTATTGTGAAGAGGGACCTACAGTTTCCAGAAAATTCCGAGCGTCTATTGCTTACGGTATCATCAAACCCTAGATCAGCATGAGAAAACGAAGATGGAAAGCACCGAATTCCCGCCGGATCAGACCCGGATTATTATTAAGCAGTGTGCTTGCAATTGATATATTGTTGTTCTTATTATTGATTAAGGATATGTCATTTCTTTTCGTGCATAATACTTGGATTCTCTTATTTGTTCTTTTAAAATCTCATTTTAGACAATGTTTGTTGCGTTGGAAGATATAAACGAACTGGATAGAAGAAATATTATCACTGCAAGTTTTACAGTGACTATTAGGAGATCGGTGAGTATGCGACAATAAGTGTCTGAAATTGAATTCCATCGTAACTTTCGATAGATTACAATGCTTGGAATAATGAAAGAATCTAAACTGCAAGCATTTGATCTTCGAAGGTAAGATTATAAATTCGACAGAAGTGTATTAAAGGAAGAAGGGTTCCTCGAACCACTGGAGAAAAACTCTTTTAAATTTACTTTAGAATTAAGTATTCTGTAAAAGAGATACAACTTAGATACTTTTTTAAGAACGCTATTCATCTTCGCTAAACTTTTTAAAATTCATTTGTTATTGTTATTATAGATATAGTATATGCGTACAATTTATAATATACAGCAGTGGCGTAGCACGACGTCAAAAGTTGACCATCTCCAATTATTCGCCATGCCACCCTCGAATGAAAAAGTCACATTTCATATGTACATATATCATCATAATGGTGATGATGATGAATGTATGGATTATATCATCATGATGGTAATGATGATGAATGTATGGATTGTAACTTTTTACTCAAGAGGGACATGATGAACGATTGGACATGACCCACTTTTCAAATCACGTTAGGCCACTTATACTGTCTGGGATTACAGTGCCGCCTTCGGCGGCCACCCTTCCCAATTCCTCCCTCCCTCCCTCCTCTGCCCACTCTACTACTACTATACATTATATATAGAATTAGACAACATATTTACACCCAGTAGCGTAGCTAAGGGGGGGCAAGGGGGCGGTCGCCCTGGGCGTTACAATTCGGAGGGTGGCAATTAGCCTTTAAAAAACAAAATTTGTTTTGTTACCCCATTGAGGAAGGGCGGCAAAATATCTAGCTCCACTACTGTATACACCAGACAAATAATATGTATCGAAAATAGACAAAAGTAGTCCTTCTGTTGAAGGACTATTTTACCAGTTAGTTTTTAATTATTTGTTATTTAAAGGAAATAACAGCTGATTCTGAGAGTTAAAAGAAATCAACGTGCATTCCAAGACAGATTTGTATTTTATGCAATTAAATACACATTGGCGTACGCAAGGGTAACCCCCATTGCAATGAAATTTTGTATATTTAACATAGGAATATGTGAGTTGTAGCTCTGTAACCCCCCATTGAGCCTATAAACCCCCCCCCCCCACCACTTACGTACGCCTATGTAAATATACTATTACACTGTTGCCAATTACAACAACAAAAACGTCAAGTACAAAATTATTAACAATTATGAAAAGATGCAATATATGTTAATCTAAGCCTATACTCGTGGCAAAGCTAACGTGATATACTGATAAGGCACAGAGCAGTACGATTTCGCCAGTGCAATATAGTTCGCCCTTTCTTACGTTAACAGAGTTAATAGAAGATACATTTCCTATATAAAACATTAAAATAATGCTCAAATACATAAAACATAGGCATATTTGTGTAATTAAAATCTGGTATTTATTAAATTTAGGAAAAAGAATCATTATAACTAGCGCTGATGTCATTCAAGTAACTGACCACTCAGAGGACTTCGTTTGCTTGGCGGGAAATTTGGCGCCTGGAATTTTGGCAACCGCGTTTTTCTGCATTCCAAATTAGGCGATAAATAGCCTAATAATATTGAGGGCTATCTCATTTTTCGCCAATTTGCGAACGAACACTTGTTATACGGGCGTTAACGTCACCGTAGCCACATTCAGGTTAGCTTTGCCACGAGTATGATGTCAAATATTCACATATTGGTAGCCCTATATGAGTTGTAACTCTGTAGCCTCTCCCATTAAGTCTGAGGTGGTCTCTGCAATTATAGAGGTGATGACTGGGCTGCCACTTATGGAAAGCTCCGATTGTAATGGTGTTACCGTGAGGCAACAGGGCCATCGCCACCAATTTAAATGTCGGCTGTTATGGGACCGATAATATGCGGGACCTCTACAAATATGATTGGTTATCGTTCTTTGATAGATTGAAGAACGATGGGGTGGCGATAGACTCCATAATATCGCCGATAGCTTACAAGTCAAATCAGAAGGAGTTTAGCTCCTGCGACAACTCACGTGGAATGTTACCCTGGAACCTTATCTCAGTTAAGTCAGGGATACCAAGAATCGAATGAACTATGTAGACAGCATTGTCACTCTGGGTTAAACAATTTATTCACAATCAAGTAGAAATATAAGTTAAATTGTTGCGATTAAGAAATAACATTATCATTATGCGACATTACGAATGTCCCTCATGAGTAGCGTGACCATCTCTTTGGGTGTCCAAACGAAAGAGTGTCATCGCCTGGTGTTCGCCTCATCGTCTCTACACTCGCAATGATCTTATTGGCTGTTCACCCTTTTCATACGCAAATGTTCATTGGTTACCCCTTTAACACTAATTGATGATTTGCTGTTCCACTCAAGGGTTCGTGGTGTCACACTCGGAGGGTCGTAATCATCATGTCCAGCAGGAGTTCTTATAAACAGGAAATGTCTGTCAAGGAGTTTGAAGAAATACAATTAAGTTATTTTTGCGTCGTACCGTGTTGTACACTAAACTCAATCGTCGCCTGCAGCTAATATCTTTTCCATCGTCGGGAACAGAGCGAACCGCTGATGAGTCGGTCCATCTGGATTCTGGATGAGAAAAGCGTATATGCGAGGAAACAAAATGGTGAACATTAAATCATGATTAAACCTTTTGGAAATGTGGGTTCATGTATCAATGATCGTTGATTCGTGAGTCCCTTCAAGCATGTAATTTGACCCTTATGAACTTTCTGCCTACGCGCCACTGTAAGTCACTACAGCAATTCAACCACTATGCTGCGAATGGTCCGCAGGTATACCGCCGGAAGGACTAACAGAAATGGGAAAGTTTTGAGGATTAAAAAAA
>QLNU02015270.1:34870725-34893620 GCA_006491805.2 Dysdera silvatica
CCCCATAGATCCCTGGCAATATACTACCTCCTGGGGGTTGATATCGATCATCAGAGTCGTTCATGGGCTGTTAGCAGCTCAGGTTCAAATGCAGTATTGCCGCCTTTATTTAATATCTATATAATATTCAATATTATTTAATTAACAAGTTTATATTAGAGCAGTGTTTAGTTTTGTATGTATATACAATAGTTTTAAACAGTTATCTAAAGAAGGATTATTTTTTTTATCTAAAAGAAGGACGTTTTTAATTTTTATTGTCATTCAATTTAATTCAAATTTATTTCAGGCTGATATAAATATAGATTACAGTATAAAACAACATCATATAATCTATCTGCCTGGGCAGCTATGGGTAGAGATTATAAGGTCTGACAGAGTCCCAGCTGCCCGAGGCAAAATAACTATATAAATTAAAATATAAAAACAGGAAGAAATCAATGAAATTATACAAAAAATTTGTTTTCCAAAAGATATTTACGTAGTTTTTTTTTAAATAGTGGGAGTGAACTCAAAATTTTAATTCTGTCAGGAAGAGGGTTCCACACCCTAGGGCCCATACAACCCGTGCATACCAATCCAAGATTTGTTTTGGAGAATTCTGGTATTAGATTATTTAGATTTCTTGTGAAGTGATTATGTCCAGGTGGGATTAAGGACATAAGATTAAGATATAAAACGATTCATATGGCATTAAACATAAAAATAAAGATCTTGTAAATTAGTAATTTTTCAATTAGTAATATTTGGGTATTATTGAAGATGAATAAAAAGAGTGAGACACATAACTATTATAAGACAAAAGTGAAATAAAACGTTTCATAAAATATAACGAAGATTCTTGGAACTGTATTTGATCTACAGATAAAAGAAAATATAATAATCTAATACACGGTCTGAAGCCGCCCCTAGATTTTACCGCCTAAGGCACATTTTTGCACCTCCCCCCCCCTCCAGGAACAGCTCTGTCGACCATTTTAAGACTCCTGGCCTATCATGAAGTTAACTGGATTCAATTCCAATAATACCATAAAACATGTGCCATTTCTGTGTTCACTGTATTCTGAAAGTTGGTTTCCCGATCAACGTAGATTGGATTTCTTCACAAAATTGTAGGTCCCATGTAGTGTAATCATAGCTATCCTGGCACTGTCAAACAAAAACAAAAACGTGTTTAAAGATTTGTATTCAAAAAGAGTACTTATATAGTCCTAATTCAATTCATTGGCATACGCAGGGGGGTTGTTGATGGGGGTTGTAACTCCCATTGCGATGAAATTTTGTATATTTAACATAGGAATATGTGAGTTGCAGCTCTGTAACTCCCCCCCCATCGAGCTATAATCCCTTACGAACTTTCTGTTTACACCAATAATTCCTGTTTTAATTTTGTTATTTGTTCACTTTTAATTTAATAGGAGAGAGGGTAATGCTGTTATAGTGATTAAATGTAGAATGCTGTTTTGATGTTTAAATGTAGAATGCTCTTTTGATGTTTAGATGTAGAATGCTGTTTTGATGTTTAAACGTAGAATGCTGTTTTGATGTTTAAATGTAGAATGCTGTTATAGTGATTAAATGTAGAATGCTGTTTTGATGTTTAAATGTAGAATGCTCTTTTGATGTTTAGATGTAGAATGCTGTTTTGATGTTTAAACGTAGAATGCTGTTTTGATGTTTAAATGTAGAATGCTGTTTTGATGTTTAAATGTAGAATGCTGTTTTGATGTTTAAATGTAGAATGCTGTTTTGATGTTTAAATGTAGAATGCTGTTTTGGTATTTAAATGTAGAATGCTGTTTTGATGTTTAAGATGTCTAATCTTATATACATTAACAATCTAAAAATCCGGATCTCTCGAAAATGCAGACTTCCAAAAAGTGTGTTAGACATCTGTAAGTAGTTGCTAAAGATACACAATGATAATTGAAACACTTTATATCCATTTTGATAAATAAAATTTTTTGTGGTCGTTAAAGAATAAACCAACAAAATTTGATTGATCGCATCTATATACTTCATTCTTCCTTAAATTTTAATTTTGAAACTATTACCAAAGAATCCGGATTGAATATCCTCGAGCATTACTGATTTTTAGATATTTGATATAGCTGGAAAGAATATTTTAAGGAATTTTCATTTTGTAAAATTTCATTTTGCAGTTGAATGCTACTGCTAGCCTTTTCATCCCGGGTTTTCCCAGCGATCTTCCAATTCTTAAAGAAGGCGGTTTTCTTGAAACAGTTGAAAATGAGCATGGTTATTTATATATTGCCGTAGGCTCTTTCTTATTGCTCATGTTACTAATTCTTCTTGTGATCATCTGTTGCATGAAGTGCAAGAAAAAAGGATCTGCCGATTTCCAGTTTGACAAGGTAAGGGAATTAGGTCAGTTATTATAGAGTTTTTGTTATTTACATATGCATATACAGTGACATTCAAAAGTATAGCATTTCGTATAAAAACTCGTCGTTGGGCACATTGTGTAAATTTTGAGCACAAGCTGGTTATAAGTGGAGAAAAGAAAGGCATGTTTTACTTTCAGATAGAAGCCGAAAAACGAATCCATTATATAGAAGGGACACTACCGTAATAAAGAATTTTTTGTAGGATATTATTACCCTTCTCAGGGATTACACAATTGCCAAATAATTGTCAACACACAAAGCCTCCGGGGCGAGTTTTTGTGAGTTTTCGTGGGGGAATTTATTTTTACTCAATAATTTTCGACACCCACGTAGAAAGAAGCTCAAACTAGATCTGTTTTTGTTTAGGAGAAAAAGAGACGCCGTCCTCATTCTGGATTTGAACCAGGGTCCCTCGCGTTGAGCCCGCGGTGTCTTGACCTACTAGACGAATGAGAACAAGAACAGCGATTCTTTCTTCTCAAACCTTTTCGCCTAAAACACAAACAGCTCTAGTTTGAACTTATTTACACGTGGGTGTCAAAAATTATTGTGTAATAAATTCCCTCACAAAAAAAACTCGTCCCGGTGGCTTTGTGTGTTGACCATTATTTGGTAATTGTGTTATCCCTGTGAAGGGTAATAATATCTTACATCCTCATATACGGAGAAAAATGCGTTTGTTCTTGTCCTCGTTCGTCTAGTAGGTCAAGACACCGCGGGCTCAACGCAGGGACCCTGGTTCGAATCCAGGATGAGGATGGCGTCTCTTTCCTAAAACAAAACATCCGTAGTTTGAGCTTATTTCTGCGTAGATGCCGAAATTATTAAGTGCCAAAATAAATAAAAATAAATAAATAAAAATTGCGCAATGCCGGAAATGTCAAGCCTAAGCAAAAGATACACCAAATATTGTTTAATGTAAAGTTGGATCTTCCATCAGAAACCATCTTCAAATTTACATGCCCAATGTTTCTCTGGAAGTTCACCGTCCCATGACATATCATAACATAAAGTTTTGTTTGCTTTTTTCAGATAAATTTTGACCTGGATTTGCAGCAAGCAACAGATATAGGACATATAAATTCTGCCCTTGCAACTTACCACTATGAAGAGAATAAAAAGATGGCGATTTCGAATGGTCTGCGCATGTACTCGGTAGATGATAATGAAGGTTGGGTGGTTCCGATGGGCCAGAAGCCCATCATTGACCTTAATGCTCCAGCCTCGCAAGACACATCAATGTGAACGCCTCATTTTCATATGAATATGAGGATTGTGATGATATTCTGCACAAGAAAGATACACAGTTCAGCTTTTAATTTCCTTTTATGTAAAATTCACAATTTTATCCAATTTTTAATTGGTTGCTTTCGACAGACCAAGTTTTTATTCGTTAAAAATGTGCTTAGATTATTATATAAATTTACATTCCATGGTTTTGATCGCATTTATCAAGAGTAATGGGGAATTAACTTCTCCTCCCCCCCACCTTCTTTTTTCAATTCCTTCTATTAGCTCACACTCTCCCTATATATATCTTGTTCAAATTTTCAATCGTTAATAAAATACTTTCTATCCATCCAATCAAGTTCAAATAAATTTTTTTAAACTTGTAGTGGATGACACTTGATGTTAATACAGTTTTTTCAAATATTAATTCATTAATTAAATTTAAATGATTTTTTTTTTGCTTTCCTTTGGTGTATTTGGCGATTAATGCTTGCCGCCAAATGTCGCCAAAATTGCTTTTCGCAATTTTTCCCTTTCTTCCCTTTTATTTGAGCAGCGCATTGAAGGAATTGACTTTAAAAAAAAATTTTTTTATTATACTTGTTTCGTCTGTAAGATAGCGTCGCTCATGTGTAAGTATGAATTTGCCCATGCAGTAGCTTTGATGAAGTGCAAAGGGTGCAGATTGGTATTAAAGTCGTGAGTATGAGATGGTAAATCCAATGGGCATTAAATCATCATACTGATATGATTTTCTGAGTATGAATCATCATACTCAGAAAACCTTCATTTTTTACAAGAACAAAAAATATTTGATATCACTACAAGGAAAGTGAACTATAGGTCTTCCTATTCTGGTCATTTTTTTTCAAATGCTTCTATATATTTAAAATATTTAAACGTGCTATTTGAAATCCTTAAACCTGTATTTGAAATACTTAAATATGATATATTTTAATTACTCAAACGTCTTTTAGATTAAACTTACGTTCATGCCTAAATACCCTTTTTAGGTGGGTAAGTACATATGTTGTGGCCTTGAAATGGCTTAACATGTGGTACTGGGAAATGAAAGACGTATGCTTAGGTAACTAAATTACTTAGTTAAGCAGTGTTAAATTCTTATAGCTGAACTCCGTGGTTGCAATGGAAGTTGTTGCTGAGGTAACTTTGCTGGCCTCCTTTGCTTCCAACTTCAATTGCAATACATTTTTCATATTGTTTTGAATTATATAATAACCAAGCTTTTCGTTAAATCTTTCAATTCTATGCGTTATCCAAGGAATATTGTTTCTAAATTTGGCTAATTATATAGCCAAAATCTGCACATGAAATTTGTAAATATTTTTAAATAACTGTATTAAAATGACAACGTTTCGTAGTTGTTTTGTTTTTGTTTTCAATCATTTTATGTGATTTTAAGGGCCATTGAAAAATTAGATTGGCTTAAAATTCAGATAATTCATTGATGCCAGGTTAATGATAGGATATTGACAACATAAAGCACATATATTCATAATGAATAAAAATATCTAATTGCAACATATTATGCCATATATAAAATTCGGACATAATTTTGATGATTTTTAAATGATATGCATTGATATGCCCTCATATGTACTGATAGTAATGGCGTAATTATATCCAAGTAGAAAATTAGGGACCATCACCCTACCTTGCTACCGTTATTGAAATCCTCTAAAAATATTCGCAAGTCTCATTTTGATGGGATCCCTAAGAAATCACAGTCACGTTATATATATGTGTGGCCACATACATGGCTACGTCTCTGGCCATAAACATGGCCAGAGACGTAACCAAGCTGAATCTAGAATGGCTGAGCTTCCTAGAAATGTAATCAGCTCTCCACTTGGAAAATAGTTTTTTTTCCCCCTTCAAAATAAATTATTTTATAATTTTCTTTTAAATTTTTTGTTTTGAATAAAATTGTACATGAAAATGGAAATTGTTCTTTGAGGTTAAAAATATATTCAAAATATATTTCTACGGCAGATCTTATGTACATAATGTGTGCTTTTTTACAGAGATTTGGGTTTTCATCTACCCTATGATAAAGTTAAGAGAATTAGAAATCTTTACTATCCCTTTATAAATTTTCAATGCAAAATTTACCTTAAGAAATATATTCCTTAATGTTAATATATTAGTTTATATATAATTCATAATGTTAATATTATTAGTTTATATATAATTCCTTAATGTTAATATATTGATTTATATATAATTCCTTAATGTTAATATATTAGTTTATATATAATTCCTTAATGTTAATATATTAGTTTATATATAATAATTCCTTAATGTTAATATATTAGTTTATATATAATTTCATAATGTTAATATATTAGTTTATATATATTCCTTAATGTTAATATATTAGTTTATATATAATTCATAATAATAATTTATAACAACTACAATTTAATATTAATAATTTATAATAATAATTTTCTTAATAATTTATAATTAAATATATTCATATATTATCCTATATAGATATTTAGTATTATTAAATACATTAATAAAAGGCAGCAAACATTACCAACTTTTAAACCCTTTGTAACTTTCAGAGTCTTCCCCCAACAAACGTCTAGTTATGGGCTTGAACATGGCTTTTAAGTACAATGTTGTATAACACAGAATGGAATAAGAACCTTTTTTAAGACATTAAAACAATCATTTTTAAGTGTAGTCTTCAAATTATGGATTGTCATAATTCTATGACAATATTTATGTACTCATTCTTGTAACCTTTTCTCACTTCTAAAAACAAGTGCCAAACAGATGTATCCAGAATGGGGGTTTTCATTGCACTTAAGTACATTCGTCATTGTCAGCTACTAGTAATGTGCCGTGGATGAGAGAATGATGATTTTCCTTAAAGTGAACGAGAATGATGATTTCGTAAAGTGAACGAGACTGATATTTCATTCCCTTAAAAGAATAAACGTTCCCATTCAGTGAACGAGCAAATAGAAATGTTGATTCCCATTTCAATTCCATGAATTGGAATGCTTATTCTTGTTCTCATTCCGTGAATGAATGATTCGAAGGGACGAATCTCAAGACTACACCTTTTTTATGTCAGGTGAATGAATTCTTTCATGAATTTTTTCCCACCTCTGCCATCTACTACAGATGATTGTACACAAAGTAATTGTATACAATAACTACTTATGTATAGAAATGACTCTAATATATATTAAGGTATATATGTATTATAGTAATATGACTAAATTTTTCTAACTTTGATCTGATCTAATGTTCTTGTTCTTAGCTTGTCAATATACCGTAGCAGAAAAATCCTGCCTCTATAAGCTTTATTATGTGCCATATGATTTGTAACTTTGATTGTAAATAAAGTTTGTAGCAATAGTCAAAGAGTATACGTGCAGTGGAAAATATTGGGAAAATGTTTTGTAACGTTTTTAATTATAATTTCTTCTGGGACGTTTCTACCAATCAGTATGTAATTTCAGATGTAGTAGAAATTATGTTTGTATGAAAATAATGAATTTTGTACATGGACTTCGTATTAAAATTTTAATTCTGCATAAAAAGTTAAAAAATCCAACGTTGCTAATACCCTTATTATTTATATTGTTATGTCTGAATTTATTTAAAATTTTTTTAACTAAAAACAAAATTTAATTTATTCTTCTGATGAAGGACGACTTCTGACTCTTCAGAAAGCTCAAGTGATCGGGAATACTTGTAACATATATTATTATCCAGTCATTACTCGTAATATAAAATAATAAAATTGATCACAAAATGACTATAAAAATTTCATTGATACATTCACCAATATACATAAAATTTACAGAAATTATCAATATCTACGTTGTAATATGATTTGCCTTATATACTTGAAAAACTGTGTAAAATATTAGAAAATCTGAAAAATGCAACAGTTTTGTTCCCATGCTAAAACTAACGTGTGGTAGTATTAAATTGGGAATAAAAATCTTCAGATGGTATATTTGAATAGACCACTTTTTCCAAATATTCCTGTTGCTGTCTCTGTCTTTGAGCAAGCTCATTGTTTTCCATCGCTTGTTCTTGATTGAGCTGTTTTATCTGCCTGTCTTTGCTTCTTTGCAGGAGAATTGCGCTCCTTTCTTGAGACAGCGCCATACGTTCCCATTCAGCTTTGCATTGTTGTTGTTTCTCTTTGTTACGCTAATAAAATAAAAATAGTAAGTGATATAGCTTCTCATTTTGAAAAAAAAAAAAAAACTTAAGAAAAGACAAATTAGAGAGCTCTCCAATAAACGATACATAAGTGAAAGAAAAAAGGTAAAACTATTCTGTCTTCGCCAGTTAGGCTAATCATCACATAGTATTGAAAATACTATACCTTGTCCTATAAATACGACCTTATAGGGGAGGAGGATACATAAGAGGGAATCCTCTTGACTGAAAAATGAAAATACTTATACAGTAAAACCTCGTTAATGCGGCTTCGCTTAAAATGAACCTCTTGTTATGCCGACAGATTCTTTTTCCCCATCTGAGGCATATTTACATTCAATTCTAAATGCATGTGGTTCATTGGGTAATACAGACAAAAGTATTTTGTGCTAAGAAAAAGAATACCTTGTTGCAGAAAAATTTTCAGGAGGTATCGAAGAAAGCATTATCCCTTTCTCCAGGTGCAAGCACCCGTTTTTCAGAAGCAACCTCCTAATGATCCACATGATGATCCACATTAACGAAATTTCACTGTATATTAAACTATAATTGAGTTTGTATATTGAAGAGCTTTATTAATTTATTTCGATTTGTTTCCATTTATGCATTAATCTGTGGACACTCTTGCCCTTATGTCTTAGATAAGATACTACACCATTTAGGAGATGGCTATTAAAAGGATTATAATTAGCTTAAGGGGCTCTTCAGTCAGACATATTGAGTCCTCGTTTTGTATTTGACTCCGCCAAATACAAAAATAAAGTTCATAAGGGGGGGGGGTTATGGGCTCAATGGGAGAGGGGGGTTACAGAGCTACAACGCCATATATTTATATGTAAATATACAAAATTTCATCGAAATGGGGGTTACGATCAACATCAACACCCTCCCCTGCGTACGCCAGTGGGCCCACCATTACTTTGGTTAACGGCAAGTGTAGAACGATAACTCTTTTCATACAGTCAAACTTCATTAACACGAACATCAAGGAGCATAAAAAAAAACTGTTCATGTTAACAGTAATTGTCAGTATCAGGAAAGGATGGAATCGTATAAGTAAGTTATTTATTCCATATCTGGTTACCATAGTAGATGATTCGAAAAATGCTTGTTTTACTAAATGTACATACAGTCCAAACCGCATATATGCAAATGGGTGCGTCAACGAAATCTCTTACATAAAAGCGGTATTCTCTGAACTATAGCGTGCAAATAATTTGCTCATTAAATTTTTATTGAATTTTATTATTAAATTAGATATTCTTATTTCTAATTATATATATCATTACATTATTTATTTCAATATTTATAATGCACAGTACTATTTCATTAATAAAAATAACAAGAAGTAATGTGCTACTTACATAAACGCATGTACTGTATTTGTGGAAAACAGTGGACAAATTACAACCATATTCTTTTGTTATTTATATCTTTGTCTTATTATTTGATTTCAAAGAATTTAAAATCGCCAACTTTTGATCAATATTTAAGCAGATATGTCGTTTCTTTTCATCTGCCATGTTCACAATAAATATAAACTGAAAAGTGCAAAAGAAGAAAGCAAAAAACTTGCAAATAGACTAAGTATTTTGTAGACCAATAAAACACGAGAAGCGTAATTCACTGCGTCCGTTACGAATACAAAATTTAATAGTGATTCCGAACACAAGCATAGGCGTACGCAGAAAGTTCACAATGGGGGGTTACAGAGCTACAACTCCATGTATTCCTAAGTTAAATATACAACATTTCATTGCAATGGGGAGTTACAACCCCCATGAATGCACGCATGCATACGCCAGTGAAAATAGACATATTATATACGTCGGTATGTGCGATTTATTGTACATGGAAATTATCTAATGTAATGCATAAGCTTGTCTTTACAGATTGTGTGCATTGTATGTCTCCTGTGATAAATAAAATCTATTTATTTATTATTATTGTTATTAGAAGGCGGGGCGGGGAAGAAGTAAACGAGGTCACAAATAAGCTGGTAAGTGATACTTCGACAGTGGTTGAGAGCTATTTCCGATGGGGGGAAAGCTAATCCTTAAAAATAGGGTTGCCAATTACCCATTACTGTGGATGAAAACTTGTTCATAAAGTTTGTTTGCATATATCCGGTTTAAATTCTGTAATAAAACATTCGTTTGGCTTCAAAAATACATGCATATATGCGGTTTTTGTATGTATAAAATCGCAATTAAGCTGGTTTAGATAACATTAAAAAGATAAGAGAAAATTTGAAGCTCGATATTTTTTTGCATATACGCGGTTTCGACTGTATTATTATATACTCAAACGGATTAACTACACAAACAGCTTCAACTTTTTTAAGTCGTTGACAAAGTGCTCTTTGCAATCCCGAGTTTTGCGAAAATTTCAGTTTAATTTAACTGCACATAATCCCCATCACTTAGAATTTTTAGAAGTTTTTTTAACTGAACGGCTTCCGCGCTTTGCGATTTGTTTTTACACTTAAACGTTGAGGTAATCTAGCAGAAAATTTAAATCGTTTTACATAAAATATACGCCAGAATGATGAACTGCCTTTTGACTCTCATGGTGTGAATTTAACTGCGATAGGATGAAACAATGAAATCGTCCTACATTGGTCATTGTTTACCTGGTCATCCTAGCCCTCTATGGCTATCAGAACAAAAGATATCCCCTTTAAAAGATAGTATGATGTTGGCCTTCTTTGAAATCTTCGATTTCTAAGAAAGAATGTAATTCGAAACGAATTCTATGGAGAGACTTGGAAAATCGCATTTGTTTGTGTTAAGAGGAAATTTTTTTCAAGGGCCATTGATTATTAGTTCATGCTAAACGGTATTTCCTATTAATCGTGTTAAAAAAATATAGCAATTTCTAAACAATTTGGCGGGAATTCAGGAAATAATTTATGTTAAAAGTAGCTCGCTTTAACGAAGTTCGACTGTATATCCATCTATCTTTAGAGAGTTCTGTTCCTTCCTTCCCTTCTGGAAATGCCTAACTGCCCGTGGCCAACTTTCCCATATTGCCGTACACAACAAGCAAAATAGAAGCCATTAAATCATATTGTCAGTTTGATATTCTTAAATTATAATTAACCACTTTTTATTTACTAATGGACCATCAAACAAGCTTTACCACAAAACTCCAATGCTCATCGTTGACATAAACTTACCGTTGCTTCCAAAATTTGCTCCTTTTGTTCTTTATAATATTTTGCTAATTGCTCCTTACTCATGCCTTTCCATCTATCTGGTACAACTCGATTGGGTCCAAAAGAACTCCTGGCAACATCAGGATTTTCACTCAACAAATCTCCAAAACAGTTGTTGTAAATATCTTGCTGTTTATCCAGGTCGTCCAAAATCTGCTTCTGTTTCTGTAATTCTTTTTGTTGTCTTGCCTGCAATAAAATTACTTCGGGTTGTTTAGTGTGCGTGATTTACTTTCTGAAAAATGAAACTTTCATGAAAGAAAACACAAAAAATTACAGAAATTTTCATTGAAAATCAACTAATGCTTCCGAGTCGTGCTTAGGGTGGTGCAAGCTGGGCGGCCGCTGAAATTTAGGACCGCCAAAAAAATGTAATGCAAGTACCAAGAAATCAGTTTGTTTAGTCAAAGCGATTTTCAAGGGCGCTAAAATCTGCTTTACCCAGGGCCGCTAACACCGTAAGCCTAGCCCTGAATGCTTATTAAAAATATAAACAAGTTTCGTGTTTCATTTTCCTTCTCATACTCAATTTAAAATAGAATAAGTCGTGAAAATCCATACCATATTTTTTTAATCATTCTTACACTCAACTTTATACTTTTCCTTGGGCCTAATTTCATACTTGCTACGCATGATTGTTTAGTGTTTTATAACGCAAGGACAATTAAGATAATTTAGTCAACAAAATTGCAACAAACAGGAATGAGGCCTTAAATAATTTTAAACTATTTTTAACGACTGATATGTAGATTTAGTATATTTTTCACTACATGTGTTGAACACCGGTTTTCCAGAAACTAATAGCTCTATACAAGGGGTGAAACACCTGTAGCCTTCTGAAAACATCAACATTTTACAAAATAAAGCCTTTAATTTTCATTAATATGTTTTTTGTTCGTCTTTTTAATTCAGTATAATCTTGTTTGTTTTTTGGTTTTACGGCTCAAAGACTACAATGGTCATGCTGCGCCGGGACCTACTGTTTTCCGAGGAATCCGAACCTCTTAAGGCCTAGGGAACCAAACCCCGGACTACAGTGAGCAGTGCGATCTTTATGAGATCTCTGAGTAAGCGTTCTTTTTGCACTGCTGGGAGTCGAACCCGGAT
The DNA here is from genome assembly GCA_006491805.2 of Dysdera silvatica. Classification (NCBI taxonomy): domain Eukaryota; kingdom Metazoa; phylum Arthropoda; class Arachnida; order Araneae; family Dysderidae; genus Dysdera; species Dysdera silvatica. Next base: position 34,882,903 of record QLNU02015270.1, read on the forward strand.
TAGCCGCGCAATAGGAGAACGCGTTACCACACTGCGCCACCGCAGGGCAGTCTGATCTTAAAATCGACATGTTTAAAATAAAAACGGGTAAAAGACGATTCATCGAAATATTATCTTTCTAGATTGACTGACACAATTAAAGTATGCGGTTTGATTAGGTTACAGCTAAGTTAATGCGACCTTACAACTAGAGACTGGTCTACGATTTTGCCGCTTACGGGATGAAACGTTTTGCCCTCTGTAGGGCTGACATGATATATCCATTGGTGATCCGTCTCTAGTTTTCATCTCTAAATTTTGTCACGAGATGGCAGCACTGCACAATTTTTTTAAATTAATAAAAATTATTTAATTTAATGAGATCAAAAATACTACATTCATTTCAGCATGGGTTCATTTGAATTTGAAGCTTAGACGTTACAAAGCAAAATTCCCACGCGCTATATATTATTAGCGCTCGCGAACAATACCCATCGTGAATGAGAAATTTTCCGCAGAAAACACTCATTGTCAGTTAAGGGGGTTAAGGGAATTATTTTTTATTTCTTACCAAAGTTCGATTGAATTCTGCGATTTCCTCTGCATTTCTTCTTTGGTTATATTCGTCTTGTAATGCCAGATGGTGGGCATGCTGATCTAACTGACGCAATTTTAGTTCCATGTTGTGCAAATCAGACCTCTGTCTATCCAAATCTAGCTTTTTCATCCTCATTTGATCGATTAGTGACTGCCTGAATTGTTCCTTTTGCCTCTTCGTACGATCTTTGTAATGCAAATCCTCGCCTTCTAGCCTACATAATAAAAGTAATTTAGAAAACGGAACTATTAAACGAAGTTTAGTGGATGTTCAAGCAAAATATACTGTAATACATTATATGAGTGCGGATGCTAAAAGACATGAATGAATTTGCTGAACATGCCTTTGGAAAAGGCCGCGAACCGGACTGGAACTCAACAAAAATTTTACACCAAAATCTGAGGAACCACCTAGCTAGTAAACATTTTCTAAAACCATTGTAAATTTACTGTTTGAGAAATCATGCTATCAACATTTCAAAACTTCTACTAAAACCTTACCAAATTTTTCTCAAACCTCAAGTTGAAAATGGCCATCTGGTGTCATCGGGTGGGGGGATTTCCCTCGGTGGGAGATTCCCAAAAAGGGGATATATATAAACGTAAAACTGGTATTCTCTCCTCACTCTGTCTTCATGAAGAAAGCAGTTGACTCCCGAAACATTATGCTCTTAATCTTCCTTTATACTAGTGTCGAAATAGCCAGACCCGACGAGAGGGTGAGGGGCAACAGAGGCTGCAGCCCGGGGGGCCCAGATGAAGTCAAGGGGCCCCCGCTGACAAGGGCCTCTGCTGTGGAGGGACCCAGGCCCAAGGAAGGGGTCATGCAACCTATCGAAGTGAACCTGCGTTGGCTATCAGCGCCCCTAGAAATAACAGTTGTCATATCTGCTTCTGGAACTATATTGTCTTGTTAAAGGTTATTTCTAAAAAAAACAAGTTCCCTGAACATTTTAACGCGAGATAGTAAAGTTTTTTGTTTTATCATACGCAAGAGAACGTCGATTACCAGAAACGTCGATTATCAAAACCCTCGGTTATCACCATTCTTGGAGGGAAGAAAGTAATCGTCATTATCGTCGTAAAAACAAGTTAATAAGCAGTTGATCTAGTTATGCATGATTTCAATAAGAAATAAATCCAATGTTTTTATGTTAAACTTTTCTTTGCCAGTTACTTATTGATGTGTTCGGTTATACGAACTTCCGATTATCGAATCACGCTTAGGCTCAATTAATCACGATAGTCGAAGCTCTTTCATATATATATATATATTAATATTTATATATTTATTGCAAATGCCAGGCGTTTGATTATTTAGTCATCAACCTTGGCAAATGGCAGCAGCTGTAGTAGCTTTTGTGTTATCCTGCGTACACTACGTGGAGGCCTACTACATTGCACCCTACGTATATTAATATTATTGACATTAATTAATCAATAATAAAGTAGCAAGAATGGGTTATCGATAATTACACATTAACAATAAGTTATTAATAATTACATATTAACAATAAGTTATCAATAATTACATATTAACAATGAGTTATCAATAATTACATATTAACAATGAGTTATCAATAATTACATATTAACAATAAGTTATCAATAATCACATATTAACAATGAGTTATGGATAATTACATATTAACAATGAGTTATGGATAATTACATATAACAATAATTTATCAATAATTAAGTATTAAAAATTAATTAAACTATATGTAGGGTGGAATCTCGGTAAACCGAATTAGCTATGGCCTACCCTTGAAAAGCCCTTAAATATGGATAACTCCAACCTTAATAACTCGAAATTCTCGGTAACACCAGCGTATGCAGAAAGTTTATAGGGGGGGGTTAGAGGCTCAATGGGGGTTACAGAGCTACAACTCACATTTTCCTATGTTAAACAAAATTTCATTGCAATGGGGAGGTTACAACCCCCATCAACACCCCCCTGCGTACGCCAATGCTTGGTAAACTGAAATGATTTTCATTCCTCTCGAAATACCCCCTTGAAACTCGGTAACTCAAAATATGGATAACTCGAAATCAAATATTTTTCCTATAAATTTCGAGTTATCAAGGTTCCACTATATTAAAAATAATTAATTAATAATGAAATATTAACTATAATTACTCAATAATAAAGCATTAATAATAATTAACCATGGATAAAGTGTTAACACTTTTTAACTAATAATGAAGTGAATATTTAATTTAAAGTCCTTCATTTTTTAGCCTTTTAGGCCCTCAATCTGATTCCAATGATGGTCGTTCATCAGAACTATTCCAGAAAATTTTTTTTACCTCCTTGTCTCAGAAAGCCTTAAAGGAAATAGATAGATTGGCAGAAATTTTTTAGTGTTTATCAAAGACGATAAGATACTTCATTTATCTTCTGAACTCAAAAAAGTTAAAAAAGACTATTAATTTCTATTTTAAAAGGATAAAAAATTTCATAGCTTGTAATTAAAATTTCAAATTAGCAAATTCGTAATTTTATATTTTTCATGTAATGTGACACAAATTTTGCCAGTTATATGTATAATTTCTATTATTTTTTGCTTAATTTCATATTCATGCCCCTTCTCCATAGACCTCTATGAAAAGGACAAACCCATGGTATTCGCCTTAGGAAGGTTTTACCATATTAGTAATAATTAATGAACAACGAAGCATTAACAATAATGAAGTATTGACAATAAATGGTATTAATAAAATCACCACACTTTTGCAAACCAGATAAACTGCATCGTTGATCGTCATCAGAAATTCTAGCCGGAAGCTCTTTCTTTAGGCGATTCGGATCGTTCAAGTCGAATTCCCTCCGACTTTCCATCCTTTGATCGTTCATCCTGAATTCGTTCATGTTCTTCCCAGCTTTTCGTATTTCTTCTTCATATTGCTTTTGAAGACACGTGGCTAACCTATTGCAGTTAAGCAACTGTTCCCCTGCAAAGACATCAGTCAACATGAATTAGACACAAGTTCAAATGTTAACCTAAGTTTAAATTCGAAGTCTAAATTAAATTTAAACTCAAAGCTTAACATAAGTTTAAGTTCAAAGTTTAACCAAAGTTTAAGTTCAAAGACTAACCTAAATAAAAATTCAAGGTGTTTATCTAAATAGATGATTTTTTCTCTCTTAGGTTTAAACTAGAGTTGTAAAAAACTCGGGAATTTTGGGCACATTGGAAACTTTGAATATAGAAATGAAAATAGCTAGAATAAAGGAGGTAGTCCCGTCCGCGCCTTTCTTTTTATTGGTCGATTCGACACAATCGACCAATAGAAAGAAAGATGAGGACGGGACTACCTCCTTTATTCTAGCTATCTTGGTTTCTTCCCATCAAAGTTTCCAATGTGTCCAAAATTCCCGGGTTTTTTACAACTCTGGTTTAAACGTTCTTTTACCGTCTCTATCCGAGATTACAGAGCCACATTTTACAACTTTCTACCTTGCCTAAATTTTCTTTCTCTTGACTGTCTCCAGTAAAATCAACTCCGGATAATGGGGAGAATTTGCGGACGTACATAGTAATAATTTTTCTTCACATGCTATTTAATATATTAGATAAAAAGCGTTGCGCATATAGATCTAGAACGTGGGTACTTAATCTGGTGTCCAAGAAAACCTCGATGGTGAAGAAGGTCTTTTTTTGGAGAAAACCTTTCTTCTCACTAATCTCTAACTAAAATTAATCATTTTCTTCAACTGTAAATGTAGATGTTGAAGTACAGCAGTATTAACAATATCCATGACCTATAAGAGGTCGTTAAGGTCCAACAAGATTGCCCAGGTAAAGAAACAAAAAAAATCTCCAAACTAGAATATTATAATTCATGACAACTTACTAAATATTTTTTCTTTTTCCCCTTCCTCTTGTTTCGTTATTTTATTCTGATGAACTTGATAATTTAAAGCATCAACATCAATCTGATTTAAAGGAGATAAAAACATAATTAAATCGATGAAAGAAGAATACGCATAAAAAAGCTTTATTAAAATCGAAGAATTAAAATAATTATTTGATTAATTAACGAAAATTACATCAGTATTTCAGGTAGGAAAGTTTCAATATATTAAACTTATTTTTTGTTAAGAAGTTGGTGCTTTCTGAAATTGCGAAAATCACCCAAGCTTATTGGCAACACTCTATTCCTGTTTGCCTTATTAACTCCAATCTACTTTATATCTATTCTAATCTACTTTATATCTATTCTAATCTACTTTATATCTATTCTAATCTACTTTATATCTATTCTAATCTACTTTATATCTATCCCTATATAATTTTTATCCTTAATCACACTCTTTATAGATTAGCTTATTGAAAAGTTACTGAATTTCTTCAAATAAAAAATCAAAATATCCTACAGCTTTCACGCATTAACGATACTTTCCCGACTTCCATAAACGTCCACCATTTTCGGTTATCTAAGTATTTTGGTATCTGACAATTTAGACTACCAAATGAAAGCAGATATTTCTCGGTCGTTCATGATAGAGGCATTCAAGGACCGATACTACCTCAGAGGCTGACTGGGCCACCGGCCCTCTGGCCAGTGCGCCCTCATGGGCTATAGGATTTGTGCCCTCCGATCCAAAGTATGCGCCCTTTGAGAGGACCCAGCCTGCCCCCGCATCACCCTACGATACATTTGTCTCCAACTTATCTTACTTCGTAGTCCCAAACCCAGCTGGCTAGAAGTAGGTGGACATGGTTACAAGACCACTGTGACGCGCATTGACGATACTGCCTTACACCCCTTTCCGGCGGGTGGATACTTATCACACATTCGGTCCTAGTTATTCAATATCTGGAGTTACCTGTAGACAATCGTGCTATTTAAAATTCTGCATTTTCTCATTCAATAATTTTAGATTTAAACAAAGATTTTTCACCAATCATGATCACTCGTGAAGCCCCGGTTTAGAACCCTTATTCTAGAAGTTAGTACTAGAATCCGTTTCTCACTGATTCAAACTGATTTGGTGAAAATATCGTTGTACACGAGGTCGCTTTGAAAATGCCTCTATAATACTTATTATACTAAATTATATTATATTAAATATTATTATAAACAGATTCGATCTGTTATTAAGCAGACTCTTTCCAAACTGGCTCGAATCGAAGGCGAACTTTACCTCCTCCATTTAAAACTTGCCACCAGTGTCTCTAACTTTAGCACATGGGAGAATAAAATTCATCAAAGATGTTTGTTCTTGTCTACGAAACACCAGACCATTCTGGATAAGAAATTTTCTCAACTTACGAGATCTCCTCAACCTAAGCCTCGTCCTGTGATCCACAACTCCCTTCTCAATATTTCAAGCATTCCACTCTCTGAACAACAACTGCAACTTTTAGCACTAAATTCCAGTTTTTGCATTGCTCTCTCGATACACCTAGCTAAGATCATCGCTCCTGTTGAACGTGCCCTCCAATTCAGAAAAATAAACCAAGGCCAAAGAGATGTTGTTAGACATCTCATCGCTGAAGCCCTTTCCACCAACACCAAACCGAAAACCAGCGTTTCCAATTCTGAGCGTCAGGTTTTGAACGATCTCCTTACCAATATTGATTTGTGTATCACCAAGGCGGATAAAAAGGTCAGGTTGTTGTCTTGGATCAAAAACAATATATCGAAAGGGTCAATAATCTCATTAGTGACGGCCCTTACATTGAATTGAAGAGAAACCCTATGGCCACCCAATTGGCCTTAGTCAATAAGATGGTCCGAAATTCCGGAAAAAATACAATTAAATCAGTCGTTCCTTCTATGGCTAATGGCGCTCAATTTTATGCTCTTACGAAGATTCATAAACCAAATGTGCCATTCCGTCCGATTGTTTCCAACATCGGAACGACCACACACGCACTTTCCAAATATTTTGTTCGCAGATTTTCTCCCTTATTGGCTAACAATACCTTTACTGTGAACAACAACTCCAACCAATTTATTACCAGCCTCAAGCTCATTTCACCATGTTCTGCTGAATTAGTCTTCTTCGATGTAAAGAGTCTTTTTTTACAAATGTCTCGATGCAAGGTTCACTCAACACTCTACGACAACGTTTAATGGAATTCTATATTCCTGACTTTGAAATAACAGAATTAATCAAACTCATGGAGGTGTGCATCACCCAAACTTATTTCTTATTTCAAGGACGATTCTATAAAAAACTTGAGTGTCTCGCAATGGGCAACCCCCTCTCTCCTATCTTGTGCGACCTGTACATGCATCATGTAGAAGCTGAGATCCTAAAATGAATCCCATTCAAGTTTTGGACAAGATATGTGGACGACACTTTTGCAATCCTTCCTGATGATGACTCCGATCTTTTATGTGTCATTGTTATACCAAATTCAGTCGATCTACATATCTCGTTTACTTTCGAAGAAGAAGCCAATAGCTCATTGTCATTTCTGGATGTCTACGTCACAAGAACCCCGTTTGCTTTCCAAACCAGTGTATACAGAAAACCGTTCGCTGTGTCTCTCCCACCGCACTCACTATCTGCGCATCCACAATGACAAAAAATGAGTTCATTTTATTGGCTTATCTCCCGTGAGACAAAATTTAATTCTACTAGGCAAGCCTTGGATATTGAACTCAATATCCTACGGAACATTGCGTCGGATCCTGGTTACGATCCGTCCATTGTCAACGAGATCTTTTCTAAACTCAATAGACCTAAATTGGCCACCACTCTCTCCAAGAGCTCTTCTCCTGTGATCAATACCGTGTGATTCCCTTTCGTTCCGAAAATCTCATCCAAAATCTGCGCTATCCTACATAAATTCAATTTCTGTATGGTTTTCACCGTCAATAAGTTCAGTTTTTCAAAATTGAAAGATAGCATTCCGGACAATGATAATTGGTAAATTTACTCTGTCCCGCGTCAGTGTGACATGATATACATCGGCCAAACATGTCGGGTCTTACGTTTTCGATTAAAAGAGCACGAGGCTTACGTTCGAAAACAAATACCACAAATCAGCGCTGGCGAAACATTCTTGGGAAGCTGGCCACGTTTCTTTTTTTCGAAGCACAGTTAATTGTAAAAATCTCTTCAAATTTTGATTTCAACTCCTTCGAAGCTTATCACATCCTTACAAATACAGCTAATTCCGTGAATGATCAGCTCCCTTTTAACGCCCTTTCACCTATTTGGAAAAATTTGCTTAGTTCTACCGCAAGAGACGCCACCCCTAACGTACAACCTGCAAATACCTCTTAATTCGCTGTTTTCGTAATCACGGCGTTGGCAACGCCTCACGCCCACATATGTAAACAGAGTTATAACTGTTCTGAGGATGGTGGCGGATTATCCACCGAAATAGCTATCAACAGTGTAATTATTAAACTTCTTTAACTGCGTTAATTTGTTGTTGTTGTTTTTTACTCGTTCTTTCATAAGTCTCTATTAATTCTTTGAATGACGCGCTCTTTGTTGATGTTTGGTATTGGTCTAAAATTAGTACCATTAAGCATTATATGAAGTAAGTTGGGGTTACCAATGCTATCAAGATCTTCGGTACATACATGTTTGTGGTGTTTATCCACAAATTTACTGTACTCTGGTTGTAAGTACTTACATATTATTTCGGAAGAGTTAACATCAATATTGGTGCAGAATTCTTTATAGTTGAAGATTCTTCTCCCTATAGGCATGTTGTATTTAAAGGCTAACCTGATATTTAGTTGATCTTTGAGTGAGAAAAGGTGCTTGAATTCTTCGAAAACTTCTCGTAAATTGGTATTGTTAAAGACTTTGTGCTTAAAATGCAATATACAAAATTCTTTAATTTTGTGGAGTAGCTTCCCAGATTTCATAAACCAATTTTTGAGCGAATCAAGTCCATGGTAAGATGTTTGCTGGAATTATTGTTAGTATGTAAGGAAATTAAATATTTTAATACTTCTGTTTTTTCGTTATTGTTGAGTTCAAAGATATTTATCTTAACGGAATGTATATTGCAGCTCTTGTCGTATTCTCTTAAGATGTTTGAAACATAGTCTTGAACATGGAAGTTATTATAAAGAAGTTTTCTTTGCTTTCTCGAACCTCATTTTCCTCTGGTGGTCTTTTTATCTCCGATGTGAAATAGATTGTAAATGCACCACCTATTGTTGAAGTTATTGGAAATGATACTACTATTGAAGGAGTTATTTCAACCGTATGGGTGAAGCGTTTTATATTGTATCATCATCATCATCATCATCATCTTCTCCATGTCCTCTCTCTTTTGTAAGTTTTCTGCAACACCAATAATAGTTACATCAACGTTCTTAAGATCGTGCTTTTGGTAATGTTGCAGTTCAAGGTCGTCCTTGTTTTTAAACAACTTGATGTCCAAACGATGCTGGTTAATGTGAAGGTTGAGACTGTTCTTTGTTTGCCCAACATAACCCATATTGCAAATCTTGCATTTTATAATGTAAACACAGTTTATGATTTTACAGAATATGTCACAGTCTTTGTCAAAACAAGTTTGCTCTACGCTAATACGGGTACAAGTTTTACACCTTTTATCAATACAAGTCTTACATTTTTTCAGCAAGGAAGGTTGTAAATTGTCCAAGAATTTTTGTGCAAAGGGTAACATATTTTTCGCCTGACCACCCCCTTGCACAGGATCAGACGCGGTTCTTGTTAACCCGCACGACAACCGATATGGAATGCGGTTTTCATTGGAAATTTTTTTCATGAGTAACAAAGTTATAGAACTTTAATTAAATAAAATTCCTAAGTGATAATTAATAAACCATACATGAAATATGTGATTACAATAATATATTTACAATCCACATGGAAATGTATGTACAATTTATTTACATAAACACACACAAGTATATACGTAAAACTGAGTATATGAATGTAGAAGTGAATAGGATGGCAGTAAAAAAGGAAATGTATGAATGCAAAACAAATATTGAAAGAGCAAGTGAAAAAATGAAAAAAAACCCAGATTATTTATCTCAAATAGAACGCGCATATAGCAGCAGTTAGTATATGTGATAAAAATATATCATAAGGGTAACCGTTGGAATACACAAGAATATGTACTAAAGAAATATGGAAAAAGCCTATGATATTATTACTTATAATACATTACATGCAAAGGGGGTGGGTCCGTATAAAATAAAAATAGTAAATAAAGATAAAAAAAGAATAATAATAAAATACGTATCCATGAAATAGCTAATTCTTTAGCTTACTCCTTTTGTTTGGCGCCAAACTGTTGCCAATCGTAAATTTTTCGCCAATAACTTGCCCCCTCTCTCTCTCTCTCTCTCCCTCTTTTAAAATCCCACAGATTAAGGTCATGAACTCGAAGTGTGAGGCCCAACGTATCCTTGTAAGTACATGTATAGTTTATTACATTTTTATATATTTGAATATTTCTTGCTAACAGTAATGATCTGTAGGGTGATGTCGGGAATAGAACGCTCTTGGGCCGTTTGACATTGGTTTTTAGGGGTTTCGTTGAACGGTTCCTTAGCGTTTCAGAAACACTGTCTTGAAGATCTTATATATTGTGTCTGGCATACATGTATAACTGTTCCCTTGAAAAAGATTGTACATGCATGCCTAGATTCAATATATTGTCATATAATTTCAATTTTTCACTTTCGTTACTAACGCATTATTTTAAATCGTAAAAATACAGTGTACTGTACAATAAAACTACTTGTCATAAACTTGTTTATGCATGTATATTTTATAATATAATATGATGTGCATACATTTACACCTATATTACATATGTACTTATATATAATGGTATTAGTTCTTAAAATCCTGTATATACATATTCTAGTGTATAGGCCTATATTATTTTATATAATATATAGGTGTGGTTGTGTGGTTATTGGAATTCCATATATCTTCACTTACTTATTAATAATTTTAATTTATTTACTTTCACTTTTCACCAATTTACTTACTGAATTTTCTACATTTTCATTTATATTTTCACCCTTTTTCCCATTTACATATATATATATAGCAAAATTGTAGTATGATTGTGACATGTAGTACTTTCTAATGTAATATACATAAATATACTACACTTAATTGTATATTAAATTAGACCAAGTTAAAGTAGTGAAATAATAGAACGCAAGGT
>QLNU02015270.1:34894136-34907588 GCA_006491805.2 Dysdera silvatica
CTATTATTATTATTATTATTATTATTATTTAATTACATTGGTTATTATTATTTAATTACATTGATTATTATTATTTAATTACATTGATTATTATTATTTAATTACATTGATTATTATTATTTAATTACATGGATTATTATTATTATTATTATTGTGTGTGTTCTCGCACTTGGCGGATTAGGCTTAAGACGGGCGGTGCCAAGTTCTCAAGTCTACCTTCAGTGTGAAATATTTTTGTATGTTTCATTCTGGTGCCAGGTCTGGTGCCAAAACATTTCTCACTATTCGTCAGATGTTTAGTATTGCTACTTTTGCATCTCAATATTATTATATATTATTATTATTTAATTACATGGATTATTGTTATTTATTTGCGTTGGTTTAGTTAATAATATTATATTAATATTAAGCAACAAATACGATGTCAGGTCATGCTATGCCGCTGGATTTATGCAATTTTCAAGGATAACTACGCCATAATTTAATTACATGTTTATGCTCTTACGACTATGTCGACCGCATACACGGAAACAAGTGCACCGTCGGTCGCATTTTTCGAAATTTCTAGGAAAATACAATATGCAACGTAGTGAGATATGCGTTGAAGGCCAGAGCATAATTTATACGCTGTGCAAAATGTGTGCCGCTAGAGGCAAACACGGCTTTAACTTTTTTTTAGTGCGTACCAAAACATTGCGGTTTAGATTATATATTAAGAAATGGCAACGAATGCACGTGATGAAGTGAAAAAATGTGAAAATATATTTTAATCGTTTTTAGGCCCAGTTGTCAAAATCGCAAATTTAAGAACAATAATTTCGAGCCTTGACTACTTCATGGCACCGAAAACTTTCACCCAAATGAATAAAGTTAGTCGTTTATTCATTAAAAATATTATTTTTTGATTACAATTAATAACACATAATACAACTTACTTTAAAATAATCAGAGCAAGAGAACTCCTTGTAATTTCCAAAAGCGATATCAAAATTTGTGAACGGAAAAGATCAGAAAGACTTTACGACAGTTTGCGAAATCTAAATCTGGCATCAATTTCGAATGTATATAACTGCGGTAAGAATACAAATGGTTGCTAAGGCAACAATGAATTTATGTCGCCATTACGGAACAAAGAAACTGCAGTTAAAAATTATACTGAATCTTTTGACGAGTAAATCGGAATCTCGTTATTAGAAATTATTTGCGTACACTACAGAATAAAAACAAAGTAATCGATAACCGCAAATAAATTTATCGAAATTTATTTGTAGATATAATGCATAGTTTTATTTTAAATTTTTATGGTATCTTTGTAACATCAGCTCTAGCTTTGGACCTATCATCCTTAGATGATAAACCGTTTGGAAACACAGGATTTTTTTTCTTTTTAGTAATTTAACGCCATTTTTTAGTCTTTCTGTCATTAATTTTTAACAAGCCAGTAGCAATTGGATATGTTGAATAAAACACAATAGGAGAATTTTCGTAAAATTACGTTGTTGCTATTTTGTATGCATAGATGAAAATTTGGAAATGTCCGCTCAAGCGGCACTGTATTTTCAGAAGAGGTATGGCAAAGCCATGACGGTGAGGAAGCACCGTTCTTACTCTCCAAGCGATGAAGTATGAGGGATGAATGAAACATGGAGGAGGAGGAGAAGGATTGTGCAAGGGTTTCATTGGGAAGGGTGGCCGCGGGGGGCGGCGCTGTAATCCCAGACAGGACGCTTGAACAGCGTAATCAGCCGCCGAGGCGGCTGAGGGGGAGATGGATTGCCGATCAACACGGCATTCATAGATGCACGTTCACGTAAAGTCGTCATTCAACGCACACCGAAACCAGCTACCAAGCGAACCATCACGAGAACGGTCCAGGCTGCAGATCCGGAAACTGTGCAAGGATTGGGTGGAGGCGGAACCAGGGGAATCAAAGATGCACGTTCACGTAAAGTCGTCATTCAACGCACACCGAAACCAGCAGCCGTTGGAACCGTCACGGGGAACGGCCACGGCCCAGGCAGCAGGACCGGAGACACCCCCATGGGCCAGCCGAGTAACCTACAGGAACCGGCCAAGCCCGGAGAGGAAGGTGTTTAGCACAGCCACGGAGGCAGCGCGAAGGCGGGGGGATCCGGTGGGATCCAGGAGGTCGGACAGACCTGGTGGCGAGGCGAGGCCTAAACGGCGGCGGGCGAGAAGGAGCTCCTCCCTGAGGTAGCCGTAGGCCGGACACCGCAAAAGAATGTGTTCCAGTGTTTCGTCAGCACCTTCCTGACACTGGAGACACACAGGCGACGGGAGTTGCCTAATGCGGTGGAGGTACTTGTTGGTGAATGCACAGCCAATTCTGAAACGATGCAGCCTGGTCTGTGCCCCCCTTGGGAGACAATCGGAAAGAAAGTATGGCGACTTTCGCACCTCGAAGGATGATCAGAAGTGCCCCGAAATGTCTCTTATCAAGAGGTTCACCATGTCACTTCGATAGGTGTCCTTCAGACTCCTGATACGGCAGGAAAGGGAGGGGTTGTGCGGGGAGGGTCTGTTACTGCAGGAACCGTTTACGTCCTCTAGGGCTCGACGCGCCCAAGTGTCCGCAATTTCGTTACCACGATTACCGGTGTGGCCAGGAAACCAACAGTACGTCACAGACCTCCCCTCATCCGCACATCTAGCCGCCGCGACCACAATGTCCTGGACAATGGGGCAGACCGGCCAAACAGCAGGATCGGCCTGGAGGCCAAGCAATGCAGCCTGAGAGTCATAGAAGACTGGGAAACATGGCGGAGTTCCATGGATTAGAGAAAGCAGGATGAATCCTGGTCTTCAAAAAATTGCCATTCATGATATCCTATAGATTGTTTCATCTGATTTACTGGTCTGCTTAAAATTTCATAGTCAGACTCTTCTAGGAATAAGGCCCATCTCTCGTCTTTTCAATCCATAGTTTTTTGGAATGCTGAACAGTCTGTTACTATTTTAAATTTAATGCCTAAGAAATAATTTCTATTTTTTTTCTTTTTTTTAAATCCCTGTCATTTTGTGTAAATTGAAATAAGTAAAAGTAGTTCCCTGTCATTAAATTTAGACAAAGGGAAAACATGGCTAATTTAGTCAGGTTAATTTTATGATGATACTGTTACAAGTAATCATGTTACGACTAAATATTAGATTTGTCCTATTCTCAATTTTCTTTCACTTCTTTTTCATATTACGACGTTTCCTAAGTTTCTGACATCGTAATTTCTAACTTTCCACCTCAGTCATTCCTGAAAATTGACAAAATATTTTGAAATAGCCGAATTCAATATCACAAATCCCGTATATGGTCTCATGTGCTTTGACTACAGAAAACCTCCTCTTTAGCAAGTTAAAGCCACAAAATTAAGTTTATTTCGTTCAGACATAAAATGCAGTTTGATTACTTTTATCCATAAAATTATTTCAGGGGCTGTCCATAAATGGTGTCACACTTTTTTTGAATATTTTTGACACCCTCCCTCCCCTATGTCACAAAATGTCACACTTTACCCATCACACGTCACATAATGCATTACCTAAAGGGAGCCCTGTTATCCCAGGAAAATGTAAGTGATTATTCGGCACGTTAGCATGACGTCATAATCTTGCGAACCTTCTACTTTCAGCTCTCATAGATGCAAACAACACGCACTGAGCTATATTACTCATAATATAGCTGTTGTAAAATAGCTAATTGTAGGCAGCATGAGGAATTACTTTCCTCAAGCCGATTCCAACGAGTTGTGACAACTCGTACACAGTCCCATAGAGCAGAAGTTATATAAGTTGGTGCGTTTTGTTTTCTTTTTTTAAGCCAACACTTGTCGAGTCAATTAAAAAAAATTGCTTTTAAAAATCTAAAAATATGTTTTAAAATTTGCAGCGTTTTGTGATGTCACAGTTCTATTAACTCCGCCCCCCCTTCCCCTTGTCACAAAGTGTCACAACTTTTTGAACCCCCTCCCCACTTAGGCGTGACATCATTTATGAATAGCGTCTTACAGCTATTTTCAGTCAAGAAATTTTATTTCAGCTATTCTTTAAGTCATGAAATTTTATTTCATCTATTTTTTTAGTCATGAAACTCGATGTAGCTATTTTAAGTAATAAAACTGACACTCAGCTATTTTTAATAGCAATGGATGACATCATCAGAAAGGGTTCATATATTTATACCCATTTCTTATTAAGGAAAAACACATGTGATCCACACTAAAATCTATTCTACTACTCTTTCCTAACTCACTTTTCCCTAGCCTCTTTTCTTTTACTTCCTCCAACCCACACATCTACATTCTTCACACAGCTCCATACCTTACATCTTTCAATCTATTAGCGCCCCCCTAAAATTATAGGCCGACGCATAAGCCACCATTTTCTTGTACACTTCCGGTTTCATTTACCTTGGCGATAAAGGTTTTCCGCTTTGAATCAAGGATCGCTATTTTGGCATAAAAATAATGAACACTTCGCGATTATCCGACGAATGTAAACATTGGCGCAACTTTTAAGATGTCGCCAATAAATACAATTTGCAACTCTAACTTGGTTTTCTATTAATGTAAAATTATAATGCAAATAATCAAAACAAACTTTACGCTGCAAACATTCTATGTTTATTCCTCGAATGATTAGAACAATTCCCAGTGGAACACTCGTCCATTTCACCTTATTTTATTAAAAATTACACACTTGTAAATCACTCAACTTTAACGCAGCAGTGAATAGGATCACGTGACACGATGGTAAGAAAATGGCGAATATATGCCAGCTCTCTTTTCTAGGAGCCTTACTACAAGTAGTTGTCATGTTTAGTCATGAATCTGATGGTTCTTGCTTCAGACTCATGTTTAGTCATGAGTCTGAAGCAAGAACCATGAACGTTCCTTGAAAAGTCTTCTGGGAGGATTTCATCCCTAGGGATCTGCGCAGCAGCCCAAAGGAAGATACTTACCAGCACCATAACACTACCCCCATTATTAGTGTTCAGTTCCAGGATAGCCGAAGAACGGCGGTGCTCTGTGATTCCTACCAGATATCTCATCGTTTGAAATCATCTTACAGAGCAAGTCTGGACATTCCTAGAAAAAAGTGGGGTTTTAGCATTCACGGGGTTCTGTTTTCGTCGATTTTACACGAATTAGAGCATTGTCTCTTAAGACAAAGAATGGGGGATACATGCACCGTCTATCGTCTAACATAAAGACCATTCATCGAGAGTTTTACACACACAGGGGAACAAGATACTGACATTTCTGTTCTCACCAAAGGATCAAAATGCATTTGGATATTAGGGGGTTGTTCTTCTTCAAACAGCTTTCTGAGAATAACGGCCATATATCGAAATTGATGCTGTGGATTGCCATCCATTGATCTTCGCATAGGCACTCGTATGGGATTTCAAAACAGGAGGTGTTTTTGATGAAAAAGGAAGAGGTTTCGATAGAAACAAAAAAAGATTTCCCTTAAGAATATTTTGTAATTAATAATATTGTTTAAATGGGAAAGGGGTTAATCTCCAAAAACCCTTCCTTTGTGTATGGCCTTGTCTTGGTGAATATATATTAGATTTTAGAAGCTTCTTCCAAGGAGAGTGAAGTATTGAGTGACTCATGATGTACCATCTGGCTATCTCGGCTCCAGCTTGGCCAGCTTTCAGCAATCCAATTGCTTTGTCTTAATTCCCACTTTAAACAAAGTTCTGAAGAGCCATGAGAGATGGTAAAACACAATGACTTCAACTAAAAACACAATAAACGCATGTGCGAAAAAGCTCACTTTTTAAAAAGAAATAAGTTGCATATTTGCACTGATTCTACATTGATTTTCTTATGGTATTTGAAATCAGTGATATTAGATTTTTGTTCTACATTGCAATCATTTTTCCTGAAAAATTCTTTATGAAATCTCAAAATTCCATTCTCTGTCTTCTTGCTTAGTGGTCAGTGTACATTACGTTTATTTGTGAGGTAATATAATGAGCCCCCAAAATGGAATTCCCAAGGAAAGAGAAAGTGGGGTAGACTAAAGAGCGCATGTGTGTGTGTGAAGAAGAACCGTAGACGACGAAATTAAAGAAGAGGGGGAAGACATGGGGAGAAATCAAGAGACTGGCAGAAAAACAGAGGCAAACAGAAGAAACACTTTGTTAAGGCCTAACATTCTTCTAAGGATTAAAGAAAGTAGAAAAAAGGATGAAAATTTCTCTGAGTTAAGACAGAGTAGTATAATAGAATTTAGTATGAACCAATGTATCCTTCCTTAATAAGAAATGAGTATTAAATATATTAAACTTTTCTAACGATGTCATCCATTGCACGTAAAAATAGTTGAGTGGAAGTTTTATTGCTAGAAGTAACTAAATAGAAGTTCCATAGCTAAAAATAGATGTAATGTAATTTCATGGCAAAAATAGCTGTAAACTAATTTTATGCGTAAAAATAGTGAAGCGAAAATTTGTCTGAAATAACTAAACTTTAATTTTATGGCTAAAACTATAAACAGGATGTCTTCTGTAGTCAAAGACAAGAGACAATGCATGAGATTTGCGGTATTTATTGAATTCGGCTATTTTAAAATATTTTGGCCATTTTCAGATTTGCCCAAGGTGGAAAGTTAGAAACTACGATGTCAGAAATTTGTGAAACGTCATAATATGTAAAAAAAAAAAAAGTTCGAAATAGGACGAATCTTATCGACATTTATTTATTAGCTTATCGAGACTTCTTCAGCGCTCGGTTCAGAGGTCAATTGGCCTACACACTGTTTAGATGTCCTCGGTGTGTTTTGAGTGTCGTACAAGAAGGAACTAAGACACATGGGCCTTACTCTACGATACAAGTTCATATAACAGTTTTACGCAGGAGAACGTTACTTTTTTTTATGACAACTTGCCAAAGAGGAGCATGATACAAGCTCAACATTTCAGTTTAGTGCATTTGATGTTGCTAGGATGTTGCACTTTTACTTTTTTCCCGACTAGTAAAGGTAAGAAGACTATATTTTTCAACGTTTTTAATCTTAAACGCCATATTAAAGTTAACATTGACATATCCATTGATTGCAAACCATCTTACGTTTTCGGGCGCTACTTTTAACTTCTAAATAAATTGTGAGAGTTTCACATTCATTACTAGCAGACGATCTTATAGTTTTTGAAGCTGTTACTCTTAACTGACAAATTAAAAATGGTACTCTATAGACAGACGATTTTATATATTTTCTGACGTTACTCTTAGCTGCTAAATTATTGATGACATCACCATGGGCGCCCATATGAGTACTTTTAGGGGGGGGCTGAATAAAATTATTACCTCCTTCTTAAGGCTGTCGAGAATTTTAGTGAATGTACAAGATACTAAGATGCTACAAAAATAATTGATACTGCTTGACAATTAGTAATGAGCTAAAAAGTACCTTATTTTAAAATGTGACTATAAAACTTTTGAAAGTAAATGCGTAGCAGGTTCGGGCGAATCAAATTTTTAAACGGCTAGGGGGGGCTCGAACACCCGGCCCACTTATATGGGCGCCCATGCTAGCAGACAATCTTATAGTTTTTGAAGCTGTTACTCTTAACTGCGAAATTACAAATAGTACTCTATAGACAGACGATTTTATATATTTTCTGACTTTACTCTTAGTTGCTAAATTAATTAACGCATCATCAATATTCATTAGTAAGTAACGATCTTATGTGTTTCGGAGAGAGAGAAAAAATTGTTATGCTTTTATATGCTAAATTAAATATGGCGCCATCTACCTTGTAAGCAGAAGATCTGATCCATAATATTTTTAACACCCACGTTTAAGCTCAAACTCGACCTTCCTGCAAAGAAGAAACACTGTCCCTGCGTTAAACTGAAAATTCTCCCATATGAACGCCTGTTCGATCCTCGAAACGCTGACACGATGCTCGTTTTCTTCGTATGTAAGGTTTATGAGCTATGTGTTGGCCATCTGGCAATTGTTTTAACCCTCAGAAGGATAATGATATCTTACAAGACGAACCTATGCGTTTTTTTATTACTTTTAACCGCTAAATTAATTACAATTCACAACATTCGTCAATAGCAGACGATCGTATGCAACTTATTGTTACTCGTAACTGCTAAATTAATTAAAATTCGCCACATTCTTCAATAGCAGACAACCGTATGCTACTTGTTGACTCGTAACTGCTATATCTAAATGCTATCAATAATGTAGCATTTAAATATGTAACTTTGAAGTTAACTTTATATGCTAAATTAATTGTGACATCCCCCATATGCAGCAGATAAGCTTCTCATTATTATTATATTTTTTAGAAGTAGCTCTTGAAATATCATTCCTTTGCTATTATATATGTAATATATACCGCACAGAGATTTGCATATGAGAATAAAAAAAAAAGGAATATAAACATAGCAAAAGCCCTAAAATCGAAAAATTGTAGATGTCGAACAGTTTGTAGGTCTTGGAGTCGCTCTCTGGCTTGCCAATATTTAAATTTTTATATTACAATTTCAATATATATTTATTTGCATTATTTCTCCTTTTAATGTTACACAAATCTCATATAATTTGAATATAAAATTGTTAGTCTCAAAATATACTATATTTGCAAACATTCTTTACTCTTGAAATTAATTAATTGTAAGATCACCATTTTTATCAATAGCCTACAACCTTAAAATTTAATTGAATCAGTCATTTTGAAAAGGGGTAAACTCCATATGAAAACAATGAAATATAACCCCTTTTCAAAATGACCGATTCAATTATAAGAGTACGTTGTTAATAACGCAAGTGGTCGCGGTATAAACGGATTTGTCTAGATCATCGATTCCCAACCTTTCATCGTCGCGACCTTTGTTTTCATCGACAACCATTGTTAAATAACGATTTGTATGTAACTTGCGACCCTATTTTAAGGTTAGAACATCCACTTATTTTAGAACCTGGATGTTCCAACAATTTAATAGACATATGGATTAAATTTCAAACTACTTTATATCGATGTTCACTACTTAAGCGACACATATACAAATGCGGTTATTCAACATGGCCTAAATCTAAAAAATAACCTTCACGTTTGTTAATAAGACGTATCACGTTCTTGATGTGGAGTCTGGATGCAATTTTTTTTGCTGTTAACAATTTTTGAAAAATTTTGGGAATATCTAAAATATTTTTAACACATCTCCAAATTTTAAGAAATGTTTTCCCCTCCATAATGAATATCGAAGCGAAGTAAGAAAGTGGGGCTCAGGGGGCTCAAGCCCCCATTGAATATCAAAACACATTGTGTTTTGGTTATCCGCATTACATCTGGGATTACAGAGCCGCCTCCGGCGGCCACCCTTCCCAAATCCCCCCTGCTCAATTCGTCATCATTCCGTATCACAAAATTTTCTTTAAAGGCGCATGAGCCCCCATAGTAACTTGAGCCCCCCCCCGTGAGTTTTTTGAATTGCTACTCTACTGGTTAATTGAAATGTGTGTAATTCTATAAAGCAGCTACTGGGAAGATAAAATACCATCGATATAACTGTTATTTAGAATATGTTATTGAGAGAATTTACCGTATTTATCAGAGAAACACTTTTTTTTCGCTTTTGAGTTAATTTAAAATAATAATTTGGCCTCAGTACACACACGTCTTTCAAAATATTTGCTATTACTTAAAAATGTCTTCAACCTATGATCGACTAGTATATGGAGAATCTAATTCCCGCCTAAATGTCAAAATGAAATCTTTCTCTCGATTGCTTAAAGTGTATCAATTTGAATCGATTAATTCACGATTTAATCACTATGTTGTTGGTTAGTTTATGTTTTAAGACTCAAGGGATGGGTGCGTCAGGGTCCGAGAATCCGGCATCGCTTTGGCCCTGAAACTGAGTAGGCGTTGTGTTGCCGCTTTTTTTTTCTTTAGGGAAGGGGTCCCGGATTCAGAGGTTGATTGTGGCAAGTTGGTACGAATGTTAAAATTTTGAAATAACCGCGATAAAATCGCATTTGTGCAAGAAATATCTCATCCTTATGCAAAAATATTGAAAATACAATCTTGCCTTCGAATATCTGTTGCGCCCTGGTTTGTCAATTTTCATTTATAAAGAAATCCCTTTTAAAAGAAAATAGTGTATATTTTTTTTCTTTGAAATATTCTCAAATTTACGTCTACGAAAGGAAATCTTGTGATAAGAATTTTAATAGTTATTCAAGGTTTGAGAGTTTTTTTCTCCCCCCTTTTTACAAAATGGACAAAGACATAAAAGATGTGATAAAAAAATATGGTGAGTGAATTTTTATACCAGCAACTGCTGACGCTACATCCTTTTGAAGTAATAAGTCCAATAGTTTGATCTGTTGAGACAGTCAGTGGCAAGTTTGAACAAGTTGGGTCAGTCAGCTTCCAGAGCTGGAAGAGTGAGGTTGTGTTTACCGTGTCTGTCACGCATCATGGATTTCGAACAACGCGTTAACATTAAGTTTTGTTTTAAGTTGCAAAAAAGTGCCAAAGAAGCTCATGAAATGTTAAAATCAGTGTATGGCAATAATGTAGTGACTCTGAAGACTGTTTACAAGTGGTATGGGTGATTTAAAAGCAGAAATGAGTCGGTTGAAGACAATCAATGGTCGGGACGTCCTTCGACCTCAAAAGCAGACGAAAACGTGCAAAAATACAAAAAGCTACAACCATCGACATAGCATGGATTCCCAATGCCCGGGGCAAGTTAAGTATTGCGCCTGTTAAAGCCAGTTAGCACTTCCTTCCACCAATTCAATATTGAAATTTTGCGCCCCGGTAGAACCCCCACGTTACGCCACTGGTTGAAACCACATCAACACCCCTCTGCGTACGCCAGTGAACAGAGCTTTTGTTCCCTTAGAAAATTGTAGGTCATGGCTTAACATGATCACAGCTATAATAAAACAATAAAAACAAACGAACTAGGTTGTCAGGTCGATTACATGATGTCAAACTTGTCTGTTTTGATTATCCTCTCATGTTAAAGTTTGTGCATCATTTTCTACTGCAATTCTTCAGTTCTTGAGTTTGCATTTATAACAGACATATCCCTATATTACTAAACTAGTCCTGAACGTTTCTGGTAGATTACTTTTATCATTTCATGGTTAGTAATCTCCTTGAGTGATTATCTTATGATGAGATTACAGGAACATTAATTTCTGTAACACCCATAGGCGTATGCAGAAAGTTCGTAAGGGAGGGGTTATAGGCTCAATGGGGGGTTACAGAGCTACAACTTACATATTCCTATGTTATGCAAAATTTCATTGCAATGGGGATTTACAATCCCCATCAATACCCCCCGCTAGCGCCAATGATAACATCCATTATATT
This sequence comes from Dysdera silvatica, assembly GCA_006491805.2. Taxonomy (NCBI): domain Eukaryota; kingdom Metazoa; phylum Arthropoda; class Arachnida; order Araneae; family Dysderidae; genus Dysdera; species Dysdera silvatica. The sequence goes on from QLNU02015270.1 coordinate 34,905,508, forward strand.
TATTTTAGTTAAGAAATGGAAAAATGTGATCTTATTACCAGCTAGACACGAACCAGAGGTCTGGAGTTTCCCTCTACTACTCTCAAGATCGTCTTAACTCATTCAGGACTCCGGGATTCGATCATTTTTTTTGGAACAATTTTTACTCTAACTCTTAAATTTCAAAATTTTTGCCATAAGAAATGTATGATAAGAAAACTTCGTCAATTTAGGGACCCGACCCAATAGGCCCACCAATTAAAACGATACTGATTGCCGTGACAACTTACTGCCAGCCATTGTAATTGACATATTTACGATCTTTATTGTGAGAGCTGCCCCACCTCCTTCCTGAAATGTTATCTACAGTTTATGCTAGACAAGGAAAGCTTGTTATCAAACTTTGCCCTCTTGAAAACCTAAGAAATTATCGTGGGCAAATGATCAATCGTTTGTGCTAATATTGATTTATAGCGTTTTTTATATATGTTCTTATGAATTTGCAGTGGAATCAGTAAAAGTGTTATTACCCTCTTGAAATGTCACCGTATCTGTGCAGGTATGAGAGATAATGAAAACTGCAAATACTGAGTCGTCTAAAACTCCGTTGAGTAAATAGTCAAATGCGGAAGACGGCGAGATGCTGCTACTTATCAATGTTCCACTTCGCAACAATTGTATCAAAGATAACTAAATACTCAATTCTTAAATCACCTAAATAGTTAAAAAGTTGGGCAGTTTATAATTTTGTTAAATTATAGTCAATATATAATGAAATCTATATTCATAATTTCCATGTGACTAAAGAAATAAAAGATCGAAACTACTCCCTCTACTCGATCATCGTTTTCATCGTCAACCTCATATCATCCTTAAATTTTCAACCCTGAATCATCTTTGATCGATAGATGGAGGATTCTTAAAGTGTATTCTGTCGAAGCATGCTCCGGAATCCATGGTCAGCACACCTGAACTCATCCATGCCCCAACATGCCCTGGTTGTCTTTGTTAACACACCCAAGCTCACTCTTGCCCAAATAGATTAGGGAATTGTTTTTCTTTAGTTCATACTCAGTTTCTCTTTCTCCGCTTCTCTCCTCATTCGTCTAATTGATTTCTCTTCAGTTCATCCACTGGCGTACGCAGGGGGTGTTGATGGGTGTTGTAACCCCATTGTAATGAAATTTTGTATATTTAACATAGGAATATGTGGGTTGTACCTCCCCACATTGAGCCTATAACCCCCCTTATGAACTTTCTGTCTACGCCTGTAAGTTCATCACTCTTTAGTTCTTTTCCTCCCAATTAAAGTATGGTAGAATTTCGTTATCATAACTCTCGGATGCCAGCGTTCCGGATAACTAATTTTTTTGAACTTTTATTTGGTTTAAACTATTGTGTTATGAAGAAAAAACTCACTAACTCGACATCGCAAAATGGATGTTCACTTATGTTAACATAATTCATATCCTTTTCAACGAAAACATCTTTACCTATATTTTTTTGTAGTTTATATGAATTTAAAATGAGACTATTTTATATTACATTAATATTTATTATGAGAAAACAAACTACACTTCAGGAATTTGTAAACGTATATAAAATCAGTTTTTATTGAACACAAGTTCAAAAGGATGTATGTATCATAGCAAGTGATGAATTAGTACGCAATTCTGAAAGAAATCTGTAAAAAAAAATGTAGTCTATAGAGTAAGAAATAATTAATAAGTTATGATGTTTTTATTCTTTACAAATTTAAATTAAATTGTTTGAAGTCATTATTTTTTTTTTTTTTAAATATCTCTCTACTACGACAACACAACCCCTGCATAATTCCGCATAAGTCGCATGCTTCATAACTAGGACAGTAGTCTTTTAGCGGAAAAAATGTAAAAATCGCAGGACGATCACGGGGAAAATCTCGAAATTTATAGCGTAGCAGTTGAAAATTTATTGGGGGGGGGGAGCCCAATTACCTTTAAAAACGATCATATGATGCTGCCTAACTCCATAGACATAACCAGGGTTCGACAAATCTAGTTGTGGTTACCACTGGTGAGATTTTTGCATTGGTGAGTAGAAAACCTTTTTTTACTATGAGG
>QLNU02015270.1:34919087-34932489 GCA_006491805.2 Dysdera silvatica
ACAACTTGTATTTTGATATACATGTATGATCATGGGTGCCCCGAGGGGGGGGTGCAAAGTGCACCCCCTTGGTTTATGAAAAAAGGGGGAAAAAAGGACTGAATCCACAAGAAACTATAGTCCAACAACATTATTCAATTGGAATATTTCGTGGATACACCCCAATATATATGACACGTATATATACTTACCATATATTAGTTGAATTGCAATAAAAGAAACGTTCGGTTTAAGTCATTAAATGATTTGAACTCTGAAAAATATGTATAAACATGCAAAAGAAGGGAAGGGAGAATAATTAATATAAGGGTTTGACTTCCGGTGGTACCCAGTGTTATCCATTTTCATTTTTACCAATCCATAGTCCGAGATTTTAATCCACAGATGACAAAGATTCGGATTCCTTCAAATACTATACGTTCTGGTACAAAATAACTTTAGCTGTCCTTGAGCAACTAAATAAAATGCATGAAGAATAAAAAAACAAATGTGCAAAAGAAACAGAACCTTCGCATTCTGAAGTATGGGCATTCAGAGTGTATCCTGTTCCGCAGCTTGTAGTCCGAACACACGTGTATGCTCCAATAGTATTATCGCATCTTTGAGTTGGAGTACAGCTATGTAAGTTGTACTGGCATTCGTTGACATCTGGAATTACAAGGTGAGAATTGTTTTTTTAAAAATCTACTCATTAATTTATTCATACATGCACGAATGTGCATACATAAGCACGCATGGATGTGCATACATATGCATGCACAAATGCGCATACACATGCATGCACAAATGCGCATACACATGCATGCACAAATGCGCATACACATGCATGCACAGTTGATTCACTGATCTGCATACAGTAGGATATAGCTATACAGCATAACATTGATTGGAATTTCGTTCTGAAATTCAGAATTTCCATTCTGAAACTAAGCATTTTCTCGTTATGAAATTCAATTTGATTATTTGAATCTGTTTCTCTCCTAATTGATTGTAGTAATCAATCAATGGTTTACTGCATACACATACAGTGAAAATCATAACGATGCTGGTTATAACGACTAACCGCATATAATGACGGAATTTTTACAAGAAGTTTGGTTCGCCATTCTAGTCCATACCAAATATATTGGTTATAATGAAATCTTATATAACAACGCTGATTTTGTAGTCTATGTAGATTCTAACTAGGGAAATTCGTATCGGATATAACGACGTGACTTGACAGTCATAAATCGGAACAATGTGGGTTAGTTATCAAAATTTAAGCGTTATTTTAATCTTGTTTATTTACAAAAGTCCGAAAATGTTCTATTACTGCTAAACCTGAAAATTGAAGATAACTAGGGCCCAATTTCAGCTCAGAAAAGTACATGCCACAAAGAGCCATATGCCATATTCTACTTGTTACGTATTTTGGGAATTTTTTCCCCAATTATTTGAAATGTTTTTACAAATATGCATCAAATAATTTTATGTAATAAAATGGTGTCATATATCACATCTCATAATCATCTATAATTCAAAAACATTTTAATGTATTGCATTTGAGATTTCAGAAAGATTAAAATGTCTAAGAACATAAATGTGTAGAGTCAATTCAAAAAATGTTTTGTTCAATTTTTGAGGTCATGGCTAATATGATTTTGTGTATCTTTGCCTGTCAGTACTAAAGTACCACTTGTCAATGGCATCATCTGGATTAAAGTTTTAAATATCTGGTCCATTTATAGATATTGTTAGGTCACCCATAGTGTTTGTTGCTAATGCATTCCTATATGCAGTTTTAATTCTGTTCAATGAACTAAAACCTCTCTCACACGCAGCTGTGCAAGGGGGCAAAATAGCAAACAATGTAGTTCGCCACAAGGAGCAGAGTTGTAAATCTATCAGGATTTTCATTAATTCTCTTCAGAGCTTCTTGAGAATTCAAAGATGAGGTGGTCAGCTTGCATTCTGCCAATTCTGAAAGAAGATTCCTTTTATTGTGCCAATCATTTGAATAGATGTGTTTTCCTAAAGTGTCTATTTCATGCAGTCTGTAATTTAAAAGATCACCTCGAGGTGGCCATTGCAAGCTATCAAAGATATGCATTGATTCTATATAAGGTCATTTGACACTGATTCTAGCCTGCTTTGCAAGTGTGATTTTGAATTTGAGATTAATTTTTCTTTTATGCTTTGGAATTTTTTTTCCTGCATTGATGTCAGCAAGTTGTGTATCTTTACACATTCCTGATAATGAAACATTTTTCAAAAGCTGTTGTTCCCTCAGGCCTGCTGCATTTTCTAACTTACTCAGTGAATGCAATGCTTGTTCGAATTTTCCCTTCAAAGCAGGAAGCACTAAATGGGAACTTTGTACGGAAATACTTAATGGTTTGAGCATTCCATAGAAATCAACCACAAAGTGTAACAGATTTACAAACTGGAACTGTTTTAATAATTTTAATAATCGTTTTGTTTTTGAGGCATCTGGATCATAGTTTACAACAGACTGTTTTCTAAATCAAGGAAAACAGCTTTCCAGGAATCACATAATGCCTAAAGAACTTTTTCTCTGCTTAGTATCTACTGTACACTGTGCATATCCCTTAACTTGAATAATTTTTCACCAAGGACTTTTGAAGTTTCCTGTAATTTATGAAGTCGTTTGGCTGAACCACTGTAAAATTTATATACACACTTTACAGTATTTTCAAAAGACTGTATGTAATCCATGGTTTTGCAAGTGTCTAAAATTACAAGTTGTAATCTGTGTGCTATACAGTGGATGCTTCTAACGCAAAGACCAGATTTATGTCCAACCATACTTACTGCATCATCGGTCCCTTCCCCAACGATGTACATTTTATCTTTATAGTTTTCTGTACCAATACGCTTATTTATCAAATCAGTCAGTGCTATAAAATATCCTTCTGAAGTGGCCGATGAAAGATTAATAACATCTAAAAATCTTTCATTATAATTTCATTTTCCATATACCTGATATAAACCATTGCATGTTCCATAGTAGTTCTGTCTGCCGAACCATCTATCATAATACTAATGAACTGTGATTTTTTAAATTTTACTCCTAATCGATTTCTGAGCATTTCAATATAGTGAACAAAGATTGCAATATTTACTTAACATCTTCACCTCCAGTTTTGTTGCTAAAGGCAAAAGACCTTCAAAATCTGCAAAAAGTTTATTATGTTTAGCAATGTAATAGGAAATATTAAACGATTTTTTCATATGACAAAATATTTCTTTGTCCATTTTTTAATGCATTTAGCCATGAGTGACTCTGTGGGTGCAGCTTTGGCTTTAAGTTGTTTAACTGCACCTTTATGAACTCTGCTTTTATCAGAAATGCAAAGTTTCCCTTTTAAAAGACGCACTAAATCCTTTGATCCATTTCCAAGCAACTTTCTGCAATACTTACAACTCACTGTGTTAGACACTTCGTCAAACAATATCCAATAAAAATCTTTTTCCCCATGAAGAATTAAACTTCCTTCCTTCCTTCCTTCCTTTTTAAAAAAAAAAAAATTAAATAAACCCTTTTTACATCAGAATTGTCTTTGTCGTCCAATTTATGTTTTGAATTAGATGAAATGCTGATGTGTATAACTTCGTTGTCATTTGAAACGGCTATTTTCGAATTACTGTTCTCAACAAGATTCTTGCTTACTACATCATTGGGAGAACAAATCCTTGGCATTTTCGTAAAAAACTGAGAAAGTGTTGATTGTTTTTTGGTCACTATTCAACAAAATTAACGTAGCAATATGCTACCCTTAGGCCAACCTGCCTATCATTCAGCTTCGTCAGTCATCGAACTAGTTTGTATTTTAGCACTTTGAAAATTAGAATATGTTGTTTTAATTTGAAAAACCCAATGTTCCAAAATCAAAGAGGTTACATTATTAATTTACGAGATTAAAAGGAATGCACATTTTAATCGTTGCCAACCAATTAGATTCCTCCTTCCATTTGCTGCAGACATGTACTACTGCTGTTCTTGACCAATAGAAAGCTGTTTTGCACCTGAGATGTTACAGTACTGCCAACAGTAGGGTACATCCCTACATATACGGATATACGAATGGTTTTTCCCTAAATGCGGCCTGAACTTATGCATTCCGTTTTGGTAATAAATTCTTCGCTACCAGCACAAGGAAAAGACCGTAGAAGCATGAAAATCAGTAATCAACACACTTCTGTATAAAATTAAAATATATGATTTCAAGACGTGTTAGTATTATTACAAACGAAGGTAAAAATATACTAATGTAGGAATATTTGGTAAACTGTAGGGATTTTTATTACTGGCAGTAGGGCTTTCATCTTGACAGGTCGGCAACAGTTACTGTTTACAGTTTGGTATCTTTTTAGAATACAGCAAGTTTTTTTTAATGTATACACTGATATTTAAATTTTTAATTTGCATTTAAAATGAATTGTTGCATTCATCTTGTGGATATTCCTGAGGGGGATGTAATTAAAACTTCCCCAATTAGTTGGAATAAAGTACGGAACTGCACACGATCTTGATCTACAACTAACTACGATAACGTGTCAAAAGTTCTGTCAAATTTGCGTTGTATCACCGAAGTTGAAGATCCTCCAGAGAATTTTGGATATAATTGCCGGTGTTATATGAGGTTCACCGATAATCAAAGGATCGAAGCTACTATTAAATGAACGAATGCTATTGCCATGGAAAATTTAAATGAGGTTGAATTGCCAGTTAAACGTTCCAGGAGGAATAAGCAGCCGCCAACACTGCCACCAACTTCAAAGCAAATTCTTCTTAGAGTATGTATTATTTGTAGAAAAAATAAAACTGTGACAAATATTGTAACTAAAAAAAGAACCACAGAGAAGTTAATTCAATGTAAGTCCATACAAATCTGATATTAAAAGCTGCCACTGAGAAAAATGATGAAAAAGTTCTCATTGATATATGTGACAAAGATCTCATAGCTATTGAGATGTACTACCAGGATAGTTGCTATAAAAAGAACACAAACTTTTTATATAAAACTCCCAAATCTGATGTAGTTCCTGAAGAACATGAAAATTCCTTCAAGATCTCCTTCACTGAAGTTATCAAAAAAAGAAAGTAATTAAAGGAAAGGAATTCTTTTGAATGAACAACTTAACAGGTATGTTTCTTCGCACTGTGGAAGCAGTAGAAAATGTAAAAGTTGATGATTACCAAAATGGAAATCTCACATGCAATTTTGCTTTTCAATAGAATATGATGTGGTCTAACCGTTAGGAATGGAAATAAATTATCTAGTCATGTGAAAAACGAAAACTCATTTCTAAGTGCTTTTTTCGACATGCCCAATGGACTAATTGGCAGTATCTGAAACGGCACTCGCTCCATGCTCGCTCGAACCATACGGTCGAGGAACCCCCACTCCTGTCGATGATAATGAGACCAGAAATGCTCCGTAAGACACTTTTTTTTTTTTCTTTTTTTTACAAAGGTTTGTGATTGACGTTTCAAGTGAAATAGCTGTTAGAACTAATTTTTCAAAGGAGAAAATACCGATGAGTAAAAAGTAGGCCCATAACCAGAGGGAGAAGTTAGGAGGGGCAGACAAAAATTTTTGCATTTTAATCTGCTTATAGTATAGAATTTTCGCAATTTCATTGAACAGCGAGTTCTCCCCCATTATATATTACTCCGTAGTCATGGTGCCGGACTTCAGCGCTAAAAAATCAAGTGATTGCGGCATGACAGAAGCCAAATCACTTGGCGTCGGTCGTTTTGACCTTGAGCAGGGAATGGGTGTTTTCTGGTGAAAACGGTGAAATGGGTAGGTGAGGTGCATTCGAGTTGATTAGCCGATTTGTTTTATATATATATATATATATTTTTTTTTTTGTGTAAGAATTCCATCTATAATTAGACCAAATTTTCACTCGCCAATGGCGAGTGGAAATTTTGTGCCCTGAAGATAATAAACCTTAAAAAACACGTGATTTATCAACTGAATAACACGAAGGTCATATTCTTTAGGGGCCCAATTTATTTTTTCAGCGTAGGCCTATAAAACTCTTAAACCGGCACTGTTCGAAAGTCATTAGTGTAATACAATAAATATTATTCATTAGATTTGTTTTCTACATTATATACTTTAGTATTTTCTAGAATTTTTTCAATTTAAAAAAATAAAAATATAATTTAACATAAATTTATTACAATTAAATATGTTTTTATTTAATTTTGAAACCAAATAGTTTAATACTTTTTACTATCAAAATAATTTATAAAACTCTAGAGTGTATTATACTATAGGCTACTATGATTTTAAAAAGATATCGTTTATAACGACCAAATTTGCACGGTCCCTTGAAGGTCGTTATAACCGATTTTCACTGTATATTTATTAAAATTAAATGAAAATTTACTCATGTATCTTAATACACTTCTTGATTGCTTACAACAATTTCAAGTTATTGTCGACTGGTAGAATCCAGGCTATAATTTGTGACAAAACAGGATTAAGATAAACTTAGAACATTACGAAATAATTTTGTCATCTTCCATGAGTTAATATCGCGACGAAATAGGCATGAAGCTATGACATGCCTCAAACTGCATGTAACGAATTATATAAGCAAAATTAATATTTATACAATTTATAAAATTTAATTACTAATTCAGGGATATTTAAAAGATGCCACTGCTAGTGTAACTCTTACATCATCATCATGGTTATCATTATCTGCAAGCATTATAGGTTCATTAATGGATAAGTTCTCTTCATAATTATATGCAGAAAAAAAGAAAAGCTTCTTTTCTTTTTTTCTTATTCTGTATTGGCCACACTCTCAGGGGCGGCAAGGAGGGTTAGTATATTGTTTTGCCAGTAGTCAAATATGGGAATAGTCATTCACTGAGCTGTTCAGTTGAAGATTCAAACATTAAAAAAGTTTCTTTTAAAAATTATCACGTCCACACAATGACACCGAGGACAAATCATGCTGAATTAATTCATTTTTTAGAATTCTTTTTTAATATGTCTTTACTTGTATCACTATAACAATAATACAAATGGTTACCATGGAAATGAATGTATCATGTGAACAGAAAATCGTATACCACTTATGAACAAATGTTATAGACTTATGAACAAATAGTAATTATATAATTATTGAAATTTATTATACAATTGAAAATTAATATTTATTATTATTATCATTGTTATAGACTTATGAACAAATGTCATGATTCCTAGGTTCTTATATGTAAAGAAATTAGCTAATTATAATGTAACCTGCTTCTACAAATCCACAATGTAAAGTTCCGACAGCTTAACAGGTAGAAAACTTGCACCACCTTGGGTAGAACAATATGCTAGTGATAGCAATCGTATGCTAGTAATAGCGTGTGGAACTGATTGGGCTAGTGACCAACCCAACTTCGGTAGGTCAGTGGCCTAATCAGTTCCACACATTATCACTAGCATGCGATTCTTTTAGTTTAACATCAGTATTATCATATGTTTTTTATATACAAACATAGAATTTATCTTACCTTTGCATTGCTTGCTAACTGTGTCCAAAGTGTAACCTTGCTGACATGAACATGTATAACTGCCCTGTGTGTTTTCGCAAGTCTGGTCGGAAGCACATGGCTTTGTTTCCTCACATTCATCAATATCTGTTAAACAGTTTTTAAGGTAACAGTATTACCATTAGAGAGTAACTATACTACATCAACTTATATATCACACCCTTGCAACGAAAGTATTACAACTCAAAAAATCCCAATTTTCAGAAAATGAAAAAAAAACAAAAAAAAACAAACCTGTTTCTGGCTGAATTGAGGGACGTTGTGTTCATCTAATGACATGTGCCAACTAGCAGAAACCCAAATAACTTATGACCTAACATTTTGCATGGCAAAATGCAGCACTGTTTTCTACATCTGGTTGTAACATTAACTCATTTTAACCGAATTTTGAGTTGTAACGTTTTCGTCGTAAGGTTGTGATATATCATCCACATAAATTTACTTTTGCCCTTACTGTGGTTCGGGGAATGGTTCCCTAGGTCATAAGAGGTTCATATTCCTTGGAACCCTGTAGATACTTGCGCCTTAAAACCGAAGGAAACTAACAAAACTCAAACAATACAAATTTTAAGGGAGGGGAGAAAGAAATTTTGCATCAGTATACAAAATTGCCATTATTACAGCAACATTACATCCTACAGCGAGAAATTTTTGAACCACTTATGAAACTTTTCCTCTGTTGAAAATCTGACATTTCTCACAAAATGATTGCATAAGCCTAAACATTTTAATTATAGAAATTTTCATACAATGGGAATATGATTTTTATTAAACTACATCGTTAAAGTTTCTTTTAAAAGATAAAAAAAATGAACCTATAAATTAAAAATTTTTAACGCATCTTAACATTATGTAATAGTAGGCTGTTTATTAAGTCGTTTTTCTCGTTATAATGAAAGGAAGCACCTTATCTACCTACTGGGGTATTAAGGTCTTACAATATTGTCTGTTTTGGGAATTTTGTGCCTCCAAACTATTTAACTTGTTTCACTTACAGGAAGTTGAACTTGCATGTTGGATGCATTATTACTGCAATGTATTATATAATTTCAGTACTCAGAAAGTAAGTAATTATAGAAATTAAATTCATTAATCATTTTCATGTTTCTGAAATTCATAAATGTAAAAATTAATAAAATCTTGCATATTTAATGTAACAACATATGCCAATACAGATAGTATATCAAGAAAATTAATTTATAAATATTGAAGCATTTTGTTAGTGTGCTATCAGCTATGTTATTAAAATTTATGCAATTTGTAAAAAAAATAATAAAAAAAAAATTCAATTGCAATAAATCAGGCAATGATGAATATTAATCCCACCTTTTTTTGGCAGGCTTATAGACAAAGCTTACATTAAATATTAGTATCAATAGAGTCCATTGAGAAAGCAAGATTTTTAGTTCATATTCAGTTGATTGCATAGACATATTTCAGACAGACATTGTTGCCCTTCGTCAAAAATCAACTAAAAGGAAACAGAGTGTGTTGCTGTTTTGTGCTTCTCATTTCTATGTGATGGCAGCATCTTCTATTGGAAGCAGAGAAAATTGAAAAGATGAGGCGTGGGAAAGTGAGAAATTTAATAGGGCCTTCCACGTAATGTTGAAGAAAGGCATAGATTTATGATCATTAACGATCAGTGTGTATATTCCAGTGCACCTACGAGTAAATGATCTCATATGCACCACAATATTTTGCTTTGGATAATTCACATGGATAACAGTTTTTTGTGTTTTAGCACTTCAATCTTTCGCAGCACAACTACTTTCCTTAGAACAATTTACACACAAAATTTACGCATGAGTTTAAAAGAAGAAACCCATTTGCAAAGAGATTCAATTGAAAACATAGAAAGCAGCCCTAACAAACAGTTATTTCGACACTGGCGTAAGGTTTAAAAACACGACGTTTCGGGAGCCAACTGCTCCCTTTGTCAAGTGAAGGCAGAAAGAAGCTCTCTATGCCAGTTAAAGTCACCTTCATTTTGAACATTAAATCCAGAATTTTTTTCAATTAAACATTTGCTAAACAAACTTGTACCATGTGAAAATAAAGTTTAAAATGTCATTAATGCAGTCTCGAGTACCAATGATATTGTAGAACACCTAATCGTTTTTTCTGTCCACCATAATCCGAGATTTGGATCCCTTGATGGCAAAGGTTCGGATGCTTCACAAAACTGTAGAATTCTGGCACAACATGACCTTTTCTGACCTTGTGCTATCAAAACACAAGCACACAACTGATTTCATTAGAAATAGATATTGTTAGTGACTATATATAAAGCTTTATAATGATACGTTGTTCAGAACGTAATATGAATTACCATTTTTGTGTTAGTGTGTGCTATACTCCAAAAGTTGCAAGCTAAATAGGGATTAGTATATTGTGCATGTATGCATGCATGCAAGCAAGCGGATCCATGCAGTGCTAAATAGATATTTCCTCACATACCGATACAAGATCTTACGGCTCTGTCGTATTTTAATCCGGACCTGCAACCTCGAACTGTCGCAGACGATGTAGTCCGATATTTAAACCTGCGTTTTGGGATACGAGTTCTCGGCGAATACGTAAAAGCAGTTGAAGGAAAAAAAGGTATAGTTTGCAAAGGCGGTTTCGTCGTCGTCGACGAAAGTTGTACACATGTAAACGAACCATCATAGTTAACGCACATCTCTGTTTGTCTATCACAAGTGTGTGTGTTGTCTTTACATTCATCTATATCTAGAATACATACAATGCAGATCTACACAATTATAACACAGATCTATAATACATATTATCATGCACATCCATATATTTATAGTACAGATCATGATATATATACACATAATACAGATATATAATATAAAGGATATATATGACGTGGCTATTGGGTAAACAGATATAAAATAATAGTGAATAAAGGAACAGTGAGAAGAGCTGTGGTATCCTACTAGTTTAGTGGCTTTCATTACGACTTTTGGATTTACTGCACTAAGATTTTATTCCAGGTAAGCGCGATTGTATTTAAATGTTGCATGGTTACGCAAAGATCCACCTGACCCCAGATATGACCAGAGTTCGCCTGTGCAAATTTAGGCAGATGCCTAAAACATATATATCCTAGGGTAGGGTAATGGATAAATAAGCTGGGGTGGATGGTACAGATTTCAACTCCAGCACAAATTTTATCTAGCCTAAGGTGTACGAAACTCCTATGTCGGTATCGAACAAAAATGAGCTGTTAACCTTGTCTCCGATATCCCATCAAATAATTTTAGGATGTACAAATATGAACAAACAAATGAAGATGGCTAAAGAATAATATTTGACATCCAGAACTGATTCTTGACCATGCTGATTCAGGGACAGTGTGACATCTTAAAGACCAGGAAAAAATATTAGAAATTTTACAATTTTTTTCCGAGGTTCTTGTGCATGTGGACATGTTTATTACAGCCATTAAAAATTTCTTTAAGACATGCCTTTGAGTTCAAATAGCAAGAAGGGGCATTTCAGATTTTATTGTAGTTCTGGGGCATAAAATTACCTTACCCCAATACAGAAATTAAACTTTTCCATATTTTCGAAAGAATGCAACAAAAATTAAATACTTTTATTGTATTCTTATAATCAGCAACAATATTCCCCATATTAATTTTTTTTTATTATTTTCAGCACTTATTTCTTTAATGAATTTATTATTATTTATTTTTTTTTACTTTCTGAAACTTGGAAATTTCGGTAACTGAAACGAATATTGAATTTGCCTGTGTGAAATGTAAAGCATGTGTAAAAATAAAAGGTTTACAATGTCAAAAAACTTTCAAATATGAAAAAAATTTACCTTTTCTCTGAAGTCATAGGTATTTAGAGAAAAGTAGCTTTACATTACATGTAAACTATCAATTTCAGTTAAGTATCCTGAAAGTGATTAAACTCTTCATTCGCCAAGTCTTTTGGAGGATTTGTGGAATGGAGGAGGTTATTTACATCATTTCAAGAACTACTGAAAGAGACTTACAGCTGAAAGGCTAACGATGGATTTTCTCCTGTACTCTATGTACCTGGTGCAACCCTCTTCTGGGAATACAGTGTCACTTGATGTGACACACTTCCTAATGACTCTTTTTACAAAAGGAACAACAGTGAGCTCTGTTTCGTATTTAGATGTTCCTTCTTTGCCAGAAATATTGAACCATGGAAGAGCTGATGTCTAAAATCCATCGTTGTAATTAGCCCCAAGGTTTAAAGGGAGGAACTTTAGACCCCCATACCCTGACTTTTTCCCAGTTTCTTCATTTTTCTTGGATAGAATTTTTTTCTAGGTACGGCTCATCCTCCCTCCCCCCCACATTAGTTCCTCCTAGAAGGACCTATATTCAAATCTAGGATCATTACAGTTATTTTTTGGAAAACTGTTAAACTTCTTTTTTGCCAGCAGCCTTTGTTGTGTGAATAGCTTATTTTTATATGTGTCATATATATATATATATATATATATTTGTAAATACAAACACCAAAATAGTCAAATATGCTGTAAATAAGAACTTTCATTCCCACAAAATCAAACATTCATGTATGTTTTATAATGATATACACTGTTGTAAATATTTCATTATAAAATAATTACCGCTACAAATGCCTGTGGTTACATCATGTCTGAAACCTATGCCACACCTAGGAATTGGAGGAGCTTTCTTGTGGCATTGGAAGCTACCAATGGTGTTGACACAGTAATCCGTCGCTTCATCACAATCATCCAATTTTTCAATACATTCATCCACATCTAAAATGAAGATTAAGTGCAATAAATTAATTTAAATTTTCAATTACGTCATTTCATTCAACCTTTGCACTTCAAGCTTTTTTTTTGGTATGAAAACCTAGTAGCTTCGTGAAGAATTTTTGAAGCGAAAAAAAACCCACCCTGCATAAATTCATATATATATATACACATACATACATACACACATATAATTTTAAACGTAACTTTTTCATACGAATATTTCATGTACCTTTACATTTTCCGAGGCATGATATTTGAATTAATCTATATTTTGCACTAAAGTAGGTGGCAGCAAAGCTGTTTGAGTGCAAAGGGGTAGACAATATATTTTTAACACGGATTTTACATCAAAGTTAAAATTTAAATAGGATTTTACAAAGCCATACACACAATTTACAGTCTGTGGGTAGAAATGTAATTAAATTTAAATATCATCTATCACATATATATATATATATATATATATATATATATATATATGTAAGCTGCATTGCCTTCTAACCAGAAGGTGTTTGCTAGAGACGTGAGTTCGCGCCCCAGTATGGGGGGAAAAAAAGGCCAGCGTTACTACGCTCGTGGCGCCATTTGTTGTTCGGGGAAAGTACTAATAATGAGTGAAAAATACCATTAAGCAAATGTCATGGACACAGGATAAGGAACACCCACATCAAGCATCTACTATAATGACACAAAGCTAGAAACAGACATGACAAACTACAGGCCCACACTTCACGCCAAATTCGCACAACAGTACCCACACCTAGACATCAGTATAGAAAGGATAACAACCCAACGCAGGAACATAATAACCAGAAATCTCTTAGCAGAGCCCATACTACAAAGGTTAAGAGATGAAGTCGCCAATGACCTGGCAAACACTTCAACCAGTGTGGCAAACCCTGAAACACCAGCTATTGGCGCAAGAGAACCGCTCCAAACAAGCATAGAAGAAGAAGAGAGGAGGGACGTGGAGAAAATGGAAGAAGGTTTCCAATGTGCCCTGGCGGAATATGAAGGCTCGAATGCCGCAACAAGGCCAAGAATAC
>QLNU02015270.1:34932589-34954058 GCA_006491805.2 Dysdera silvatica
GTAATCAATATTATCAATCGAATAGGAATTGTAATTTTAATCGATTAAATACCAACTGTTTTAGGTAAATACATCGATTTCATAAGAATTTTTTTGTTGATATAGTGAAGTAAAAATAGTTTTTGCTTTAATCGATATAATTCAGTAAGGTTTATTACTTTAATTGATCGACTGAACTTTAATCAGTTAATCACATTAAATATTAATTTCTTTACTCACTATGATTGGTAGCTTTGATCAAATTTATAATCTTAATTATTAAATGTACGCACAACTAATTAAAATAATGTATTATAATTAGTCAATTTAAAATTAATTTCATAAGCTCCATGAAAGGTCAGACATTATTCTTAACAAATAAGACAAACCTTTTAGAGCTATTGAACATTTTCTGCATGTGTTATTTATCCTACCATTATCCCTAATTTGTGCTTTTCCTACTGTGCTTCACCTCTGTTCTGTGAAAATGTGTTTATTGCTCTAAGTAGTTCCCTTTGTTGTGTACGTTGAATATTTATTTACTAAAGATGTGGATGAGTGCCTAGAACAATTGGATGATTGTTCTAGTGTCAACGAGGAATGCCGAAATACAGTTGGAGGATACGAATGTGACCAGAGATGTCCCGAAGGCCAAAATTACAATGAAATTCAACAGAAATGTACAGGTAGGTCTAACGATATCTTTCATACAAATATTAAAGGCATTTCTGGTAGTTTTATTTCAATGTACAATTGCATTTTTTGTATATCTCATTTAAGTTTTTATGGCTCAAGTATAGTGATGGTCATGCTGCATTGGGATCTATATTTTTCAGAGGATTCAGAACCTCTGCTGCCAATGGTACTAAATCCCAGACTACAGTGGGCAGAAAAACATTAAGCGATTTGCCATACCATGGGAGCCCTGCGGTGGCACAGTGTGGTAACGCGTTCGCCTAGTGCGCCGCTAATCCGGGTTCGACTCCCAACAGTGCAAAGAACGCTTACTCAGAGATCTCATAAAGATCGCACTGCTCACTGTAGTCCGGGGTTTGGTTCCCTAGGCCTTAAGAGGTTTGGATTCCTCTGAAAATTGTAGGTCCAGATGTTTGGATTCCTCGGAAAACAGTAGGTGCCGACACAGCATGATCATTGTAGTCCTTGAGCCATAAAACCACAAACAAACAAAACAAAGCCATACCATGAGTGGGTAACTTTTTCATGTTGGAAGGCCACATTAAATTTGCTGTTAGTGTTAGGCCACAGTAAGTTAACTGTAATGTATGAAGGCTGCTTGTGTTTTGATTGCGTCAGTCAATCAAGGAAGATTATTTCGTTAAATCTTCTACTCTTTTATACTTATGTTCATTTTGAGATTATAATGCAAATAAAAAATTGGATGAACAAAATCATATTAATAAAAATAAAAGGAATTTTCTGAAAAATTTCAATTTGATCAAATGGCTGCATATAAGGGTCTTGAAGGCCCCATGAGGTCACGTGTTTCCCACTTCTGTGCCATACCGTTGCCAGTGGAACCTGTTAATTGCTCGATAAACAAATGTGTTACCACTGTAAGGTATTGGGCCTCCATTTATTCAAGGAATGCCCTGCAATGGCACAGTGTTGTAACATGTTCGCTTAGTGTGCCTTTAACCCAAGTTTGACTCCCAACGGTGCAAAGAACACTTACTCAGAGATCTCATAAAGATTGCACTGCTCACTGTAGTCCGGGGTTTTGCTCCCTAGGCCTTAAGAGGTTCAGATACCTCGGAAATCTAAGTCCAAGAATTTTGGATTCTTCGGAAAAGTGCAAGTCCATATGTTCGTATTCCTCAGAAAACAGTAACAGTAACCTCAGTGCAGCATGACCACTGTAGTCCTTGAGCCGTAAAACCACAAACAATACTCAAGGAATCTGGACTTTTTAAAATGTAGGAAACTAATCCCCAGACTAGAGTGAGCAACAGTTAGTTAGCAAGTGTTTTTACACAGGTAGGTTAAAATGTAAAAAAATTAAACCATCAACCTGGAAAGCATGCCCGATAAAGTCTGATTATATTAAAACTATATTTGCTGTAAAAACACCTTCGTTTACAACATTCTAATAATCATAAAGAAAGTGAAGTGCAAGGAAACACATGGATCCCTTGGAAATAGGTCTATTGAAATTAATAATTTTGAAGAGGCCATTTTGAAACTACCAATTGGTACGAATATATATAAACTTTTTTTCATGGTTGTCATCTCTCTAGCGGATTATTTTCTTAAGCGTCTGAACCTAAAGATTTATTGCAATTTACAAGGAAAGTGAAGTTCATGCTGCGTGGATGTAAACTTGAAATCCATTGAGTTACTTTTTACCCCAATTTCATGACCGTCTCATAAAATTATTGTATTTTAATGGAACAAAAAGTGGTTGTCTTCAGCAAGTTTCGTCATTCTTGTAAATTATTTATTTTTCCCCTTTGCAGAGAGAGAGAGACTAATATAAGAAGAGGTTGGCTGCAAGTAGTGACTCATAATACCTATGTGTATTACATAAAACACTTAGAAATATGAGTACTCGTGCATGTAATAATCATACTACACATATATTCATAAATATATGAA
This sequence comes from Dysdera silvatica, assembly GCA_006491805.2. NCBI lineage: Eukaryota > Metazoa > Arthropoda > Arachnida > Araneae > Dysderidae > Dysdera > Dysdera silvatica. Next base: position 34,935,182 of record QLNU02015270.1, read on the forward strand.
TACTCATAATAATCATACTACATAGTATGTACATTAGGGTGGGCCTTATAAGGCCTCAAAAAAAATTTTTTTTTTTTAATTTGTTTGCTCCCAACTTATGTGTTTGATCTATCAAAAAAATATTTTCTGAATTTTTTATGAATATCAAAATATTTTTAGGGGTCACTACCACCTTCACAGTATGCAAGTATGTACAATATGGATGAGTATTTACAGTATGGAGTTAATATATATATTTTGGTTAATAATAGTCTACGCAATTGGCTTATAATACCAAACGACTACATCAGTTATGAACACAAACCTGAAAATTGTACAGAAGTAATGAAATTCGAATAAATGTTCAAAACAACTTACTTCAACGAAGTTTGCTTGTTATGGTTTGGGTTCTTTTTTCTAAAATCTTTTACAACTTGGAGCAAGTATTGCTTTTGGTCTTCAGTGTTCATAAGTAGTTTATTGTACTCAACGATTAGGGCAATTTCTGTTTCAGCTGTATCATTTACAACTCTTATACACAAAAGTTTCTTTTGCTTTTATGTATGTAACATCATCAGTCCATGTCTTTGCTTTGTTTGTAAAAAAATCTGACGAAATGTCTAAAATTTAAAAAATATTTTAGTGTTAGAGGAAACAAAACGATGTAGTGCCTTTAAATGCAAAACATCTGGATCGACAACTGCTTTCTTTGAGGATATTCTATTTTTTTATGTTTCCATAGCTTGGACCATTTTGTTAGAAACTTTGTCATCAAAAAGAAAGAAAAGGCAATGATTTCTTCGGATAAATAACATAAATGCCGTAAGAAATTTTTTAGGACAATTTTTAATATGACTTCATTTAGAACATTGTATTTGTCAAGATTCATCAATAGCTGTAAAACATTATGTGGAGCATATGTCGCTAATGTAGTTTCAAACCAGACTTTAACATAAATTCGAACTACATATAAACCACATATAAATTCACAAATGTCTATAATTCCCCTGTTTTCGGCAACTGTTAATTTAAACTGGTCCTGAAACATCTAAACCCTGAAGAAGCATATAGTTTTGCCATCCATCTGGCCCAATCTAATCCAGCAGGAGCTTTAAATGATATTCCTTGCGGAGGAATTTCTCCTAAAAAAATTATTATGAGTTCTAAGAGCTCTTTGTAATCATCGTGAGGTGGTTGAAAGATTTTGAGCTCCTGCTTTTCGAAACTTATCACATCACTGGCTATATCAGTAGCAAATGAAGCACATCTGCCATCTGATGTTGCTGTTTTATATTTTTTTATAGTTCATAGCAGGCCACGCCTTTTAAAAAGTGAAATTTCTGTGCCTGAAGGTGCCCCGAGTGAATTAAGAATAAGAGCCTTAAGAACGATTTCAAGTTTTATGATGTTGACAAGGTAACCATAATAAATCAGTTTTTGGTTTTTACTCGAAAAGAATGCAAGCCCCAGACTTTACTCCCATTACTGTTGCACTGCAAATCAATAAAACTACCTCTAATGCCCATATACGCTGGAAAACTAAAGTAAAACGCGATTGAGGGAAGACTGTGTATTACTTTAGTTCAGTGGTTCTCAATTAGTTTTCATCGCAGGCCACTTTGGATCGTTTTTTTTCTTCTCGGTCGGTGGGCCAGAAGCAATGAAAATGGAATTATTTTGCACATTATGTAGACATTAGGGGGGGACTTATACCCCCTACAAATTTTCTGATTCAATGAAATAGCATTGAGGTAAGAGCTTTAGCCCCTTCTCTAAAAAATAATTAGCCCCCCTACCCCCAGAAAAAATTTTCAGTTTATCTTTTGTAACCAGGTAAGTTTTTATTGTTCGCAGGCCAGATCTAGCCTGTGGGACGCCTACTGGGAATCACTGCTTTAGTTCGTTTTAAGATATTTATTATAAAATGTGAAAATGCGAACACAATAAAATACATAAATTTAATATTCAGAGAGAGCATTGGGCGTTATTTTTGTGTGAAACAATTTGTATTTTTTCATGAGCCAGAAGGCCACAAAAACCGTGTCGGTGGGCCGCAGGTTGAAGACTCCTGGCCTGGTGCACCATGTGACTTCATTGCCAGCTGATGGGATACTACAGTGCCATCGGGATGCAATAAAACATTACCACACAAATTCATGCAATGAGATTACAGTAGTATTTTCGACCCTAAATCTAATGCGATTTAAAAAAAAAAAATAATAATTGATTTATTTTCTTATACGATGGAACATTTTGAAAAGTTGGGAGAAAAGAAATTCCTAACTTCAAAAATAAGGCCCACCCTAATGTACATGTTTGGTCATACTACATTCATATTAGGATATCCATATTACATGCATGCTAGAATGCTCATCATACTATGTGTATATATTAGGATGCACATACTAGAATTCTCATAATACTACATACGTCGTGTAATCACAAGTAGTAGAAGCAAATTGTAGAAAACGACATAAATTAAAAACACATCTGAAATTAGAAGAAGGGCACGATATTTTACTGAACTAACAAAATAAATTTTCATTATAAATATATATTGCTTTATACTTTAAACTGGTTGAAATTATTATGAAGAAGAAGAGGGGGGGTGATATCTAATTCTGTGATGTTAATAGTCATTACATTAACAAATAAAACATCCTTTATAATTTCATTTAGGAGCTGACCATTGCATTGAAAATAAACACAAGTGCCAGGGTGACGAAGTTTGTATTAACACCGATGATGGGTTTCAATGCATCAAAAAGGCTACCACTCAATGTCCACCTGGATACAAACCAATTCCTGCGATGGATGGAGCAGCACCGAGTTGTGTTGGTAAGAAAATTACGTATTTCATCATTTTTATTCACACAGTTGTACTCAGTGTTGTTGCTAACCACTCTTGACATCGCAAATGACTTACACCGCATATTCTACTTTTAATTATTTTTATACCAATCTTAGTTAAATTTACTAAATATTGTGAGAAACTTTCATATTGATAAAAATCATTTGGGTATATCAATAAAAATCTATCAAATTCTAATTTTTATTATTTTTCACCTGTTGAATTTGAAAATTCATTTTGTTTTCAGATGCTAAATTGCACCCAGAATATCTAAATTAGAAGGATTAACTGCAAAAACTTAGTTCAATTTAAATGTAGTATATGGTTATGTAAAAAAAAAGGTGTGAAAATTTTCTTTTTTCTATCAGAGAAGTCTTTGTACTATAATTTTTGCCACCCACGTTTTAATTACAGCTCAAACTAGAGCTTGTGTAATTTTGGAGAAAAAGAGACGCTTTCCCCATCCTGGATTCGAACCAGGGTCCCTCCGTTTAGCCCGGAGTGTCTTGGACCGCTAGACGAATGAGGACAGGAAACAACGCTCTCTTTCTCCGTATGTAAAGATATTAAGGCAAAAATTATAGTATAATAAATTCCCCCACGCAAATACACAAAATTCTCGCCCCGGAGGCTTTTCTGTGTTGACCATATTTGGCAATTGTGTTAACCCTGAGGGTACAATACCTTAACATAGAAGTCTCTACCTCGCTGGCCATTCCACTTCCTGTTCTAGTAAAGGATGAAGGAAGAAGCAAATACACACCACCCTCTGCTTCAGGTGTGGTTTCTGCCATAAATGCAGAGTGGTATGAGCCTGAATTCCCCCTTTCTTCCACATAATTTAAAATAAATTTATATTTTACATATATTGTAATACACACAATATGCTCTTAAGCCTTCCCCAATAATTTTTAAACTACTCCAAGTTACTGGGTTCTATTATATTAAGTTCAAGTGATCATAGGCATAGCCTGGTATTGTACCCCTATCGCAATAGGCAACAGCGAAGCCAAGAATTTTTTTGTAATTGTATGGTGAGAAAAAAGTAGTCCTTAAAAACATTTTGTTTTTCATTGTTTGCACCTGCACCTCATTGGACCACGTGGGAATGTTTTCACCTTTGGGTCTGTGATTTAAGCGCCACCTACAGGTACTTTGAATCGTGAATAGAGGAGGGAGAGTCGCCACCATTCATCGGGTAATCAATATACCTTCCGATGAGGTGCTTCATTTGTTATCAGAATCGGCAAGAAGATTAAAATAAAATGTAAAAGAGAAATTCCAAAATAAAATGTAAAAGAGAAATTCCAATTTCTGTATTTACCTTACCCTGTCATATATAAATTGTGTTTCAATGTCAGATTTTTTTTTTCTTTCTCCTGCAAAATTATCTGAAAAAATACAAATTTCTAACCAAGATTTGAAATACGTAAGTTAACACCGAAATGCATTATAAATTTGTAACAGAGTTCGCTATAATGAGATGAAACCATACATACAGTCTAAATTTTATATACTAATTTTTGAACCTCTCTATTCCGCCTTTCTGGCCATGCCACTGCAAGTGATAATAGTGTTTCTCAAACTTTGGTCACTCACGAACCACATGAAGCATTCTTTCACTTATTGCAAACCACCAGTGAAGGGGTGGGGGGGAGTCTGTGGACTTTTTCTTGGAAAAAAGTGAAAAATACGTTGTCTGAAATTAAGGTTTCTAATTCGAGTAATAACCTTAGGCTCGACTAACCACTATGTAAGCTAAATATCTTCATTCTATACATCATTACTTAAACATATGCAAGGATATCACTTCTGAAAGCTGTATTACCTACATCGAACTTTTACTTGTCACAAACAAGCACTTTTTTCACATGGTGTATTGTGTGCGGGTTAAAAACATTATTTTTTTCTTCCGAAATTTTCAAAAGATCTTGCCACCATTTTTGAGAAAGACCATTTGATAGGCTGCCACGGATCATAATATAGGAAACATGCTACACAACATGTGGGGTGGGGGGCATCCCATTTAAATTATTACCGTGAAAATATCCACAATTAGGTTTTAGGTTTTTTTTCAGGTTGCAAATACTATTGAATGCTTACTTACTCATCCTCAATTCAATTTTCAGTTTTCTTTTTTTGTGAAGAATGTCAACAGTCAGGGCTAAATGTGGGATTAAATTAGGTTACGATAATCAAATGGTTTAATATAAACTTTTTTGGTACAGAATGACCCTTGCTGTCCTTGTGCCATAAAAATGCAACCAATTGACCTTTAATATATGCCTTTGATTATAGTAAATGCTTTAATATAAAGGGAAACAAGAAGAGTGTTCAAATAAAGTGCTTAAAATTAGCAATAATTAAAAAATATTTGTAGTTAATACAATAAAAATACAAATACAAATAATTCATTAACAGCCAAAGTAAAGAACATTACAATAAACAAAAACATATATATAAGAAAGTGATAAACTTCAGATACAGCCAAAACCACAAAAGTGCTCATCAACATGGCAACGAAATTCCGTTCAATTAAGCGGTTCACACACTTAAGCAAACCTCTTTAAAATGCTACATGTAAAGCATTTGTCTGCTGAACTTCTATACACATGTATAATGTTAAACACATTTTTTCCCAAATTCTAAGTTTATAAATCATGTACAGTATTTATTTTGATAATTATACTGTATCATCACTTTATTCACAAAAACAGGAAGTACAATAGTGTACTTAAATTTGGTTTTAAAGAATTTGAAATCTGCAACTTTTAATCAAACTCTTTAAACAGATTTTTCAGGATCTGATGTAACTAAAGAATAGTTCTAAGCGGTGGCCATAGAGGAAAACACGCCCGCATTGCGCGGCTAATCCGGGTTCGACTCCCAGCAGTGCAAAAAGAACGCTTACTCAGAGATCTCATAAAGATCGCACTGCTCACTGTAGTCCGGGGTTTGGTTCCCCAGGCCTTAAGAGGTTCGGATTCCTCGGAAAACAGTAGGTCCCGGCGCAGCATGACCACTGTAGTCTTTGAGCCGTAAAACCAAAAAACAAACAAACAAAACATAACTAAAGTATTGGCATAAACTTAAAAATGCTTAACAAGCATGAATGTTTCCTAGTTGACGACTCCTTGCAAATGCATGAAATTGTGGAAGAGTATGGGTTACGAAGGAATCACATTACTCACTTCCTGTGCAATACCCAGAATTCCAATATTGATGCACTGCATTACTTTGTGGAAACACAAGGGTGGTGTATTGGATGATTCTTTGTGCACTCATCAGGTTGAAATTCTAACAATAAAAACAATAAAACGTTAGTTTTATATGAAAAAGATGTGCACTTACGTGAGTTTAGATACAATTAAAAAGATTGGAAAATATCTTAGGCTTAATATTTGATGTACTTACACAGCTTGTACAGCTACACGATGTACACTTTTGTGGGTTTGGCTATTTTATGCAGTATATTGCATCCCTATACTTGTAAACACAAAAGAAGCAATCTATATGCATGGATAGATAATGATTGAACGGTGATGATGCTGACTGTGATTGTTGCTTTTTCAGATGTTGATGAATGTGAAGAATTTGCAGACACATGTGACCCAATTTTTGAAACTTGCATTAATGAAATTGGAAGTTATGGTTGTATGCCCAAACATAAAGTTTTGGAACAAATAACTTGTCCAACAGGATTCAAATATGATTTTCAACAAGAACGATGCATGGGTAAGTTATGATTACTGTAAACACTCCTATAATATAAAATTGTAAATAATTATATGGTTAAATATTTAATTATTCTTTAAGATATGTATGTATACTGGATTTGGTCCACAAAATGCTTACTATCTAATTTCTATCTTCCTCTCCTCACCCAACACATGTACACCACTCGGCTGCCACGTGAAATCTATAGGCACACACACAGACAGAGGTTGGCAAAATGATTCAGTGACCAGATCACTGACTGATTATATATACCTTATACAGGGTGTTAACATGAACGATTCGTGTTTCAAAACATTTTTTAATTAAAAGTATAAGAGCTACAAAGGTGAGTGATACATGAAAAGATGTATACACTCACCAAGTTTCAAGTACATACTATAGCAGATGTTCAATGTGTGCGCCATTGATCACATGTCTAAATGGTAATCCAGTTCGCACCATATGTTCAGTGGCATATTCCCCCGTCAATAGTTATCACGGCAGCAGTGATGCATTGCTTCGGTTCTTGCAGTGTCGTTGCCATTAGGGAGTTGGTAAACTTGCATCCTTTCATGTATTACCCATCTTTGTAGGTCTTGTGATTTTAATTAAAAAGCGTTTTGAAACCTATTGAATCATTTATGCTAACCATGTATAATCGTGAGTAATATCATTCAATAACCTGGCCAGTGAACAATCCCCTTCGCCTCTAATGTATTGAAGTCCTAAACTTGTGACTAAGTGATTCTTCGGATTATTTTAATTTAATTTTTCTCTGAATGGCTGAAGTCAGATTACTACATTTACAATAAAATTAAGGTCTTAGATTAATGCAAATGAATAGTTAAAATCATAAGTATGAAATAGCAATGTAGGACAATGCCAGATTCAAATGAAAAAATAATTATTAGCTAAAAAGTGAAACTAAAATTGAAACTAGGTTAGTATCAGTAAACACAACAATATTGTAAATACTATCTTCAATGGTAACATAATAAGTTAAAAAATGTAAACTTGGAAAATTTGGCTGGTCTGGATTGTAAAAACTTTTAATTTTAAAATTTAAACAAGAATGAAGAATAGATGAACATGCAAATTTTGTTGGTTCATTCTTCAACAAATATAGAATGCTTTGTTTATCAAAATGAGTGTAAAATGTTCCAAATTAGCATCTATGTTGTAACTGTGTATAAAGGTTAAAATTCGCGATCACCATCAGCTGCAGGGCGACTAAATTTTGAGGAATGGTAATTAAAAATATGCATTCAGTCACCATTACACTCGCAATCTTGAAGAATAAAGATCGGTAATAAAATATGTAAAAGTTTAACTGAACACTTTGATCTCATATTTGAAGTTAGTTGGTGATTGTCAGATTTAGTGAAAAGCAGACAACCAAATTTTAATCACTAATTAAAAGTGTGAAAAATAAATAAAATGTCTTTGTAATCTTGATCATGGGGCATTTATATACAAGTATTATCTGAATTTTTCAAAATTAGTATATATTTTAGGTACGTATAAAGATTTAAACTGACCATTTTTTTTAGATAAGTATATATATTCCTGTGATTTATCTTTCATTATATTAAGAGAATGAAGATAATAATTAGAACAAAACATTTAGGGATATAAAAGATGCAAGACTAGTTAGTCGAAGTTATTTTTTATTTATAAAATCATGTTTATTTAATACAGGCAAATTATATAGAATTTTGTAGCCACATGTAAGTAAGTGGCTACTAACTTAAATGAAGTATCTCTGTAGTAATTATGCACTGTCATTCATAAAAGTTAGAATTTTTTGAAAGTCTGAATAGGCAATAAGTTCAGATTTCTAGTATCCAGCTATTTGAACTTTCACTGTGTAGTGATTTTTGCGTGTGAGAAGAATAGACTGGATGTACTATGAGCCCTATAACAGCACAGTTTTGACGAACAGGACAGAACTTCACTTTAGCTACCTCCACACTCTTGATACACTATACACAAAATACATTCGCCTACAATGTGTCCCTGAAGTTTAAACGTACACGAGGGCAAAATAGATATTTCTTCTTTGGCTATAGTATATTGATTATAGATTAGTGCTTCTCAACCTTTATGAGGCTGCAGCCCAGTGACTTCTTTCTTTATAAGACAAAGGCCTGGCAAATTCTTTTTGTAAGACGAGGGCCTGGTAAAATTTTTCTGTATAAGACAAGGGCCTGGAAAGTTTTCCTTTTATAAGACGAGGGCCTGGTCTTGACAAATTTACTCACAAATACCTTCCATTTTTTTTAAAGTTCATACATTGAAATATATGTATGAATAATTAATTATGGCATAAAGAGTATCGGTACTCACTCTTTCTGTTAATACACACTTTTCTAGTACACTTCCTTGCTGACTGATTACTGCCATTTGCAACACAAGTGTTATTTCAGAGGGTAATAATATCTTAACATCTTTACATATGGAGAAAGAGAGCGTTGTTTCCTGCCCTCATTCATCTAGCGGTCCAGGACACTCCGGGCTAAACGGAGGAACCCTGGTTCGAATCCAGGATGGGGAAAGCGTCTCTTTTTCTCCAAAATTACATAAGCTCTAGTTTGAGCTGTAATTAAAACGTGGGTGGCAAAAATTATAGTATAATAAATTCCCCCACGAAAACTCACAAAATTCTCGCCCCGGAGGCTTTCTTGTGTTGACCATATTTGGCAATTGTGTTATCCCTGCGGAGGGTAATAATACCTTAACATCTTTACATACGGAGAAAGAGAGCGTTGTTTCCTGTCCTCATTCGTCTAGCGGTCCAAGACACTCCGGGCTAAACGGAGGGACCCTGGTTCGAATCCAGGATGGGGAAAGCGTCTCTTTTTCTCCAAAACGAATAAAGCTCTAGTTTGAGCTAATTAATACGTGGGTGGCAAAAATTATTGTATAAGTGTTATTTCGTTCAGTTTCAAGAGAAGCAAATACACTGCACCTTATTGCAATTGTCTTGCAGGCACTTTTTATAAACGGTCATGCAAATACTTTCAGATGAAAAAATATGTGAATCCTTGTGGACAAATTTGATTTTTCTATTTCATCACCACAATAATATTTTATGTAAAGTTAAAATTATCAATTTCCCAAAATTCAAAAATATCTATATAAAAATAGGAGTAATTTATTTTTAATAATTTTGTCATATTTTAAACAAGTGTAATGTAAAAGTAAGGTTTAAAAAGTGTAGAAGCTTGCATGAAAAATTTGAAAACTTATTTTTCTTTATAAAAATTATTTTATAATTGAGAACATAATTTTTTAAGTATATAATTATATGCAAATATCATTTGTGATTAATTAATACATGTAATTAATGTTCTTTTATGTTACAGACGTAAATGAATGTGAAGAAAGTGATGTTTGTAATAAACTGACAGAAACCTGTGTCAATACAAATGGGAGTTATTCTTGTGAAAGAAAATTGATGATTTTGGAATGCCCTCCTGGATTCAGATTACACCAAGTGAAAAGAATTTGTGAAGGTGAAGCTTAATAATTATAATAACTTAATTATTACTGATTAATATTTAATGAATTTTGCTGAAAACACAAGTAAATAAAAATAGGTGAAAATAAAATTTAAATTCATTGCTGCATTTAGATATAGCCTCTTAAGCGTTGATCCAAACCTCACAACTCACCAATGTCCTCAAAAGAAAGTCCCGCCCCCCATATTAATATTATAGTGTTCATCAATTATATCATCACTATTATACTGTCTATGACTTCATAATACCTTTGTCCTCAATTTCTGTCAATATATCCACTCTACCTTATTTAACTTCTTACTATATGTGTCATATTCAAGAGAAATAAAAATAAAGGTCTTAAAATCAGGAAAATTAAAAGTTACCAATAAATCTATTCAAATAAAAGATCATTTTAACATAATTATTAATGATTTTGTAGATAATTTGTATTAAATAGCTTTATAATCATTAACTGATTTTATAGATAATCATTATTAACTAATTTTATAAATAATTATTAAATAATTCTGATAATTGCATTGCTGATTTCAGATATTAATGAATGTGAAGAGAATAAGAATAAATGCTTAACTGGAAAAGAAAGCTGTGTTAATTTGCAGGGAGGATATCGCTGTGAACCTGTCGTAGAAGACAAATGCCCTAATGGCTATAAGTTCAATGCAACCGCAAGAGTCTGCAATGGTAAAATTACCACACGTAATCATTAACAACCAGCTATAATGCTGACTTTGTAACAAAAGTAAAGTATTCCTGTGTGACGAAGGATAGAAACAACTGAGCTGAAGCAGATGTTAGATTATCATCCTTGAAAATCATTAATTGCTAATCATGTGTATACGGTTTCACCTTGTTTGGCGCAGCATAACCCTTGTTGTCCGTGCACCATAAAAATACAACCAACCGAACATTAATTGCTATCATTAGCCACCTTTCTTTTTAAATATAATTTAGAATATTACTTACCTTTATGTAACTTGAAATACTTTGTGCAAAATATTTTTAATTTGGTTGATAAATTGCTCACAAAGAAAAATGATTTCCTTGTGCCTGGTGAGAATTGAACCCACTACCTCTTAGTATCCGGCCAAAGACTCTTCCAACTGAGCTTCAGCCAACCTATCATCCTCCCTTCTGCAAGCACATATAAAGCCTCATTATAGAGGGCTGTGGTGAGAAAAAAAAAATCCCGACTTTAGTTTTTAATTTGATTTGAATTTAAATTTGATTTATATTGAAATGAAATAGATAAAACTTTTAAAACATGTTGCATATTATGCCATAATTTTTTTTAAATGCACATGTTTTTAATGGCAAATATCAACTGCCCACTGGTGCATGCAGGGGGTGTTGATGGGAGCTGTGATGAAATTTTGTATATTCAGTGAAATCTTGTTAATCGTAGATTATCATATGTTACAGATTTTCATGAGCTTGTGGGCCACGGGTTAAGACCCCTAGTATAGAAGAATTTACAGCGAAACAAAACAAACAACAACAAAAAAAACCCAGTACTTACGAGTACATGCAGTAGAAACTCATTTATTTTTATAACATTAGTAACATATCAACAATATTTATGAATAAAAATCAACGCGTTTCAGACGAACAAATCAGATCAAAATTCCCTGTTTACCACTCATTTATTTTTATTTATGAAAAATATGTAAAAAATAGGGGTTTCCTTTAAGTACAGGTGTCACCCCCCACACCTTCCCAAGAGAGAAAAAAATAGTCTTTGATAACTCCTGAAAAAAAAAATTTGGGGGGCACAGAAAGACCTTTTATCAGCATTGTCTGATGGGCCATACACATTGAGCAAAATCTTTAATATTGAATATACATATGCCTTACATTGGAAAAAAGAATTTGTCTGCATTAATGAGAGGTACATCTTAAGTGAAGCTACATTAATGAGATTTCACTATGTGTGTGTGTATATATATAAATATATGGAGTTGTAACTCTATAATCCTCCCTCCTTTATGAACTTTTTGTGTTACATTTTTGATAAAAAATTTAGTTGTGGGCAAGGTTTAAAAGAGAGAAATGAATATTATTACCATCAAGAAACACTATACTTAGAGAGCACACAATTTGTTTTAAAAAAAAAATCTATTTGCACTTATAGTTCATTTAGTACCTTGTCCCAGTTTTCCAGGCTTGTATAAGAATGGACATTGGTTCATTTGCTTCATACTCAGTGGGCCTACAATTTAACTAGGTGATTTTAGCCTTCAATATCCACCACAGAAATCAAACCTGAGACTACAGGGCTTCAAGGAATTCCATCGCTTTACAGTACATCAGGGTTTGGTCCATATTTTCTGAATACAGAAGAAAGCCTAGATTCTATGTCTGTGTATTAGTTTTACCAGTGGCAGATAAAGTTACCAGTTTCCAAGAAATCACCTCCACACTTCCTAACCACTCACATTGTGGCTTAAGCTTCACTGTTTAAACAGAAACCGCTATTGTCGGCATGGCACAATGAAGGTAAGACAAACTGCAGCAGTTCATCCAAGGTTTTGGATATTTTAGAATATAATATTATAAAAGATTTGGAACGGTGTGTTTTAGTTAGTTCCTTGAATTTTTATAGCCCAGGGGCAATGAAGGTCATTTTAAATCGAATGAGGTGTCTAATTAGGAACAGCAGGAATAAAAGTGCTGGAAACAGATATTGGGATAACATCTTAATAAAATAGTTAACATATAACATACTGCAGTGACTTCTGAAGAAGGCGGTTCAAAGAAATATCCAAAACATTTAACGTCTATTAAATGTTTTCAACCATGCCTGCCAGTCATGTATCGTTTAATTATTTTATTATTTTGCAAACAATGATACTCCTTAGAAAAATGTGAGTTAAATAAAATAGTAATGAAATGAATAAAATACAATCATAGAGGAAACTCCGGCACTTCTTCAAAATGTCTTCATGTTGCCAATAGCTTGTTTATATGCAAAATTTAAAAAAAAAAAAAAAAGTGTAGATTTTTGGGTCTCTTTAAACAGAAAATTACCTTTTTGTGTTCATTCAAGGGAAAATTTTAGAAATTTTTTTTTAAAAAATAAACTTCACAATGTGTGCAACTGAAGGCATTAACCTATTTTTTATATTTCAGCACTCATTTCTCCATGGAGGAAGCATTCATAGAGGCTTCCACCATTGCTCCATGGAGGAAGATGGAACAGATATAACCATATTTTATAATGCAATATATACACAGAAAATATTTTAATATAATTTCTGTCGTTTGTGTTTAATTATTCACATATTAATGAAGTTTCAAGTTCATATTTCAGAGTGAAGATGCATGTCGTAATAGACCTTACATGTGTGAAAATGTAGCAAACAAATTTTGTTCCTTCTGTATACCTGTTTTTGTGTTTACTTCATGATTAAGTTTGTGTTACGTACATTTACCCTTACGCTTTCCCTTTCCCCTTTGTTTTTCCCCAAGCTTATTCAATAAACAAATATTTTCGCAAAATAAGAAAATGTTCAGATTTTAGATATTATTCATTTGCAAAATTTACTCAGCGTTCAGACTGAAACATTATATGAATATTTTATTATCATGACTGATTTTGTCATTATAAATGCTTCGACCCATATTGAATGATTTTATCATTATTATCATTTGATTATTGTGACTGACTTGATCAGTAGCATGAGTTATTTGATCATTAATATCATTTGATTATTATCATGGATGATTTGATCACCATTAGGATTCAGTCATTTTCATGAGTATAAAAGGTATTTATTTAGAAGCGATTAAATTTCTCTGAGCTTCCCTCGCTCTGCATCTACTAATGTTTAGTATGAAGCATGTAGGCTTCAGTAGCTTTTTATATACTTCCTATTGACAGTATGAAGAATAAGATAAAATTATATGTATTTTTTACAATTTATTGCAATGCATTGATACTATAACATTTTATATGTGAATTTGCATACTAACATTCAAGAGAATTTTAAATATACTCATAATTGCATACTTCATAAAAAGTAATTAAAACCTGATTTTGATACCCATCTGTTAACATCTTCAGAACGATACAGACTCTCCATGTACACAATGCGAGTCATCTTGCTGATCAAAAATATGTTGATTAGGAGATAGAAAAAATCTGTGCATTTGTGGCAGCCTCTATAGTTATAATAAAGGAAGTTTTTCCATACAGGTGAAATAGTATTGACTGATAAGTAGTGTTAGAGAAATAGTATTAACTGTGATACCGGCATTGGTAAAGATGAAGAAAGGCCTAGTAAAATTAAGATCTGGTGTTGAAAAAACTTTTTGGATTAATTGCGCCTTAGAAAATAATTTGTTGCCAACTAACTTCCCATGAAAGTTTAGCCAAAGCGGATGTGTGAAATTTCTACTTCTGCACATACTGTTCATTCGCGAGAAGTTGGCGTCCAAGTTCTCGCGAATAGACAATATGCTTCATGCTCTTTTGAACTTACACAAAAGGCTCCACATTTTTTGTGCTTTTTTTCCCCCCTTACTTTACAACTGGGGATGCCACCACAGATGCATGTTGATTTTTTTTCTATCTTCAACCAATGAATTTGTGATTGGTGAAATGGCAACGTTGGCTGTCATCATAAGTAAGCAGGGTCTGTATGGGCTGAAAATTTTAGTAAATGATTACTGAAACAGCTATGGACATACTAAAACTATTTAACTGTGATAATTTGTCTTGATTACTCCCCATATAATTTCTACGCAGTGTACCGCACAAACTCGAGCATAATATGTTGATCGTGTCAAATGTAATACTATGTTTAAGTTCAAATGCGATTTATGGGTCTGATGGCTAAATTGAAACCATCAACAACTAATGTCAAAGTAAGGTAGCAGTCATGTGAAATATTAAAGTTGACTTGTTTAAAAAATAAACTGAAAAGAAGTAATGATGGTAGTATGTGAGATCAGGAAGGAAACTGAGGAAAGAGGAATTTAACGTTGCGGATAATGACGTCATTAGAAATGTAATGGAAATTTTAGCCACTAGTTGGCCTGGTGATAGCATTAAACCCGTAAACCACAGATGAAGCTTCATTTACAATTTCAGACATCACAGAAATAATCTTAATCGTACATAAACATAACCAGATATTTATTTTTTTTTAATTTAGATGTTGATGAATGCTCAGACAATAAGCATTCATGCAATTTAGAAACGCAAAATTGTTTGAACACTATCGGAAGTTACCATTGTATGGCTAAAGTGCCAACTTGTCCTCATGGATTCCGAAGAGAAGGCGGCAGTTGCGAGGGCAAGTTTTTTATTTTATTTTAATATGTGTTGCTTTATTTTTTCAAAAAGAAAATATATATATATATATAAAAGTTTTCCTCGCCCATTCTTGGCGGAAACAGGCTTTGGGACGGGCAGAGCGCCATGTTCCCAAGCCTCTTTTTACATCACTTCTTAATGTGCCATGTCTAGAAACTTCCTGACAATGTGACACGTGTTTAGGATTGTGGCTTTTTGTATTTCAATGTAGGTGTTTGGGTCAATGTTGAGTATCTCCAAATTCGTCGCAAGCGTTTTTGGTACTATCCCTGTTGCTGAGATGACTAACGGGATGATGAAGATCTTTTCCATACCCCATATATCTCGTACTTCATGTCTGAGATCTTGGTACTTGGTGATTTTCGTTGTGTAGGTTGTCTGTATGTTATTGGTGTTGGGTACTGCTATGTCGATTAAGTACGTGGTCTTATTCGATTTATCGACGAGGGTTATGTCAGGACGGTTATGTGGGACTGTCTTGTCTGTTATGATTGCTCTATCCCAGTAAAGCTTGTGTGTTTCGTTCTCATGCACGGTCTCTGGCTCATATTTGTAGTACGGGCATTTTTCTGTCAGAAAGCCAGCATTCGCTGCCAATTTCTGGTGGACTATTTTCGCTACTTGATCGTGTCTATGTTTGTAGTCTGACTGCGCAAGGATCTTGCATCCTGCCATCACGTGTTGGATTGTCTCCGATGCCGCATGACAGTGTCTGCATTTGTCGCTTTCTATGTCTTTTCTCTGGATGAATTTCTGATTGTTCCTTGTTGCGATCACTTGGTCTTGGATGGCTAGCATGAATCCTTCTGTCTCTGGCTGGAGAGTGCCTTTGGCCAGCCAAGAATTTGATGCCTTTTTGTCAACGTGTGGTTGTTGCAGGTCATTGTAGTGCCTGCCATGTAATGGTTTTCCGGCCCAAGTTCTCAGTTTCTGTTCGTTGGCTGTTTCCAGGACACGCTCTTCGGTACTACACAGGTTTAGTGGCGTGTAATTTGCATCTGCTTGTATTATGGCTTGGATGAGTGGCGATCGGGGACTCTTCAACTGGAAGTATTGCCTCATGCTCTGGATCTGCTTGTCATGTAAGTCTTTGAGGTCCGCTTGTCCGCGTCCTCCTTCTTCCCGGGGTAGTGTTTGCCGTTCAATTGCCGTTGCAGGGTGTAGTTGTCCGGCTCTTCTCTGGATGGTTCTCATTTTCCGCTGGAGTTGTTCTAGTTCAGTGTTGGACCATTTGATGATCCCGAAGGAGTAGGTGAGCACTGGTACCGCATATGCGTTAATTGCTTGCGTGGTGTTCTTCCCGCTCAGTTTCGTCTTCACAATGCTTCTAAGTCTTTCTTGGAATGCTTGCGTGAGCTGGACTTTGACTTTCTTGTGCTCCTGCTGCCGTTTTTGCATTATCCCTAGGTATTTGTAGGTTTCGCCCTCGTCCAAGGTCTTCAGTAGTCTCCCGTCTTCGAGTTCGATGCCTGGTAAATCTTCTTTGCTATTCTTCTGTATTTTGCACTTATCGAGGCCGAATTCCATTCCTATGTCCTTGGAGAATGTCTCTGTTATACTGATGAGTTGTCGGAGTTGGGTGATTGTTGGCGCGTATAGCTTGATGTCATCTACGTACATGAGGTGGGAGACTTTATGTAGGTTTCTCTTGTCTTTCTTCAGCATGTATCCGTATTTACTTGTGTTCAGCATCCTTGACAAGGGGTTTAACGCCAAGCAGAACCACTGGGGGCTTAGTGCGTCTCCTTGAAAGATTCCGCGGCGGATGGGGATCTCGGCCGTTTCTATTTTACTGTCTGGCGTGTTTAGCTGTAACCGGGTTCTCCATTGTTTCATGCTGCTCTGTAGGAATCGGATGATTGAGGGATGCACTTTGTATATGCTGAGTATTTCAAGGAGCCACGAGTGCGGAACAGAGTCGAAAGCCTTCTTGTAGTCTATGTATGCGGTGTTGAGTTTTCGCTTTTGTTTTCTTGCTTGTTCCAGGATAACTGAGTCGATGGTAAGCTGCTCTTTACATCCCAGAGTCCCTTTCTGGCATCCCTTTTGTTCTTCCGTCATTAAGTTGTTGCTTTCGCTGTGCCGGCTTATTTTTTCAGAGATGCACCCCGTGAGTATCTTGTACAGGGTGTTAAGGCACGTAATGGGTCGGTATTTCGCTGGGTTACTGGTATCCTGGTCCTTCGGTAGGAGGTAAGTTATTCCCTTGCAGAGGAATTCAGGCATTTTGCTGGGGTCTTCAATTATCGCCGTAAGTTCCTTGGCTAATGGGCCATGGGCGCTGGTAAATTTCTTGTACCAGAAGTTGTGTATGCCGTCAATACCGGGTGCTTTCCAGTTGTGCGTACGTTGGATTACCTGCTGGAGTTCCTCTATCGTGATGCCCGTGTACTCCATCTCCTCTATTCCTCTCGTAGCCTCCATTTCTTGCTGAATCCAGGGGGCGCTTTTGTGCTGTACTTCATTGGACCATAGTGTCTTCCAGAAGGTCTCTATTTCTGCTGGCTTTGGGGCTTCGTACTTGTCTTTGTTCGCTGGGGTCTCTCGAAGCTTCCTGTAGAAGGCCTTCTGGTTTGCTTGGAATTGCATGTTCTGTTGTTTTCTGTTGGTATAGTCTTTGTATCTTCGGAGTCTTCTGGCGTATACACCCAGTTTTTGTTTGAGGGTATCCAGATATTCGCTGATGTGTTTATTGGGCTCTTCGTGTCTTGTATGAATCCTATTTCTCTTAAGGGCCATCTTCACTTTCCTCACTAATTTCTTACTCCTATTTCCCTGCATGTACTGGGTTATTCGCCCTATGCTGCTGCGGAGCTCTTCTATTCTTTTTTGCAGTCTCACTTGCCATGGTGGTTGGGCTTTGTTTCCTCTGTTACTTCGGCCTTCGTTCCTTACTTCGTACCCATTGGCGCGTGATGCCGCTACTGCTGCACAGTATATGGCGGTGTGTATTTCCTGTAGGGAGTTGTGGTTCTGTAGGTGTAGTGGTAGAGTATGTTCATTGAGGATCTTGGTTGCTTTGCAGAGTTTCCAAGATGCCGGTTGGCGTGGTATTCTTGGCCTTGTTGCGGCATCCGAGCCTTCATATTCCGCCAGGGCACATTGGAAACCTTCTTCCATTTTCTCCACGTCCCTCCTCTCTTCTTCTTCTATGCTTGGTTGGAGCGGTTCTCTTGCGCTACTAGCTGGTGCTTCAGGGTTGGCCACACTGGTTGACGTGTTTGCTAGGTCATTGGCGACTTCATCTCTTAACCTTTGTAGTATGGGCTCTGCTAGGAGGTTTCTGGTTATTATGTTCCTGCGTTGGGTTGTTATCCTTTCTATACTGATGTCCAGGTGTGGGTACTGTTGTGCGAATTTGGCGTGAAGTGTGGGTCTGTAATTTGTCATGTCTGTTTCCAGCTTTGTAATCGTATAGTAGGTGCGCATGATGCGTTCTGTGTCATGACATTACCCAGCTAGTATTTTTCATTCGTTATTAGTACTTTCCCC
>QLNU02015270.1:34954158-34985944 GCA_006491805.2 Dysdera silvatica
AAGAGGGTGCACCTTTATATATAATATACTTGTTTGTGCCCTATTTTGGTCACATTTTCTCTCGTTTGTTTCGTTCATAATACTGAAGTTTGTGTAGGTGCTCCACCCCAACCTCAATCTGTCTTCCTCCAACATACGAATTAGACTGTAAACAAGTTTATTTTATTTTAACTGAAAACACAAATAACTACCAGAAAGTTTGAAACTATTTCTTACTTGTGCAACGGAACTTTTTTTTATAAATCACCATTATGCTTTTATCTTTTTAAGATGATGTTCAAGTGACGGGGTGTAAAAATATCATACTTTTTTATTTAAAAAAAAAAAATCAGGTTTTTTGATTAAACTTAGATTTTTTACGATTAAAATAAGATTATTTTTTTTTAAATTGGATTTTTTTTCTTTAAGATTGTATACATCAGAAATAAAATTTTGCATTCAGCCTCATTTATGTAAGATCAACATTAACATCCAATTTACTCTTCTAAAGCTTTAAGTGTATTTTATAACATAAAGGACGAACATTTCAATATTTTGATTTTTTTTACATATTGAGTTGTTTTTTTTTTAAAGATTACAATGTATGCACTACAGATTTCAATTATGATATTATTAAAAACGAATATTTAAGGATTTAAATAAAAATATCAACTTTGTTGCCTTTTCAACTCCTAATTGGTTATGCAACTTGCTATGCACAAATCCGAATGTGGAAAACATCCTTTCATCTCTAGCAGATGAACCTTTATAGTTACTCAATAACATCCAGTTCCTTTAGCCAACATATTCTTTTATGAGGGCAGTGATTTTTACCACTGAAGAGTCAAAATTGATTTCACTATTTCTTCTTCAAATAAAGCACAGTT
Source organism: Dysdera silvatica (assembly GCA_006491805.2). Classification (NCBI taxonomy): domain Eukaryota; kingdom Metazoa; phylum Arthropoda; class Arachnida; order Araneae; family Dysderidae; genus Dysdera; species Dysdera silvatica. The sequence continues at coordinate 34,955,025 of QLNU02015270.1, forward strand.
GAAAGATGGTGTATGGACAATAAATGTAAGAAGGATTCCCAATAATGAGTTATCCCCTTGTATTACTGTTTCATCTAAAGCGAAATAGAAGGGCGCAACGCCCTGCCCTTCAACTTGTGCACCCTTGCGTCAACGCACCATCCTTTCCCGATGGTGTCAAATTCCCATATTAGAATCCAAATCACTGACGAAATTTGTTGATTTACAAAAAGCATTTCCATATTAACACTGATGGTTTTGGCAAAACGAGATTGCTGACGAATATTTGTAAACAAAGCACTGTTGCCAGGTTTGCAGACTTTCAACCATGGATTACCCGGATAAACGACAACGACCTCAGTGGTGATGACGACAATAAACGTCAGTGATTCCAACTATTTTTCAGGTCAAATTTTTGTTAAAATCAATTTGTTTGTCTTTAAGCACTAAATTAAGCATGTTTTACATCCCTATTTTATGAAGCTTACTTGTCATATAGTATAGGATATTTGAATAAATGAAATTATTATAGGATATTGTTTAACTAAATTTTATAGTTATATTAATTTAATTATTATTTTGTATGAAGTTGAGATTTTTTAATCTTGCCATCTGGCAACATTGACATTAGATTGCAATAATCACGCACACCTTCCGCTCGCCTTTCGCATATACTTAACTCGGAACTAAAAAAAAAAAAAAAATCCAAAAAATGGTTACCTTCAAACGAAAACTAAGCAATTTAAAGAAAGCAACTATAGGAACTAAACAAATTAAGACGTTGTTTAAAGGAATTAATAGCAGTAAAGCTGACGTAACCGTGAATATTCATTATGAGTATCTATGTATTTAGAGTGCCAAAAAAAAATAAAAAAAATTACTTTTTGCCAGGCCATGCACCCTGCCCTAATTTTTTTCCTAGATGAAACACTATGTTATGTTTGCAACACATTCGTCATCTTATCTAAGTCTTCAGTCACCAATTTTCATGCATAGTTAATCTACCAGGATCCAAATATTCAATTTACATTAGAAGAAACCGACGGCTTTTTACCTTTCCTTAATATCAGCGTTGCCAGAGATCAGAATGGAAACATATCAATTTCTGTGTTTCAAAAACTACTCATACTGACAAATGCTTCGACTTCCGTTCCCAGGTAAAGCCATGGTATTCAAAATGTTACGGAAGAACGACATTCATGGTTAATGTTTTCTACAATTTCAAAATATTAAACTGCAATGTTTTTCGTAAGTCATTTTAAGAAAAGGGCTCAATACTACTTTTAACTGAAATGGTATGAAAATTTTCCTGCAGTGTAAAAAAAAATGCACTTTGAAAAATGCGTGTCGTTACGGAAGGACAGAAAAAACATGAAATGATGTCCTTCCGTAACGGAGTTTTCAATGTTTTTTTCAATTTCGGTACAGTTAATTAAATAATACAACGCATTATTTTGAAAAGACTTGCAAGATTAAAATGATATAATTTATTAGTTTTAATATGATATATAAAACATCATGCTTTTTCAAATTTTAAACATGTCCCAAAATACCATGGCTTTACCTTCTCACCATCCAACGTCCCTTTCAAAGCCTCTGTGATTCGCAAGAGCGCTCTCCAATGCCATGTCTTCTCGCATTACGGCAGCCACCTCCTCAGAGAAAAAGAACTGTGTCGCGGGTCCTTTTGGACAACGGTTTCAAGTAGAAATTCATTCTGAGAACGGTTTCCTTCCACCATAAACAACAGAACTCAAGAATAATTGCAGTGTTCGCTGTTGTCATCGCCTAGAGCAGACATTCAGACAGATTACTACCGGTATCTATGCAACGTAAATATATAAAACTTCTACAAAGCTCTTCCTTTTGCAACCTTCTTCTAAAGCCAAAGATCCTATCCCATTTATTCAAACTTGCAATACTAATTATTTTAATTGTTGCTAGGGATTTTGTAAAGTGTACGTTGGTCAAACCTGCAGACTTTGGAACCATGCAAAAAAAACCATTTAAGCACAGTTTCCAAAGGTTATTTTTCAACCCAACTTGGCGAACACATGCATCAAGAAAACCAACCTGATTGGAATTCTCTAGAGATTTTACATCAAAGTGTCACAAATCTATGTAGTACTCTTTTTTGCGTCATTTAAAAGCCATAGAATCGGACATCTTGCCATAAACTAATCTAAGACACTCCCAAAGCCTTACAAGATTTTTGCAAACAAATGCTCTAGATCAGTGGTTCTTTAACTGGGTCCGCAAGACTGCATCAAGGGGGTCCGCGAGATCCTTGCAGTGTTCCGCAAAGGTCCGAAAAAATACTAAGAAAAGAGCATTTGCTCTTTAATGCTAAGAATAAATTATGAGGGAAAGAAAAATTCCTTAAATTACTCAGTAGTTTAATGAGGAAATTTGCGGTGCAACACTAGAAATAAATGTGATGTAAATTCCGGACTTTAAACTTTAATTCTTGGGGAACCGCAAGGGCGGGTGATCTCTGAAGGGAGAGTCCACAGTCTAGAAAAGTTAAAGAACCGCTGCTGTAGATAATTTTCCTTACTCTCACCATCAATTATCTCTCCATATCCTTATTATCTTGCAACTTTAAAATCAACAGCATTTAATTACTTTTTGTCTTTTGTTTCTTTTTTTAGCCTTCCTTACTCGATAAAGGGAGCAGGTAGCTCCCGAAACGTTGTTATTATTTGTTTTAATAATAAAAAACTGCTTCAGTGACAAAAATCTGTCTCCGTGGAAAGATGGTTGTTTCATTTACTCAATTGCTGCACTTCTAGGATTCCTGTGTTGCTTTTACCTCCTAGCCAACTTCATACACTTCGCTTCTACTACTGACATGAAACCACCAAATCCTCCCTGTAGATAAATTTCTCGATTATAAAATTGCTAGTTTAGTGTTCAATAGCGTCATTGGCGTACACAGGGGGGTTTTGATGGGGGTTGTAACACTCCCCCATTTCACTGAAATTTTGTATATTTAACATAGGAACATGTGAGTTGTAGCTTTATAACCCCCCCACACACACACACACACATACACACACTTACGAACTTTCTGCATACACCTGTGAATAGCGTAAAGAATAATGCACATACTATTTTCACATCCCTGCAATTGCCAACTCGTGATTATAAATAGTGCCAGCAATGCTAAAACTATGCTAAAAGGACTTCTTGTGAATTGATTTCCCTTTGTCAATTAAAAAGCCAGTGTAAGTCCTAAGTTTATATACGCCCATATTAGGAATCCACATCTGATCAGCATCAGGTGGAGATTTCCGACATAGGGGTATATAAACTTAGAACTTCCATATACTTTTAATTATGCTTTCACTTGACAAAGGGAGCAATTAGTTCCCAAAACTTCATTTTTAAACCTTACACCAGTGTCAAAATAAGTTATTGTGTAGATCTAGTGTTAATACTGTCACTTTATGTAATGCTTTGCTACACATTCATTTATGTAACAGCTTTTTTACATGTTTATTTGTGTAACCAATTTGCTCATAATTTGGGGCAACATAGACGTCTTCAGACATGAAGCTCCATATGCACAGCTGCCCAAGCTAATCAATTCAATTGCACTCAGAGGCAGGTTTGGTAAATTACTGATTCTGGCCACAGACTATATTATTTCCTCCCCCTACAAAGAAATTATTACTTTTAAAAACAAAATCACACATTGTACTCTTAATGTTTCATATGTAAAGGCGATTTTTCACGTTAGTTATTTAAACTAAACGTCTTAACCAATTATATAACCACTAATATATAATAATTAGTTTACACACTTCCACCTTTTGTTCTTTCCCGAATCAATAAATAATTATTTTTGGGTTCTCAGGTACCACCCCACCAGCAGATATCATCACAAGATATATGCTTGTGTACAAAGATTTAACCAGAAATCTCAGCTGGAGAGTGGGGAGCTGAGATTGATTCTCTGGTTTGTTTCACAAAATCTGGGACTAAAGGCTTTTTAAGACAGTCCTAAATTTTTTCCTTGGAAATTAGAGTCCTCTTTGCCCGCATGGCTACACCCTTGTGTGTGCGCCTACTTAGAAATCCGCTGCTGAGTACGCAGTAAATGAGGAAGAGCAGTATTTGTATCCATTGGCTTGGCTAGCCTCAAGGTCTAGAGGTCCCAATGCTCCACACATAACATTTGCAATTTTTTTCTCAGGAGGGTTACATTTTTTATAGGATGAAGAGTCTAAGCCATCTTCCTTATGCGTGAATGTTTGTACCATGCCTGAAATTAAGTTATTATTAATAATAATAAGGTGATCTTAGTCCACTCGAATTCTGAACCTTGCATGTGCACAATGTTTATGAGGTATTTTTCTCCTAACTGAATATAATTACAATTTGAACCCTTTCTTTTGAACTAGATGTCGATGAGTGCAAAGAGAGCCCCAACGTCTGTCATCAACTCTGCATAAACGTTTGGGGATCTTTCCAATGCTCCTGTCAGCAAGGATATATATTGGCTCCAGATGGCAGATCTTGTCAAGGCAAGTATTATTGGCAAAATAATTATAAGTGGGACTTCTGACGTTCAACGTTTTGATTCAAACGATAATTTTCTGGGTGCTTAAGCATCAAAAGAAAAAAATTAACTAAGGCCTGACTCATACCAGTGATCTTTGGATTTACATTTCAGTGCCTTGATGAACTACTGAGTACAACAATGTATGGAACTCTTATCATACTAAGGATGCTGAAAGGGGGAGCTTCATAATTAAAGAATAGAGGTTGTAAAGGAATGAATTATGGAAACCAATGTCACACACTTTTTTTTTTTATTCAAACTAAATTTTTTTTTTCCTTAGTAGTCACACAATGTGCATTCAGGCTGAACGTGTAATAATTATTTTTTCTCTTCGCACTATTAGAAAAATAACGATGATAGTTTGAATAAAAAAAACGTGGAGTGTTAGAAATTCATTTCCATTAATTGATTCCTCCACAATTTTCTTTGAGAGTTCCCTTTATAGTTTTAATTCCCTTAATAATAAGAGCCACAATAAAGGAAGTAAAATTATACACTGGTTCACTTCTGAACAAAAATACCTACCATAGTAATGTATTACCTATTGTAATAATTATTGCTTATAGTAGTAGTAATAATGCAAGTAAAGAATGGTGGAACCACAATCTTAAAACAGTTATCGAAAATAATGACGCAAACATTTTGTGGTATTTTTCAAATCCAATGTGATAAATATCTACAATACAATACACCAGATATTGTTGTGATTGGAATGAAGGGTGTGTCTAGTTGCTAGATGATGCAGCACTTGAAAATAGACCAGTAAATGTAAAAAGGAGCGGGAAACAGACGAAAAGATGACAGGAGCTGGAAACATTGCAAAATACAATAATCTGAAAATTGAGATGGAAAAATTTTCTCAGTGTGGACACTCACCGATCGGAGTGAGAATCCGTACAAGGGGCATAAAAGAGGTGGATAAAAGTGACGTAAAGCAAGGGGTTGGGTATCATTGTAAGGTAATTTCTTGCCAAGAAATTTTTATCTGACTAGAAGAACAGGGGAATTGTATCTAGGGATGTCTACTAAGAAAGATTTCACTGTGTTATGTTTGTTTTCCTGATTGACACCCAGCAAAAATGTTTTCAATGCTAAAATTATTGCTTAAAATTTAAAGTTTCTTTTAGTCATGTTTAATGATTTTTTATCTGTGTAATAGACATTGATGAGTGCACCGTATGGGAAGGCCGTGGAAACCTCTGTATCGGGCTCTGCATAAACGAACCTGGCTCTTACTCATGCTCCTGTCCCGATGGTTATCGTTTGAATACAGACAAAAGAACATGTCGAGGTAAGATAATGTTTTTATGGAAAATTCGGTAGGAATCATTTATAGTAATTTCTCATATTATTGCAAAAAATATAAAATTCTAGTGGCAATGGTGTTTCCTTAATTTTAATTATTTGCTAAAATAAAGGCAGCGTTCTGAGCTCTTTATTTTGCAAGCTTCTTAGATTAGTGTTTCTTGAGTGCCGCGTTCAGGCAACAGGCCATGAGAAATTCTCCTAGAATTTATTTTATTCTAAACATTTTTCCATGAATAAATATATTACCATAGAAATATTTTGAGTAATATTCACAAATGCTGTCAAACTCAGACCCAGAATGCCTAAATATCACATGTTCAGCAAAGAAAATGCCAGTGGCCAAACAGTGTATTTAACTGTGTGCATGTTTTCACCTTGTTTGTCACAGAATGACCCTTGCTATTCTTGCCCCATAAAAATACAACCAACCAGTGTATTTTTAAATATTTATGTGAGTATTCATGAAGGAATGGGAGAAGGTTTTCAGACATTGTATTCTTTTAGCATTCAAAAAGGGTACACTTCTTATTACGATCAGTCATAAAGAGTGCTTAATGAAAAAGCATGGTAATTCTAGACCTACTTAACTTTTCATCTGTGGTAGAAATTCACAATTACACACACAGAGAATAACGATGTAAAAAAAATTTATACAGACCGGGCAGTGTATATTCACTCTATGAGAGTTAAGGCAAAACTGAATGCTAGCTGTTGAATTGTCACTTTACATGCAACAATTTATAAGGCTTCAACATAAAACAATCAGAACTGCACCTGAGTAATATCTCAGTGTCTTGCTTACAAATCATTGCCATCTGTTTATAGTCATAAAGGAGAATTTCTATGGTTTCTTGAACACTGTTCTTCCACCTCTTTTTACTGGGTGAACTAATTTAAACTATTCTAGCATGGTTGCATATATAGTGGCGTAGGCAGAAAGTTCATAAGGGGGTTATAGGCTTAATGGGAGGGGTTACAGAGCTACAACTCATATATTCCTATGTTAAATATACAAAATTTCATTGTAATGGGGGGTTACAACCCCCAAAACCGCCCCCTGGCTACACCTCTGATTGTATAATAACACTGTTCTTAACTTATAATAATGATAGTGGTTATTTCCCAACAGAATTAATAATTGTGTATTAAAGTTAATTTCCATTCACTCAGATGGTTTTCCTCGGCATAATTTTTTTTTTAAATTACCAAAATATGATCCCATTCCTGTCCCAAGATGAAACTTTCCAGAAATGATGCTAATATGTGCAGGTTTATATGCTTTTTTTTTTCAAAATTTTAAGGTCAAAGAATTCATGTCATTACCTTGAAATCCCAAACTGCCCAAAACTAGTCATGTTGTCGTATGAAAGCTTATAAAATAATCTGTAACGGTGTTTTTATTTCATCCATCCATCTATCTCATTTCTAGCTTGATTAGTAATAGTTTTTGTAACTGCACGTAAACAGAAAATCGTGCTTTTTTCCGGATTTTAGAGAAGCCTATAATTTAAAAAATACTGCAGTTAAAAATCTGAAAATTTGGATTTTTCACTATCTCTGACAGTACATCTAATGAGCCAAATTTGAAAAAAATCCAAGAGGGTGAAGTTCAGAAGTGCTAGAATTTTTGTTCACTTGACACAGAATGACCCAACAGTGTGCTCACAATGAGTGACTGGCTTCAGACAGTTTTCTTTTTACTGCCATTTTTCTTTTCTTTATTAAACTGTGCTTGTTTTGTTAGCTACCATTTTTAACTACGTAAAATGTATTGGAGATTGCTGTCGCAGAGAGAGATTAATTCAATGTGCATGAATTGTTTGAATGTGTAAATAAATATTTTATATTGCTCTGAGAATCTACATATTTATTACATGAATCTTTCTTAAGTGAAAGATTTTCAGCCCGTAACAATATTCATAAGATTTTGCCATTTTCTGTCGTGAATTTAGGAAGCTCTTTAATAGTTTTGATGTTTTTTTTTTGAATGCTTAAGTATATTCAGATTTCATTTGTAGTTTAGGGCATGGGTTTTAACATGATTACTGTATGTATGAGAGAGGGAGAGAATATCATCAACAACCATTTTCAATCCACTTCAGGATGGAGGTCTCTCTCTCTGTTATCACACATACACATAGCGCGGTGAGAAAAATGCAGAGCAATCGACCATGGATGCAGAATGTGCTGTATTCTGGCATTCTGACTACCAGACAAAATTGTCCACCAGCAGACAATTTCCAAGGCTGGGGGGAAAAGAAAAAAAAATTTCAGATTGACCGCCAACACAAAAGTTTAGGAGGGGGACATCCAAACCTTAGGAGAAGCCAGAATTAAAAAAAGTTGCCATTTTATTAACATTTTTTGGGGCCACAAAATATTTAGGGGGAGGCCAGGCCTGTCCTATCCCCTCTTCCTACGGGCCTGGATAAAAGGGCCTCCAAAAGTGATTAGGTCCAAGGACTACAAACACGTTAGGACATCGCTGCCTATTATTGTGACATAAAACTCACCAGACAAATTTTGGTACCACTGCCAGACAGTTTGGAACTTTATGCATGTATGGAATCAACCTTAAGCTCACCATGTTGGCCAGATGTGTTGGCAGGCTGAACCTACAGTTCAATGAGAGTTCCAAACTTCGGACACCATAGTCAAACTCCTACGCTAATGCGGGACTCATTGTGTCATCCCCTTCCTACTGAGAGGGCTGCTTCAAAGCGGCACTCTTGAGAGCTGGTATTCTTGGCAGTAATGACCATGGGATATATATATATATTGTAACCCAATCATTGGCTGCAGTAATTTCATTGAGCAATTACCCTTAACCACCTTTTTGACTATCGCTCTAAATCAGTGTTTCCCAGTCTTTTTCAAGTTGCGACAGCCTTTTGAAATAACCATGAAACCTGCAACCCTTTTTTTTTTTTATAGTAACCAGACAGTCCATGACTTCCCATGTCTGCCGCCGCCACATTTGCATAATAAAAGCATTTTTAAGAGAGTAAAGGAAACACATTAAATGTGAAATATGAAAGTGTTGAAAAAATTTAATATGAAATTCCTTATAATTGAAAAAATTTAATATGAAATTCCTTATAATTGAAATTAAAATAGTTGTGGCGACTCCCAAGACATCAGTTTGCGACCTCGAAGTTAGGAATCACTGCTTTAAATGTATCAAATTATAAATAATCCTGATGATATTAAAAATATATTAGTCGGATGAACGAAATTTAATTTTATGGGGGGTAAAGTATGCAGTGCGTTTGAAAAGTCATGCTTAGCTGAACAAAATCAAATTATATCCTAAGCATCATTAGAGTTGTTATTACAGGTAATAATGGAATTTATTAAATTATTATAGTTATTATTAAAATTGTTTGCTTTAGATATTGACGAATGCCAGGAACAAAACGTTTGCAGGGGTGAAAACGAAGTTTGTTTGAACACGAGAGGAAGTTTTAAATGCAATATTATTTCTTGTCCGCCAAACTACATTCGAGACAGGGACCATCGAAAGTAAGTAACAAAAAATTATTCTAAGAAAGTTCTTGCTTTTAAATGTTAGTGTGTTCTTTTAAGCGTTAGTTAAATGTTAGTGTCACTTTTATGTGTTAAAATTTTGTAAAAACGTATTTTCAAGTATATATCAGGGAAATTAAAGTTAATTGAATTGTTTCTGCTATGTATAAATATTAGTTTTAATTGAAATTAAATGATTACTGCCGTGTAATATTAATAAGCCCATAAGTCTATTAATCAAGACAGAAAACCATCCTTATTCAAACCAAAGGACTCGGCGTGGGGGAGGAGAGGAAAAAGCAGAAGAAAAATAATTTAAAACTATTTCTAGGTTACCAAATGTTAAATATCCTGCATTAAGTACTAATCTATTTAATTCTGCATAAAAGTGTGAAAAAGCTCCAGTATATATGCAATAGATTTTCTCTAATCCAGCCTTGGTGTAAAAGGAGTGGCTAATTCTGCTATGTAATGTCATGAGCAAGAGATGTAGTAAAGGATTAAACTATGTGCATTTTATATGCACTCTCAGTAACCTAGCATTCTTGCTAACGACGTGCTCCTTTATACAATGAATGGCCCGATTAGTTGAAATCTACTTTAGTACAGTGAACTCTCCTATTTACGAACTCGTGGAGACCTTAAAAAGAAGTTTGTGAAATTGAAAGTTCATAAATAGGAATTGCTTTCAAAAAAGGAAAAATACAATTTGTACTCACCTTTATTTGTTACATATTCAAAGAAAATCAGTAATTTCTATTTGCTTCATAACAACACTTCACAAAATGCATGATTCCATGGAGTTAATGTCGACAAGCAATTCAAAATTTTTATCTGCTTTAAAAAAAAAAAAAAAAATTGCACTCTTAACAGCCATTCTGTGGCTTCCTTGATCGTAGGTCTTAAAATGGCCTTGGCACATTCTTCATCCTCGTCGGGTTGTTCTTCAATACTCTCGTTCAACACTTGATTGACAATTTCATCATCTGATATTACTTCTCTGCATGCTTGTACATTGTCATCTACGATCAGAAAATCCTGAAGAGTCAAGTTTTCAGAAACTTGAGAGCCCCTCCAATGAAGTTCCAGCATGAAGGTTTCGTCTGTACTGGGATCACTCTCAGGTTCCTTGTACTGGAACCCTTCGTGTCGAAACAAGTTAACAATCATTGCTTGGGAGACATCATTCCATGTGCTACCTGACAGATGCATTGCACTAAGTACATCAATCTTGTATCATTTTTCAAGTTTCAGGTTCAAAATAATCCTTTTTCAGAAGCGTCTGCCTATATTTTTGTTTAAAACAATGGAAAATACCCTGATCCATGGGTTGCAAAATCAAAATAACGTTAGGTGAAAAGAACTCAATCTGGTTCATCCTAAGCCCAATGACTTCAACCTGAGCAGTACAATTGTCCACTAGAAGGACAATTTTTCATTTCTTTCCTTAGAAATGCTGATCTGATTCTCTCAACCGAGCTGGTAGAACAGCGTTTCTTGAAATTTCAGTTCATAAATTGGAGCGAAGATTAACGTTAGTTCTATGAGATACTTGGGAGCAACTCATTTGTTCATGAAAATGAATAATTCGTAACTTGGAGGTTCGTAAAAATGCGAGTACATTGTATAAAAAAGAGTATGCATATTCTCTGTATGAAGTATTTTGAAACCAATTTAGTAAACTGCTGTACAGAAACTCACAAAGCCCATTATATAAGAAATAATAAAAAGTGCTTAAAATATTTAAGTATCGTAGAATTCCGATTATCCAAACTAATTAGAACAGGTCTGAATAATAATGGGTACAATGATGTGAGTGAGCAGTCACCTTAGTAAAGATAAAATCTTCTAAAATCAACAGCTCTAAAAAAAACTTTCTTGCTCTAAGGATTCTTTCACACTTTTAAAAATTGAGGTCCTCCAAAGAATTCTCATTTACATGGATCATGTATCTTCACATTCACCATATTAGATAATTACATTAAACAGTATCGTTGTTAAAGTAATTTTGACTTTGTGGACCCCTTGAAATTGTCTCCAAGATTCCCAAAAGTCTGGGAGACCACCACACATTTCGAGAACCATAAGACTAGATTAAAAATAAAAATTTAGTTGCAATTAGAAAATTTTCATATGTAGAGGTATAAAACTGAAGCTTTAAAAAAGGTTGGAAATGGCAGAAATCTGTAAAAAAAAATCATAGTACAGTCGAAAACAATTGGAAAAATGTGAAACAGTGATACCAAGAAGCAAAGTTTGTTTCTATTTTAAAAAAATCCTTTTCATTTGGAAAGTCAATCATGTCGATGGCTGACATCACATATATATGCCTTTGTCTCACAAGTTGAGACAGTTGTTAATTGTTGATAAGTTTATTCAGAATTTTATCTTTGATTTAGCACGGTATAATTGTCATTATCCAGACCAATTGGGACCGAAACTTGTCTGGGTAATTGGGTGCAACAATGTTACAAAATGATAAGTAGTCTGCCATCTTGATTAATGATGAGGTCTGAAAGTCAATCTTCTAAATCAGCGGTCGCCAACCGGTGGTCCGCAGAAAAATCTGGACATTATTTGCATTTTTAATGTTTTATTAATAATAAAACAAAAATAATATTCTAAGAAATTCTCATATTCTGAATGACAATTTTTGCTTTTATATTGCACTAAATTCACGAAATGTGGTCCGCGGGATTTAAAATTATGAATTTAGTGGTCCGTGAGGTCCGAAAGGTTGGCGACCGCTGGTCTAAATGAATAGTTGAGATCTGGTTAGCTGGATAATTGAAATTCTACTGTGCTTTTGTCTTACATGTGACCATTTTTAAAAAGACGTAAAAGATTCAGATTTCTGTCATTTCTTTCCTTTCAGTCGCTGTAAGCAAACGAATCTGGATTGTGTGTATGGAGACACAACATGCCTGAGTGATCCTCTGTCCCTGTCGTACAACTACCTGACCTTTGTGTCCAACATGCGAATTCCACTGTCCGGTCAGCTTGACCTCTTCACCATGAGAGGACCAAGGTTCAGCACTACCTCTGTGGAGTTTTCATTGGAACTCAAGGATGCTAGAGCTCCAGAGGGCACCTTGGTTGCAACGAGGGATTATTTCCACGTCAGAAGAACAGCTTTCAATGAGGCTATGGTCTCCTTGATCAAGACGATACCAGGGCCTCAGGAAATTGAGCTAGAGTTGTTGATGAAAATATACCATAATGGCCTTTTTGGCGGAAAAGCTGTAGCAAAAATTTTCATATTTGTTACCCGCCACGAATTCTAAGCGCTGCCATTCCAAAAGAAGAAACATTAGTAAAAAATAATGACAATGATTCTTATGAATGTTTATAAAGCCCGCCCTACATGCCGTTAGTATTATGTTGTATTTCCTACCTCAGGAAACCAGTATAGTAAAACTAGTATAAGAAAATCTGTCGTGACTAGCACAGAAGTTCAAGTACCAAAAACACATCGTTGCATGTGCATTAATTTTTTTGCAAGATTCAATGCGCATTTCAATAAATGAGCCTGTTTATCACATGAAGAAACCGCTTATAATTTGCCCAGTGTCACAGCAGACCCATTCCATCTTACCCACCATAAGTAATTTATTGGTGAAAAATAGTGTTAGCCCATTTGTGAAACACTCGTGAAATCCATCAAAATTTGTATATACGCTCATACAACATTGTGTTTTGACTACTTGAATGTATTGTGCAGTGCTATGTCAAAATTATACTAGTACGTAAAAGTACATTGCTGTATAGTAAAAATGAAACATTATTTTTAATTATTTACCTTGTATTAACGATAATCATCTTCCATTGCTTTACGCTTGCTTTTTTGACTAGTCTTTCACCATGATTTCACATTCCCGTTTTGTACTTTTATTATCATGGTATCTCGAATATTTTATGTGTAGAACTTTTATCAGTATAAAATGCATCGTAACTAATTATACTGATACAATGACACTAGTATGCTGATCAGCATCAATTAGTGATGGATTCTGACACTTAATTAGCGAATAATTATTATTCATAAGTTTAAGCTAAAGTCATTATATAGATCAACTAATCCTTATCCAAAACATTTGGGACCAGAAATATTTTGGATTATTTTTCACAAATTTTAAATATTTGCAAATACATAATGGTATCTTGGGAATAGTACCAAAGTCCAAACACAAAATTCATTTGTATTTCATAAACACTTACACAAATAACCTAAAACTAATTTTGGGAAAGAAATAGAGTTTATGCACATTGAACCATTAGAAACAAATGCCGCTGACTTATACCTAAAACTTACTAGTGAAAAGTGTAACATAATATTAATACGAGAGAGAGAATTAATTTTAAATTTAGATAATTAATTCTCTTATTAATTAATAAAATTAATAAGGGTTAAGTGGAACTTTTTTTTACCCTTGGGGACACTAAATAAACTATGTCTGCGCTATTTTGAATACAACCCTTCACATATGGTACGAAATTTTCCACATGCAATGTCATGATGGCTCACAAAGTTTCGGATTAGAGATGCTTAACCTGTACTTTATCACAGTAAACTCTCCCATTACTGACTTTTGAAGGACCGAGAAAAAGTCATTAAATAAGAAAAGACTTTAATTGGAATGTGCGTAATTTTATGAAGCATTTTCCGGAATGGCGAATACCGTCGTTAAACAGAAATTTTTCTTTAACTAGAACGACTTTATAGGGAGAAATTACTGTGGTTTGCATTTTGTGATTCCTATTCTGCTAGGTTTCAAACAAAGGAGTATTATACATTGCTTAACACAGACAGCGTTTCAATTATTGGCGGAGGTTGGGGGGACACTTATATCCCTTCCCATAAAAAAATGGTTGCTATGTACAAAGCATTCACATGGTATTATAGGATCCCCCCCCCACTTTTAATGCTCGAGATTAGCTATGCCAATGATCACAATAAAATACAAATGCTATGAATATGTATGAAAGATGCATTTACTTAAAACTATTTTTGCCGATGTATTTTATAAGATATTATTGCTGTGTTAAAGGTATACTTACCAAAAAATACATCATTTCTTTTTCCCATTAACGCTTTTATCTTTGTTAAACTGCATGCATGAATAAAAGCTTTAAGGAATAGTAGTTTGATTGCTTCATAACTACATAGTTGTTTGGTTTATTGACTTCCCACTGCTGCTATTTTTATAGTGATTTTATACCGAATGTATGATCTCGCCTTGATTGGCGCAGAATGGCCATTGCTGTCCTTGCGCCATAAAACTACAACCAACCAAATGTATAGTGATTCTATTTTTATTGCAAAACGTGTTAGCAATTATACAGCGTATCGATAATTAAAGTATAGTCGTCCATTATTATTGGCTGTTTCGATTATTCGCAGGTTGGGTTTTTTTTGTTTTAATTCTCAAAAAATAAAATTTTTAGTAAAATTAGGTTTTTGGTTAGCCCAATGTATACATATTTCTTATAGGCTTACTATATAACATACTAAGAATAAAATACACACACATACATGAGCATTTCGGGTGTTGCTACTATGTACACAGTTTCTAAACTTAACTTTTTTTAGCTTGTATAAGAATAGATAAAATACAAAAGTAATGGTAAGGAAAGGGGTTTTGTTTTTGTTTTTTTTGTAAATATAGTAATGTACAGCATTCAATATTCACGACAATTGTTATGATGAACCATAACCCTCCTTTTCACATATAATTTTGCTTTTGCTATTCATGGTATTGCCATCTGCAGATAGTTTATGGAATGTAACCCCTGTGAATAACGAGGACGAGTATAATTCCCTTTCCTTTAAACTTATCCTAAATTGTGTACTAATCTTCAAACTAAATCAACTATTGTCTAATAAAACCAGTTGACTGTGCATTAGCCAATAAAGCTAATAACAACTCAAATCTTTTTGGGTTTCCAAAAAGAGGTGGCTGTCATGCCTGTTAGAGTTCTGCTTGAATTCCACGGTTTTCGGCTTCAAGGGTAGATTTTACCGACAGAAGAGGTGTACGGCGATGGGGTCACCTGCTTCGAGTGTGGTGGCAAATTTGTGTATGGAGGCATTTGAAAACAGTGCTTTAGATGAGTGCATTTATCATATCAAGGTGTGGAAGCAATACGTCGATGATACGTTTGTTATCCTACCAAGGTCTTCAGTTGCTGATTTTCATCTCTATTTGAACAGCTTGAACCCTCATATTCAATTTACGTTAGAGGAAGAAGATAGAGGTTCATTACCCTTCTTAGATGTTCGGATAAATAGAGATGTGGATGGGCGACTGTTGACTACGGTGTTTAGGAAACCAACACATACTGATAGGTATCTTGACTTTTGTTCTCATCACCCGGCATCACACAAAGCATCTGTCATTAGAGCCTTGCACCGACGAGCCTTTACACATTGTTGTAATGATGACCTTCGCAATGTTGAATTACGACGCAATAAAAGCGTGTTGAAAAAGAAAGGTTACCCGACTAAATTTATCGCTCGTAACCAATGTGGTGTTTGTTAGTGGTGGAAACAGGAATGTAGAGAAGGCGACTAAAAAGATGGTGGTTTTGCCCTGTGTGACAAGTGTCTCAGAAAAGCTGTCTCGAATTCTCAGTCGTGTGGATGTTAAGACCTACTACAAACCTGTCTACACCCTGCGTGATCTATTACTTAAAGTTAAGGATCGCGTCCCTGAGGAGGAAAAATCTGGTGCTATTTACCAAATACCGTGTGGAGACTGTGACAAGGTGTATGTTGGACAGACGGGAAGATCGATACGTCTACGAGGGAAGGAGCATATGCGTGCGGTAGCTAGGGGAGACGATTCAAACCAGTTGGCTGAACATGTCTTCAGGGAGGGTCACGAACCAGATTGGCATTCGATGAAAATATTACATCAGAATGTGACGAATCTGGGGAGTAGACTTTTTCTGGAATCATGGGAAACCTACGGTTTGAGGAGTCGTGCAATAAACATCGCAAAACCTCTACCAGAACCTTACAGGATTTTTGCAAAACCTCGAGTTGGGGGGTGTTCATCTGACGTCATAGGAAGTGGGGATTTCCCCAGTTGGGATATTCCCAGCCAGAGCTATCCCGCACCAGATGACGTCAGATGGGGATTCCCAACATGCGGGTATATAAGCTTAGGACTTTCACGAACTCTTCATTCTGCCTTCACTTGACAAAGGGAGCAGTTGGCTCCCGAAACGTCGTGTTTTTAAACCTTACGCCAGTGTCAAAATAACTGTTTGTTATGGAATCTCCTGGTGAAACTCTGTATTGTTTCGTTAGAAATTTGAAGTACAAAAATAGGGCCGAATTGGTGCACCAAATTCCTGTGTTAGTGGGTTGCAACATGTTTTGAGAAGTGAATTATTTTTTTTCCGTTAATTGATAGACATTGACTATATACTGAAATCTCAACCACAGCAACGTCGACTGTTACACATATACAGGATGGCCAAGGTAAAACTTGACTGAAAATTTTTTATAATTCTGACACTAAGTTATGTATGTCCAGAATCTGTTTCATCCATTTGTAGATCAACTCAGCGAAGATGAACGACTGTATGTATATTTTTAGCAAGATACAGCACAAACCTCACGTTCAACCATGACACGAATTCATGAGGTGTTCGGTGAGGAGAGAACCGTCAGCAGAAGCAGTAATATCTCCTGGCCACCAAGATCGCCTGATCTCACTCCCTTTGTGATTTTTACCTGTAGGGCAAATTGAAGGATTAGGTGTACTCAAGTAATCACTGCACATTGGAAGAGCCACAGAAGAACATTGGAAATGCTATTGCTGCCATCCCTCAGGCATAGCTGCTAAGCAGGTCTCAGTTTTCTAAATCAAACATAGCGCTTCTTCAACGTCAGTGGTGGCCATTTGCTACATCTTCTGGAAAGGGCAGTTCTGTTCATTAAAAAAGGCAAATTTAGTATCAGAATTAATAAAAAAATTCCGAGCCAGTTTTATTTTAGCTACCCTGTTTGTGCAAAGTATTCATGCTACCTGGAAAACCTGGAATTGTTAAGAAATTTGAAAACCTCCCTAAAAGTTGAGGAAAAATGAAATTTTTTTAAATCCGGAAAAATAAGGGAAAACCTAACTTTCATGTCCAATAACTAAATCTTCTATGAAGGTGAAGCCCTCAAGGTTGATTAAAACCACAGAAAGAGAATTCAAAGAAATTAGCTAGGGGATTACACCAGAAAATCACTAAGAAAGTCAGGAATTATACCAGAAAAACACTAAGAAAGGAAATTTTTTCTCTTTACCGTGAAAGAGAACCCTGTAATAGAATACACATAACAGGATGTTTCAAAATACAATCTATAACAAAAAAAAATCGACGCACCAAGAAGGGGTTGTCCGATTGCGATAAAAATTGGTGGATATGAAGAACATACATAGAAAAAGAAACGATTAAAATTTCAGAACAATTGAATGATTTATTGCAGAGTTTGACCGTTACAAAGGGAGGAAGTCAATAAGGCGTTGGTCCACCTCTGGCCTGGATGCAAGCTGTCACCCGGCGTGGCATAGACTGATAAAGATCCCGGATGGTGTCCTGCGGAATTTCTTGCCAAATTGTCTCCAACTGTCGGGCTAAATCGTCAACATTCCGGGATGGTTGCAATCGCCTTCCCATAGCGTCCCAAATGTGCTCTATGGGAGAGAGATCAGGAAACCTAGCTTGCAAAGGAAGTGTTGGGCAAGCTTGAAGACAATTCATAGCAACACGTGCCGTGTGCGGCCGGGCATTGTCTTGTTGAAACGTAAGTCCAGGGTGTCGCAAAAGGAACGGTAACACAACCGGTCGTAGAATGTCGTCTACGTACCGCTGTGCTGTAAGTGTGCCAGAAATGACCACCAAAGGGGTCCGGCTATCAAAGGAGATGGCACCCCAGACCATAACGCCCTGTTGTGGGCATGTGTGGCGTGCGATAGTAAGGGCAGGATCCCCACGCTGCCCTGGACGTCTCCAGACACGTCTGCGGTTGTCGTCAGGACACAGTTGGAAACGGGACTCGTCACTAAAGACTATACGTCCCCAGTCAGCGCAGTTCCAAGTTGATCGAGCCCGGCACCACTGTAATCGGACTTGACGGTGTAAAGGACGAGGACGTGAGAGGTAAGCGGCGTAACGGTCGGCGCGAGCGTAAATTCCGCTCTCTCAGTCGTCTGCAGAGGGTCATGTTGGACACATGTGTGCGGGCCACACGTTGGATAGTTGATAACGACGAATCCGGTGCTGTGACAGCTGCTCTGACAATCGCTCTGTCTTCCCGTTCTGTTGTGGCCCTAGGTCGACCGCTGCCATCCCTACGCTGACATCTGCCGTTGTTGACCCACTCTTGCCAGCACCGTCCAATCGCCGCATCGCTTCGACCCACATGTCCAGCGATTCTTCGATTCGTCCAACCAGCCTCTTTCAATCCGATAGCACGACCTCTTTCAAACTCTGACATATGCTCGTAATGAGCACGAATCTTTCGGCGAGGCATTGTTACAGTCGACGTAAGATATCCGCAGTCAAAATGCAACAGAAATTTTGACCACATATTGAGAATCGCTCCTTATATACACCTGCTGAATGCGCAGTTCCGATGCGCTGGAGTTCCCGCTATTCATTCATTGGACACCAAATTTTAATCATTTGCATGTTCGGTCAAAATGTCTTTGCATACGAAATTTCATTACAATCGGACAACTCCTTCTTGGTGCATCGATTTTTTTGTTATAGAGTGTACTTGTTATCACAATTATCGTTTTAACCGTGAGTCATAGGAAAAAACACCAAATTATGTAATAGTGTCGCATATGCTTTTTATTTTACAAGATGTGATATATGTATAAAAGTATGAAATTTAACTTTTTATACTAGTTTTCTACTACATAATTTCGATTAACTAAAAGTATATTTTTATGAATGTCTAATTAGTCGAAGATTTTGTGTTTCTATGTAAAATATCTGCTGAGTTATTAAAAGTTAAATTTCATAATTTATAAACTTTTATCACTATTTTGATGAAATAAGGACAACCTTAGAGGATTATTTCAAGCAAAAAATCAAAGCGCACATAAAAACTTGTTTTAAACTGCATACAAACTTAGTATTTAATTGAAACTCTCTCCGATGTTTTTTTTTTAAATTTGTAAAAAGTCTATTTACTTGCCGAGCAACTACAGAATTTTATATATGCGATATTTCAATGGCTATTCCACCTAGAAAAATTAAATCTTTTTTGACTAATTGGAAATTTTTCGGTAGAGGATCCCTATTAAAAATTAAATTCTTTATTTTTGTACATATATCGCCCCCTGTAAAAGTAAACATATTCAACATCTTTACACAATTTTTTTTTTAACTTTTTCTTCAGAAATGTGTTTTTTTGAAAAAAAGAAGACATTTGCGGTAATATCTATTCTAAAACACTTGGTTGGGTAGTAAGTACTATAGGGTATCTCTCATTGTAATTACTCCATCTGACATTACAGCGTTCGTGCAAATCACGACACGGTGATGTGTAGAAAGAAGTGCAAAATATCCAACGACATTGACTGCATTTTAAACGAAACTCAAACCATCACTTATCAAGCAATAGCGCTTCCATCTTTCCAGCTTTTGGTGTCTCCTCTCATCTTAACGACGATGAGAGCCATCACTGACAATGCAAGTCATAGGTTTCAAACCGATTTTCGAATTTTGGAGGGGAACAAAGATTTTCGATTTGACATTCTTAAAGGACAAGGAATTGGTAAGTTTATAAATTAAATTTAGTATTAAAGTGTTTTAGCGTTAAACAATATATATATATATAATGAGCAGAGCCATATATATATAGAGTTCGGTCACAGGAAGTGCATGGCGCCATTTTCGCTCAATCCCACTCATTCAGAACAACATTACACTATTGCATTTGCTATAACTGACATATTTTTTAGTCTCAAAACGGAATAAAGAGTAATATTGCATTTTTTCAGCAAATGTTGTATTTGACCTTTAAAGTAAGACATAAAAGAACATTAAATTCTCATTTAAATCTTTTATATAGGGTTGCGAATTTTTTTTTCTCCACAAGGGCATTTATAAACATGTAAATAATCTCTCAGTATTTTTCAAATTGCGTTTAGAAGTGATAATTTTGAGGTTTCTTAAAAAGCACTTACCTTCAGGTGGATAACTGTCAATTTCCTCAAAGGCTGGTAGTTAAAAGAAAGTATTATTGTAACTTTTGTTTTAAATTGTTTAACTATTTATTATTGCTTTATAAATATTTTTAACTATTGTACTACTAACTTATTTATAATTTGCTTATTATATTTTTACTTTTTTAAACTTGTTATATACTTTATTTACTCATTATATTATTTACTATTATTCAACGTCATACAGAAAAGTATAACAAAGTTTGAACAACAATATGGTCTATATTATAGACCCGTGCTTTGCTATATGACCAAGACATGTTCATGAAAAGTTAAAAAACTAAGCACAATGCTCTATACCGAATCATTTATTTTCATATAAAGTAATACAAATTCCATGAGATACCTTCCAATGTTGTAAAAAGTTTAGGAAACCACTAGTTTTATGATTGAAAATACGTGGTTCGCTTTTTATTTCGTCGTAAAATATAATTTTCATTAGTTATTAAAAACAAGGATATAAAAATCACCATGTAATAAAACAGAAATAATGTATGTGATAAATGAGAAAATATGGTAGGAATGGCATTTGGCTTTAATTTTCCAAGAATTTTCTTTTCAAATTGATCAAGTTCAAAGTGTGCCTCAACGACAATATTTGCAAATTAATAACTAAGAAAAAAGTATTTCATTTGTACTTAAATTATTAAATGCATGGATAACTTTTTTCACCAAGCATAAAACATTGATGATCCAGGCAATTTCAAGTTGCAGTTATTTTAAATATATATTAATGTGCCTGAACAACATTAATATTTAAAACTTAATAACATATAAAATATTTTAAATTTGTACTTAAATTATTAAATGCATGGATAAATATTTTTTTTTATTATTACAGATAAAATAAATTGACGATGCATGCAATTTCAAGTTTGCAGTTATTTTATGAAAAAACATTAATATTTAAAAATTAATAACTGATATAAAAGCTTCTAAATTTGTACTTAAAATTGTAAATGCGTAGATAAACATTTTTTTTTATTATTGATAAAATACGGATAATCCAAGCAATTTAAAGCTGCCATTATTTTGAAAACATAAATGTGAAACTAAAAAGTTATTTAAAACATTAATGATAGGCATTGACACTTTTATTTCACATGGTTAAATTACGGGTCAAACTTATTCTCAATATTATCTCATATCGTAATGTTCTCAGATGTGAACAAAACATTATAAAGTGTGTGGCACATTTTTTACTAAAAAAAAAAAATATTTACTTCACACAAACAGGTACTTTTCACGAAGTTAAAATCTTTTTGTTTTATTTTGGCTAACCAAATTTTGCGCCGTTCTTGATCATTTTTTCCATTTGGAATGTGAAATAATTTTACTCCTTGACCACTTCGATTCTTACAATTTACAGTGCAACAAATAACCATTTTTCACAATGAATAGCCTCCGATTATATTGAATATTAAAACACTCGTTATCTGTACCAGCCAAGAGTATGCTAACACAGTACTGAGAGCCCGCAATAATTGAGCCATAATGGCCGCTCTCTGTCACGTCCCACCAGTTAACCAATCAAGCAGCCTGAGCTCGACAACAATACATGACAGAACTCTCTATATGGCTCTGATAATGGGAAAGATATTTATTTGAAAAATATAAATCCAACCTTATAGGCATAGTAACAATCAATGGACAAAGTATCACAATATACATTTCAGACGGACTTGGCCGTCCCTTTTCGGGAACAGAAATATACTGAGCCATATAATTGTTTTGACCAATCAACTGTGGTCATCTTAACTTCATCTGTTTTCCCAACCACAGGTACAGCCACCTTAATCAAACGGCAACAAACTCTCAAAAACAGTCTCAAACTGGTGAGAACGGCAATGTTCTACTGTTATTTGATTCAGTACATCTGTATTCCTGACGAAGGTCGACCAATTCCATCTGAACATATGTCCAGATTTGTTTATTTATTTACTCGCCTTTTACGTTGAATTTATATTTGTTGTTGATTGTGCAGCATGAAAGGGTTAAAGAAAGTAATCGGCAAAGGTGGTAATATATTTCCAAAGGATTCATACCTTTAATTTACTCTGCATAATATAGCATCGTTCTAAACTCATGTTCGTAAAAATTACACCACCATGAAAGAATCACGCAATTGAGCTGAAACATATGCAAAATAAGATGTGCCATGCAAATGATTAGAATTTCAGAGTCACCGCGGATGCGTCGGCTCACTAGCGCACCCTGAACTGCTGTTTTAGTTGTATAAACAATGGCTGTAGCAGGACGTTGAAAATAGTCTATGGGTGTTTGCCAGCAATAAACGCTTCATTGGAAGACACTATGCCTCTACGACAGTGGTTCCCAACTGGTGGTCCGCGAGATAGGTCATTATTTAAAAAAGCATAAAATTATTAAAATTAATTATAAAAATGAAATTGATTGCATATTTGTAGTATTTTACAATCTGACGGAACTTCAGAAAACGGTTCGTATTAAAAGTAATTCGTCTTAAGCGTGTTCATCTTAACGAGGTTTGACTGCATTATCATTAGATTTTTTACCCGTTTGTTATTTCTTTTTTTCCTCAAAAAAAAAAAAAGACCCGGTTCCCTTTTTTATTAAGGTCTTGCAATCAATTCGTGAGAATTTTTCAAAGTGGTCCGCGGGTACAATTGAAGTGGAAAAGTGGTCCGCGGCTTAAATTGAGTTGGGAACCACTGCCCTATGACGACAAAGAGCATCATAGGAGCAAGTTACGGATTTTTAACCGGGACAAATAATCGGCATTTGTGAAAGGTTTTTTCCTTATCATTCAATAGCAGCTTGTATGGAGCGCAATGCCACAGCAGTGATGAAAGTGTAAAAACAGTGGGCTAGGAAAACCGGACAACTTCGTAAATGCGGCAGTGGACGACCAAATGTTACGTCAGCACGGAATGATAGAAATCTTGTCCACATGCCTGTGACGGAACGTACAACTGCATCTCGACAGTTGGCAGAATGCTGGAGCTATGCTACAGATGCATCATTATTTGCTCCAACAATTCGTCAGCGTCTACTGCATCGTGGACTGCGTGCAAGAGTTCCTTTATACAGGATTTTCCCTTACACAAAACCATCGACGACTGCGGCTATAATGGGCTCATCAACAAAGGCAATAGAGTGCTGATTGACAACAAGTTGTCTTTTCCCATGAATCCCGCTTCAACTTGGGGTACAGTGATGGCCGCTTCCGCGTTAGATGCCATAGTGGTAAACGCAGGGATCTCCCTTGTCCTATATTTTTGGAACATGTCCTATATGTTCTATAGTATTTTTAGATACTGTACTATATTTAATTTATTTGAATTTTTCTTAAGTTATCTATATAATAGGTATAAACTGTATCATAGGCCATCGTTATTCCAAATTTTGATCCTCAATATGGAATACGTAGTTTCTGCTTTCAGCTTGTCTCGCTCGCAAGCGTTTATGTGAATGGCCATTTTATGGCTGCTTAAAAATGTGATTATAAAACTTTTTCTCAACTTCCGGGGATACTACATCAATTAATACCACTAGTCCTCCCCTGTCATTGTTTCGAGGAGCGTAACGGACTTCTTGTTAATGTTAGTTTGCAATAGTCTTTGATTTTTACCATGTTTGGCGCAGTATAGCCCAGATGCTCTTGCGCCATAAAAATCCAACTAACAAGCTTGTTAGTGCAATGGCTGATTTCTGTTCTAGCAATGGGTTGTTTTCTTTCAAATTGGATTATTGGTAGCTTCTAAGATTATCTTATATACTAACTGTAGTATATATATAATTTTTTTTTCATTATTTCCAGATTAAGGTGAGAATTTGATGTATAAAGTAAAATTTATGTATAAGTAAAAACATGCCTCGTCATACACAATTTTAACGAAATTGGCTGAGCAAAAAGGATGGGAATAAACAATTGAATTGTGGTATGTAAAGCATGCTGATTTTACGGCACATTGCTTCGTATGCAAAAAAAAACCTTTAGTATTACAAATTCAGGAATACAACAAGTACTACAATATGCAAGTATGTCAAAGAACAAGAGATATTGGTGACAACTGCTTTGTCAAAAAATCAAACATAATCCACAGTGTCAGTTTCATCATCTGGATGGAAGTCTCGAAATCTTGTATCTGGTGCTGGAATTTCGAAACACTGGAATATGAATGTTACTAATGGAGTATACAATGCAAAATGTTTATGAACAATGAAAATTATTGAAGCTGGTTACTCATTCAATTCTTGTAAAAATTAGAAAAATGTGTTTTGTAAAATGTTTCTAGACAGCAAAATTTCTAAGCCATTTACGCTAGGACAAACTGAGGTTTCATATGAAATTGCACACGGACTTGGACCATATTTTCATAATCAGTTAGTTAGCTCTGTAAAGGAAAGTGACGCTTAATTTACCATATCATTTGATAATGGAACAGTGAGCAGGCCTGCCTATTCACCTGATATGTCGAGGCTTTCGACGATGGACGTCTCGCTAGTGCCCCTTATCCCGAAACTAATATAGCTGAACTCTGGGTTTGGGTAAAAGCCATCTGGAATGCTCTTCCTCAGATACAAATTCAAAGTCTGTTTAACTCGATGCCATATCATGCACAAGCACTTTGCAGCTCGTGATGGCTGCACTGAATACTGATTTTTGACATGCTTATTTTTTTTGCTATGTAAATTTTATGATTTGTTTGTATCGATACAGGTCGTTTGTGCATTAAATTTCATTCAATTCTGACGATTCCTTCATGGTATTGCAATTTTTACAAACAGAAGTATTGGTTTTGGATAGTTATGTATTGAAAATTTTTACTTTTCACGAATAAATTTTCTCTGGGCATTTTTTTATAATGCATTTAACTAAATTTTGTTGTTGTTGTTGTCTGTTTAACTTTTGTTTCTTTTAGGATCTCTACGCTTGGTAAAGCCTATTGTAGGACCTTTAGAGTTGAAATTAAAGGTGTTGATGGTTATACAACTAAAACACCCCACTGGCACTCGCATCACGGGCTCGTCGCATCACCTGGCAATGCTTCATATATTCGTTTCACAATATGACTTCTAATCTCTTTTTACAAAAAACGGTGTACATATTATACCTTGGTGTGCAAAAATTAAGGACGGGACAGTTTTTCTCATGTGACGTCGCACCCCAGTGTTTCAAATGGGTACAAAGCATACCATAATATTTCCAAGATGTAAGATTAAGGAAAATGTGGACGATACTGACCAAGAAAGGAATCCAAAGGATACAAAGGACTTTTATTCAAAAGTGGGCTTTCAGCACAGGAGGACAGAAGGCAGAAACGTCCATGCGACAGGCAAGAAAAACAGTTTTCAGTAGGGGATATGATCACCCCTGATTGCGATGCAGGATGTACACCATCTGTTCATGTTCAGTAAGAGGTTGTTGACAAGCTCTTGAGGCATCATGGCCCATTCCTCTTGTAATGCCGATCACAGCTGAGGAATTGTTGCTGGTGGATGACAATGTGCTGCCAGGCATCTCCCGAGAACATTCCACACGTGTTCTATTAGATTCAGGTCCGGAGACCGTGCGGGCCATTCCATACGATGAATATCTTCACTCTCTGACAGCTCAGCGACAGCAGCTGTACGATGAGGTGTAGCGTTGTCATCCATGAAGAGGAATTCTGGGCCCACAGCACCCCGGAAAATATGGGTATAAGGCAGGAGAACTTCGATACAATAGCGGTCACCAGTGACTGAACCCTCTTGGAAAATGTGGAGCTCCTAATCATGCCTCCTTAAATGAGAACTCCGCTACCTCCAAATCGGTCCCTTTCGACCATGTTGGAGGGGTGATTTTGTGTTCCCTGCTCTCTCCAGATGTATAGACATCCAGAATCGCTAATGAGACTAAATCGACTATCATCCGTAAACAGCACTCGACTCCTTTGTTGAGCTCCCCATTCTTTGTGTTCCTGGTACCACAGAAAACACTGGCCTCGATACATAGGCGTCAATCGCGCACACTGTACTGATCACCGAGCGAATAAACCGCCTGTGTATAGTCACCTAGCCACTGTAAAATGCGATAACAGCCGTCCAGTAGTGCGTTACATGTGGCTTGTGATTTCACCCGCTGTCAGCCGTCGATCTCTCCTCGCCTGTAGAACAAGATACCGATCCTCCCTTGCCATGGTTGCTCGTGGACAATCACCACTAAACCAAATCGTCGGACAGCTGTTCCTGTCGTTCGAAATGCCGTCCATGCTCGTGACACGATGCTGTGTGCGATTACGAACTCCTCGGCCTCACTCGTCACACTTCGACCTTCTTCCAACTTTCCAATGATTCGACTTCGAGTTAAATCATCCAGATGTTGTCTACGGGGCTGTCTGTTGAATATCTCGCACTGCTACAGCAACTCGCCGTCGTTCAAACCGATGTACACTGAGTAATAGTTTCCACTGAAATGCTGCGCGAACGCGGCCCTCGTGCTTTATACCCTACCCACACGCCCACATTACATCATGATGCGTATACGCAAATGCCCTACCGTGTAGGACCCTAGGCAGTCTCCTGATTGGTCTTTCGGTCAGTTCTGCCTGTTCGTTCCGCTGTTACGTTACTTTTTCCATCTCGTCCTTAATTTTTGCACACCAGTGTATTTACGTTATTTGGTTTAATAATAGCATTTTTTTATAACACTTGATGTTGTTAATTTGTGCTTATTTATTTAAATTAACAACTTTCATGCTGGCAACGGAAGTACAAAGGTATGGAAGGAACTGTAACACGTTGGATGGCGTACAATGATGTCGTTGGGTCAACTCGGGCCTTTCGCACAACCAACCGACCTTGCCTCGAATTCGTGCACCTTGGCCTTCCAGAGCTTTTATTACGCCGATGGGTTCCTCGCAGCAACCATTGCTGCCAACACATTTGCACAGCAGTGTCCGTACGGTGCAAGTGGCGACATATTGCTCTGTAGGACTAGCCAGCTTCAAGCATCCCGACTATGCGACCACGTTCGAAGTTTGCTGTTTGCATCTCCAGGGAACTGCAACGCCGACAACGAAAAAAATAAACCGTTCGCAAATTTTACCTCTTTTATACGATGCTCGTTGCAAAGTAGAAATGCGCGCTATGATCGAAGTTAACACTCATTGGCTTTGAAAATTTAATCATTTGCATACTTGGTCTAAAAGAATTCGCATGCGAAATTTCGAGATGATCAGATTTTTTTTTTATGGGTTAAAAAGATATATAGCACATTTTATCCTGAAAACATTTTTAGGTAATTCGATATATTGATAACACATACAATGGCCAATTAAATGTGTTATATCAACAATATGAATAACATAGTAACTTCATTTCAGACAATATGTCATTACATTTTTTTTGTCATTCTTAATGTCAAGTAAACTCAATTATCCATGGCGATGTGTGGCATGACTGCTAATCCGAAAATATTAGTAGAAATATTAATCAAACTTTACAATTTTGAAAACTTACTCTTTATTATTGTAAGCATACACACACCTAGTATAAACAATATACAACACCCGAAGCTGTAAAAAAATTAGTACAGAGGTATGCAGTCGAGATCGCTTATAATGAAGTTAATAGGTTTCGCGAAAATGTACTATGGATGTGAATATCGACACATCAATAACTTTTTTTTAAAATTTTCACCTTAGGGTAAATATACTACGTGTACATGGTACTCAGTTTTATTCAAAGTGAGCATTCTTAGAAGGGATAGAATTTGAAAATATTAAGAAAGTATTTAATAATGTGAAGAAAAACAAAATGTAATATTCTTAAATGATGCCATCTGTTAGTTTAAAAAGGTATAACGAATTCGTATTGATACGCGTATCTTAGTGGTTTCTTTCTGTTCTGCAAAACACTATCCTTTCTGAAGTACAATAGTATCCTTTTTATCATTTCTGACTCAAACATATTTTGAAAGAATAATTATGAACACAGCACATATTTAGTACAAACTAGAATGTGTCCATCATTTGAAGTATGAATCGTAATATTGAAGTTTATTTTTAAGATAACGCCATGCATTGGTTGATTATTGAAAGTATATTTTTAAGTGCGGATAATTGAGAAGTTGCCAAGGAATTTTCTGTATTTGAATTAAAGTACCTGGGCAACATGGGTGAAGACTTATGTCTGAATCTGGCAATAGGTAGAAATAAGGCTCCAAAAAAAGGGTGCTGGCCCATCAGCCATTTGGATGCCATATGGTTGCAAATTGTATGTATTGCCGACATTTTAAAAGTTGCACCAACATCGACATTCGTCAGAGAATCCCGGATTATTGATGATTTTTATGCCAAAATGGCATTTACCGCGCCGAAGTGGAAAACCTTTATCGCCAAAGTAAATGATATCAGAATTGTGTAACAAAATGGAGGCTGGTGCACCCGCGTATAATTCTAGGTGCTCTAGGTAAAAATGAAAGCTCCTAAAAAGGGAGCAGACATAATCCGCCATTCTGTGGCCATCGTGTCATGTGATTTTATTCACTGCTATGTTACAGTTCAGTAATTTACAAGTGTGTTGTTTTTAACAAAATTGGGTGAAATAAAAACAGTGGGTATGCCGTTGTACATTGTTCAAATCGCTCGAGGAATAAACGTAAAATGTTTAGATTTGCAACAGATCTTGTAAGAAGAAGGAAATGGATTATTAATTTTCCAATTGTAAACGTTATAATAATATTGTTGATTTGTCGCTGTTACAAATAGCAAAAAGCTATATATATGACTTACAAGGAAAATAGAATGTCATATAAAAAAATAATACTGTAATTAATAATAATAATTTTATGCAAATAATTAATAAACAATAATACTGTAATTAATAATTATGCGTAATTAATAATAATAATAATTTAATTGTATTCATAATTTAATTAATGAAAAAATAATTTAATTAATAATATGAATTCATTAATAATAATAATAATAATTTAATTAATAATAATAATAGTGAGTGGAATTTGGTTTTGATTTTGATAAGTTTGTGGTTTGGTTATTATTCATAATTTGATAATAATAATAATAATAATTTAATTAATAATTATAATTTAATTATTATTCATAATTAATTAATAATAATAATAATATAATAATAATAATAATAATAATAATTGAAATTAATAGTAATTTAATTAATAATTATAATTTAATTATTATTCATAATTTAATTAATAATAATAATTTAATAATAATAATAATTTAATTAATAATAATTACTGTAATTAATAATAATGTGTAATGATGCCATATAAATACATAGCATGGTCTCTAAAACAAATGATGGGTCCTGGTATAAGCAATAGGGTACAGCCTGCTGGGGCACAACAAATCAAGAAGACACAATAATTAGTTTCACGTAGACTTTCACAGCGCATTATAATAATCAACAACGAATTTTCAGGTAGTCAGCTGTATAGCAAAACGGTTATTTATTGCTAAAACTTTTAGCAATAAATAATCATTTTGCTACACAGCTGACTACCTGAAAATTCGTTGTTGAAGACACAATAATACTATCAGACAGAAACTTCAATAACCAAACAACAATATCAATCAACGTTTATTGGCGTAGTGATACCAACGCCGATGGTATGGCGTGATTAGATGGTGAAACGTTCGAAAGAAAATAAATATTTCTGCCTTCGGTGGGACCTGAACCCACGACCTTCCACTTGCCGGGCGGAGGCTCTACCCACTGAGCTACGAACGTATATAAAGACTATTTACTGATGCCAGTTATTTCGATCAATTTAATACCAGTCTCTTTGCAATTTGGTTTAAATAGTAGTCCATGTACTACACCATTCTGCGAAATATGAATTCATAACATGGATGCGATAACATGGACTCGAGATAGATTACATGGCGGAAAACTGGCTACACAACCTTCGCCTATTCGAAATACGTTAGGTACCCACTGTTCTCTTTGAGTGCTCGCTTATAAATGGTCTCCCTGGAGTTCTAGAAAACCCAAGACGGCTGTCTCCCATCCATGAGTGCAAGAACCCGAGTTATAAGTCGCGTATATGACGTCATTGGCTAACTAGTAGCCTAGAATTATTTTTATTATCGAATGAGAAAAAAACACAGCAAGTTTTAATAACACGAAAAATTGACTCTCATGCGTCGTCGTTATGGCTTTGCCATACCTTTTATGGAAATACAGGCTGATGGCGCAGCCAACTTTTCCAATCACCTTTGCACACAGAAGAAGAACACGATAAACGGAACTTAAGTTTGAAGAAAAAAATTGTTATCTTGAAATTTGCGATATCAGTT
>QLNU02015270.1:34986044-35012134 GCA_006491805.2 Dysdera silvatica
TAGTAGAAGGGTGGGGGCGACATTTTTCGGATCTTGCCTAGGGCGACAAAACACCTAGAAACGGCTCTGCGTATGACGTATCTAGTGGCTCATCTAAGGTTATGAGCACTTCGAGAAGAAAGACACCAACAGCAATTTTAGTTTTAAAGGGGAGGGGAAGGAGAGCAGGGAGACCTTGATCTAATAAAGGTATAGAAACAAAAAAAAACTAAGTTTTTATCCGTAGTTATAATAATAACAAAATTTGATTATTTAAAAAAAAACGATCATTTTAAAATAAATTGAAAAACCTAGAAAAATATTGAATAAAGTGCAACGATAGTCAGTAGTAACGCTGATGTCGAAGTTAACACTGTGATGGTTCAGAAAAATTCTGTATTATACGTAAATATATTTAAAACAAACATACAAAGCGAGGAGGAAGTGAACATTTTATGCGAAATGTGTACCATATTTCAGGAAACATAATATAAGAAATATAAATTTTAATTTATTTTTTCAACATTCGGCTCCGTTTTGATTCTGGGTTATATTTTATAAATACATATTAAATTTGAAGATAACAGTAAGAGGAAAATTATCCCTACGGCGCACACATGAAAATCCAAGAAAAACGATTTAAAGAAAACTAAAAATATTCAGTATGATTGTGACCAAAAAAACTACTATTTAGAAAAAATGTCATTTTCTTTTCCTAAAACCATTTGTTTGAAACTAATACCGGATAAAGCATTCCTTTTTGGAGTATTTACCATAGTGGCACAAAAAAATAATCGTTTTACCGGGGCACCAGACGGCAAATTTGTGTTGTAGTGAATGAACATTTCTTTCACTGTAGGATACGTTCCCAAAACTTCTAGGTAGGTCGTCTTAAAGAAGAATCCAAAAATTGAAGAAAAATAATACAGTCAGACTTCGTTATAAGGTCACACCTGCCAACTTGACAAAACTGACGTATATAAGCAAGGTGACCTTGTATGTGGAATTAGAGAGAATTCAGCTTAAGTTAGGTATTTTAATCGTATATATAAACCAATATTATAAACATTATATAAAAATTAAGTTAATAAATTTAGAATAATAACTTTTAAGTTAAGAAATTTTCAAATTTATTTTGAACTTCAAAGAATTTACGCATAATAGTTTAATATACAATAATTTTTGCCACCCACGTATATATAGCTCAAACTAGAGCTTTATTGTTTTTGGAGAAAAAGAGGCGCCGTCCTCATCCTGGATTCGAACCAGGGTCCCCGCGTTGAGCCCGCGGTGTCTTGACCTACTAGACGAATGAGGACAAGAACAAACGCATTTTTCTCCGTATATGAGGATGTAAGATATTATTACCCTTCACAGGGATAACACAATTGCCAAATAATGGTCAACACAGAAAAGCCTCCGGGGCGAGATTTTTGTGAGTTTTTCGTGGGGGAATTTATTATACAATAATTTTTGCCACCCACGTATATTTAGCTCAAGCTTAAACTTTTTGTTTTGGAAAGAAACATTATACACGGACTCGAACCAGGGTCCCCGCGTTGAGCCCGCGGTGTCTTGACCTACTAGACGAATGAGGACAAGAACAAACGCATTTTTCTCCGTATATGAGGATGTAAGACACTATTACCCTTCACAGTTCGTTTGTTCTTGTCCTCATTCGTCTAGTAGGTCAAGACACCGCGGGGACCCTGGTTCGAGTCCAAGATGAGGACGGCGCCTCTTTTTCTCCAAAAACGAAAAAGCTCTAGCTTGAGCTAAATATACGTGGGTGGCAAACATTATTGTATAATAAATTCCCCCACGAAAAACTCACAAAAATCTCGCCCCGGAGGCTTTTCTGTGTTGACCATTATTCGGCAGTTGTGTTATCCCTGTGAAGGGTAATAATATCTTACATAATAGTTTAAATGACGATGACAAAATTGTATTGCACAACGTCTCTTTGCTATTACATTGTGTTTTGCAAAAACTGCTTGTGATTGGTTATATTTCTTAAAAGTATGAGTAATTTTTTTATCCGCAAATGATAAAGTTTTTCGTCTCATGCGACATATCGCACACAAATATGGTGAAGCAGATGAAATTCTCTATGAGAAATTACTCCTTGCAAATACATCCCGTGGTTGTTTTGTCTCTAGCTCAATCTAGTCCCAAAAGCTTGACTGGAGAAGGGAAGAACAGATTCTTGAGAAAAAACACCACCCACTAAACCCTCTCCCCTTCTCTATTTTACTACAACACCTCCCCGCCCCAGACCTCACAGGGTAATGAGTGCTTGACAATATCGTATTATTGAATTCGCAGAACTTGAAATCACCTTATAAACGGATTTCCGTCCAGAGCCCGGCCATATAAGCAGTAAAGTGTAACACAGAATTCCTATTCAGTTAACCTGGACTTTGAAAAGTGGCTATACGTACGAGATGATCTTATATCGAGGTCCAATTCTAAATAAAATATATAGAGATTTCCATTTGAAATTTTATTCCCCCCCCCTCTCCCCTTAGAAGAGGGCGGCTTGGTTGTTATAAAAAAAAACTTGAAAATACTAACTTTTATTCTGACCAATTTTTGAATTGGATGCATATTTTCTGAGATATTTATATTTTTCGTTATAAATAGATCGTCCTATGTGGCGACCCCCACTTTGCCAGAAAAGGCCTTGTCTTTTTCACATTCTTATGGCAAATGAATTTATAGGCGTGAAGATATTCCACTTCATCCTTGACTTTCACTCTTATAATAAAATTAAATAAATATGTAGAACTTGCCGTTAAGTAGTTTTGAAGTTTGTTGTTGCCACAACGGTTGTGCAAATTATTGAAATTTTCTTCCTTTCTTTGCATCATTGGCACTATGCTTTTCTATTGTACCAGTAATTGAAGAAATTGTAAAGTACTTGTCATCTAAAATGGCACATCTATTTGTGTATTCATCAAATTTCCTTACGCTACTAGAATTAGCACTGTTGCCGTTGTTATGATTCATCGCAAAAATGCATTTAGCTACGAAAACTAAAAACAGGGCAAGTTCAAAGCAACGAGTTGAGATTTATGAAGAAACCGATTAATTTGGAACATCAAAAATTTCAACACGGTTGTATGACAAGTAAGTGACATGATATAAGTAAGACAATAAAGCATGTGACCTCATTCTCATATACGCGTATGATCCGTTATCACCGGGAATAAAAGCTGTATTTCATTGGTTTTCTATTTCGTGGGAAAGTTTTCAAGTTAAAGAACGTTTCGGTCACCCGGGATATTTTTCACATAGCGATAGCGACACAGCCGACAGTTATACAAACTCATATATCTGGTCAAGATGGCAAATGTACTTTGGCGAGGGAGAACAAGGGTCATGACGTTTTATTGCTCTCGGAGCGAGTCCCTTTGAATATAAAGATGGGATGTACTTGTAAACAATTACGGTACGAGGAAAAGTACAATTTAGGAAGGGCAAATGCTTAAGTACTATCTACTTAAAAAAATCATGAAGTCGACCTTCGAACATCATCTGTTTAGCCAAGTGGCTAGAATTGGAAGTTAAAAATTCCAAACTAAATGCATTTTACCTAAAAATTTGTATTTTCGATACGAAATACAAAATACCTAGAAATTTGTATTTTCGATACAAAATACAAATGTATCGAAAATACGTATTTCAAATACATGTATTTTCGATACTGCCCAGCTCTGCCCAGTACTATGGTCAGAGGCGGATTTACGATTTTGCCGCCTAATCTCGCTAAACGTAACTACAGCGACATGGCAGAGATTTTGGTGTCTTTATCGAATTCTTAATTTGACGCCTTTGGCGCTATTTTCAAATTCGGGTTTTCACAAGTATGTATTCGCGAATTTGTAGCCTTTTGAGGGTCTCTCAAGATGGCGCCCATGTCAACTGTCTTTCTGCCAATGCTTAGTTATACCTCTGAACATAACAAATCAAAATTAGTAATTCCATTATCCAACAAAAAATTCACGCCTTCGCAAACTTTTCATTAAAAATTTGCCTCCGTAGGCTATAGCCTACTTAGCCTATTGGTAAATCCGCCACTGACTATGGTGGGAAGAAAACATAGTAAGGCAATGAAAACCTTACCATTACACTACTGTAGAATAGTGAACTTGCATTTTCCCAAGGAACCTGAACCTCTTAAAAAACCAACCTCCAGTTATTCGGTAAGCGCATTTTTCTTGGTGGTTCATGGGATGGGGGGACAACGTTAGGAGTCGCACATAGGTTAACAACACGCTGGGACAGGCATGGGGGATCCTTTACATGTTGGAAGGCTGCATTAAATTAGCTGTTAATATTAGAAGGCCGCATTGAGTTTGCTCTAATGTACGAAAGAAGCATGTGTTTTAATTGTGTCAGTCAATTAAAGGTTAGTATTTCGTTAAAAATACTCTTCTATTTTATACTTTACTTAGGTAGATTTTAAGATTATAATACAAATAAAAAAAAAGATGAGGAGAATCATATTAATAAAAATAAAAGGATTTTTCTGCAAAATTTTAATTCGGACAAAAGGTCGCACTTAAGGGCCTTGAAGGCCGCAGGTTTCCTACCTCTGAAATGCGCCTTAAGCAAACTTCCTTAATCGATGTTGTGAGTCTGAAGAATTTGATTTTTTAAACTGAACTTCTTCCTTTTGAACCAAGAGGGCTCCCACGGCCCTATGCTTGTAGTGCACCACTGAGGAAAGTTGCCAGCCCTACGTAGGAGCCTTAAAATCTATACTAGTGTGAATCATGAATATTGATACCCTTAGTGGTACATACTTTATTGAAAAGTATCTAAGAAGACAAAGCTCATGAATCTTCAAAATAAAGTCCATCATGTTCAATGGTATTTAACCAACGTTAAGCTAAACTTTGAATTCCGACATAATATCAGCCTTTTGGCTCGGAGGAAAAGGAGTTCTGGACCCCGGTTGCCACCTCTTTGATTTCTGAAATTCCTGTCACGCAGGAAGTGAGCCATGGACCTGAAAAGATGGTAGTCACTGGGAGCAAAATCTGGGCTATAGGCTATGTGATGTAAGAGTTCCACACCAAGTTCCTGTATTTTGAAAAGGGTTGATCTTAGCATGTGGGATGAAGCGTTAAACAGTCTTAAACACTCCTTACGAACCCTGGCCACCCCATACCCACCTTCGGTACCAAGTGAATGGGACTTGCCCATGGTTTACAAGAAGGTCGTACAATGCTTGGTCAAGCAAGGTTTTGAATTCTTTTATAACAAATGTCAATTTATCCGGAATTAATCTCCTGAATTTGGAAGAAACAGGCGGTCCCCTTGTTAAAATACAACGTACAGTATTATGAGTCTTCTTGGCACCAATAAGAGACGGGTTAGTGACGTTAAGAAAATCGGACAGGATATGGTGAAGTATCAGTAACCGTTAAGCATGGTGAAGGAGTTTTAACCAATTCGCCTTTTCCCTTATGTAAAGACAATGATTATAAGGCAATGATTTCTCGCATCGATTAGTAAATTAAACAGTTCCAAAAAATCAACCCGGTTTTGAAACACTAGTAACAACAAACGTCCAACACAACTGTCTTTTAAAATCAAAATCTAATTTCCAAAAAATTGTTCCAAAAGTTTCAATTTTGGTTTCATTAGCGGCATAAAGAAAAAAATCTGTACTTGGTTTCTGATTAGGTACATTAATTAGCTTTCGGAAAGACAGAAATAGTGGCTCCATTATCAACTAAGAACTGTAACCCTGTTTTACTGTCCTTAACAAATAAGCGGCTCAATTGCTCACAAATTCCCGATACTGCTAAGTTAGGACATTTCAATTTTCGCGTCCAAATACAAAGTGAAACACATTTAGTATGATACCAGCAGTTCTCACTCTTAGGATTCAATTTATTTGATGGTCGCGTTTTGACGAACCGTCTTTCGAACAGGTATTTACGATCGCGACTTAGTAACAGCTGAATCCGAGCAGATAATTCATTAATTTGTTTCTGTAAGCTCTCACGTGTCAAATTCTGATTATTTTCAGAAACTACAGGCATGCTATACAAAAATGGTAAAGCCTAGCAATTAGTTTACCGAAAGCAATGGCGCATTCACAGTAGATGAATGAAAAGGTCACTGCCAATATCGGAATAATACAGGAATCACAAACAAGTCACTCACCTTAAATCCCTTTGAGCATTGAACTGACAGGAGGGAGTATTGAAGGGAAAAAGGGAAGCCGCGCAGCAGGGGGGGCATCCTCCATCTTGGTGATTACAAAACAAACGAATTTGATAAACGTTAACACGCTGATATAGTATCGTTCCTCCGCTAATTTTTTGAGTAGAAATAGAGAAAAAAAGAATAGTTGTTCTTCATGGATGATCGTTAATTTATGGAAGTAAGTATTTTGCTCCTTTACGCCATTTCGTTGACTTTCAAACGCTTTTAACAGTCAATACAAGACATCAGCATCCATCACGACTGGTTGTTGACTGGAGGGAGTTGATGAGACTAAACCCCCTCCCCTCGAAATTATAAAAAAAATGCAATCTCATATTAACTTCGCATACATAGACTTAATTTTTTGTTTTTTTTCGAAAGGAAGAGTTTTGCCCCCCCTTCCCCTTTTGTGCTAAATATTTGGTGTTTTTAAAGTGATAATTTAATCACAAAATACTCAAACTTCTGCAATAGTAAAAAATATGGAAATCGACTAATTCAAAAAGATTTTTAAAAAATTTACAAAAAATAAGTGGATCTGGTGAACTTCCTTTCCTTTATAGTACAGTCCAAGTCTGTTATAGCGAACCTCAATGGACGGAACATTTGGTTCGCTATACCCGATCCGAAAAAAAAAGTATGATTTCTCAGAATATCTTAAAAAAATGATTATCATTGTTGCACCTACCAAGAGACGTGAATAATAATTCTAATTAAAAAAATATTAGGTGTTAAGTACAATTATGTGGCGTTGAACGTTTTTTCGTTCTTTTTCAGTTTCACCATGCGATAATTATACACGACTATACATTACTTAGCATAAACGCCATGGTGTAAACCAGCGGTTCCCAAACTTTTGAATCCGCGACTCACTTTTTAAAACGTCGATCTGTCGCGCCCCACCTGTTTCTAACCAGGGACGTATCCGGGAGATAGATTCCCCCCCCATTGAAAGAAAAAATCCTGGTTGCTTACTTGGCTTCCACAGAAACTACTTTTTTTTTTAAATTCCGTTTTCAATTTTTAAAAAATGAAAATGAGCATATTTCAAAAACATTTCGTGCTACACCAAAAATCGGCCCGCGCCCCACTGTTTGAAAAGCATTGGTTTAGGCCCTTCCCTCGAAATACAGTACTTCCCTGTAAAATGCACATTTACAATTACGAATGATCATTTTTGGTACAGAAAATTAAAATTGATAGGTAAAAGAACACAGGTGCAATAACGCGTAAAGGTATTGATTTCTGCCATAATAATCTAGCAAAATACCCATCAGGAGGTGTTTTGGGGATTGTAACCCCCCATTGCAATGAAATTTTGTATATTTAACATAGGAATATGTGAGTTGTAGCTCTGTAACACCCCCATTGAGCCTATAACCCCTTATGGACTTTCTGCCTATGCACCCCCTCCTCCGAATTTTTTTTCAGTCGCAGACATTGATAAAGTTCATTGTATTTTATTTTAATACGTCTGGAGGTTCGCTATATCCGTATAAAATAGCGTTATAGGTAGAGGAAATTGGACGGGATCTAAAAGTTCGTTACAAGCCGGGTTCGTTAAAGCGGGATTTGACTGTACATTGTTAAATATCATTACACCTTTTTTTTTGTGTGTGTGAGTTAATACTTTTTGTTATGTTAAAAAGTGGTCAATTCATTAATAAAACAAGCTGGTCGCCGTCGTCTGGACAACACTTGAATCAAGTGGGGAAGAGAAGGTGGAGTAAAAGCAGTGGAACAGCTTGACAGCCATCTTGGTAATGGTAAACCGCAGAAACCTCTCCCTTCCCTGCATCCCACTATCTTCACACCCCACCTAGTAACAATTACCCACGAACCACGGCGCCGTGCTCCCTCCCGTCAGTTCAATACTCGAAGTTAAATCCGAAGTGCAGTGGTGCGAACACAGCCATACACGGAGATATATAACTAACAGGCATGAATGCAGTTCTACCGGTACTCTCGAAAATATATTATTGTAAACACTAGCTGTGAAACTGAATTGCTTCAGTTGATCGCAAATACTTTTTCCAAGAACATCGCCAACGGATTCAATAAAACCAAGAACTCCACTTCAAAATAGCGTAAATTCAGTATGCGAGTCAACGGTTTTTAGCTCCTTCGAAGCGGTGGAACTATATCTAGTTAATTAAGCATCGTTTGTGGCGCAAGGTCAGATGTCGAAAATTCGAGGCAATCAAATTGTAAGATTATTGATTGAAATAGGCAGTTCGACAAAACTTGGGTTATTTGCAAACTAAACATAAAATTAACGAAAACATTGCTAATTAAGCTTAAATAAAAATTAATCAAAGCCGAACCACTTACTCGGAAGTCTATACAGCTATTCTAAGTATTTGGAGGGAGCGCAAGTGTGTGTGTGTGTGTGGAGAGTTCATGGGCATAGCATTTATTCGAAATTGAAAAGTACATCATCCGGAACGTCATTACTCTACACAATAGAGTCACGATTATTGAAATGACACAAGTTTATGAAATAATATATACTGTGCATATATCATAAAGGTCTTTCCCATCATTTTCACTTTCAAGTTTTTTATGATTTTACTTATGCATAAATTCAAAGCGATGTAAAAGATCCTTTATTTTGCTCTTCGTTTTTAAGTTTTTAACTAAATAAAATTTGATTTTTTTTTTTTTCGAATTTTGCGCCATTACAGAATTTGCGCTATAGACACGGGGAATGCGGCCCTGAATCTACAGTAAACTTGTGTCGATCTGCACTCCCCGAAGAAGCGCCCCTTCACACCTTTTTTCATTTAAAATTCTGGAAAAAAAGTCAGTCAAACGGCTCTGTCCCCCATTAAACACCGAAAAGTAATAAAAAATTTCGTAGTCAACTAAACTGAATTTATAAAAATGCCGTTATCATATCTTACAATAATGAATATAAGGTAATCATAAATGTCGTACCTTTACGATCCTCCGCGATTTTCCGCTGCATTTAAGGGGGCGAAACGACAGAATTTTATTTCTGATAGTACGGCGTGAGAGGAGACATGAGCGTAACTAGCTTCGATTTCGAAGTCTAACGGGGCTAATTTTTTCTAGGGTTCAGTTCCCTAATTACACTCAATGGAGGGGGCGCCAAAAATCGTTGTGCCCAAGGCGCTTCCTACCCTAAATCCGGCACCACCCCGGGGCCCACCACGTTAAAAAAAATACTTGTATTTTTAGGACATTTCGTTTCCGAATTAGATTTTTTACTTCTAAAGTCTGAAAGTATTAGACAACAATTATAGGCTACTCATATTATAAAAATTAATGCAAAGAAATAAGAGTGAGAAAGAGCAATAATGCGTGGTCAAAACTTTTATTTCCAGCCTTTTGTGCAAAGTTTGTGTCCATTGAATCGAACTTTCCTACAAAAGAAAAAGCTAACTCAGCAAACATTATTAAAAAAACAAAAAAAAAACTGCTGCAACCAAAGTGCCCAAAATACAAGTTTATGAGTAACTGCTCATTTACTTACTGTATGAAATATCGGAATTAATAACATTTTAAAATGTTCAGTACATTGAGTCTGGTGGAGTGAACTTTACCTATACAATATGGCGTTGGGGGAGGAGCCCACTATGTTCTTAATCCAGTCCTGGCTGGATGTCCTGGTTTAAACCCTAATGATATCAACCATTTGCTTTTTTTCCCACCAATCTGTATTCCACGGGTTTATTTTCTGGGCAGCAGAAGTTCAGATCCATCAGAAAACTCTTATCCTTACACTGCACGTGCAGTCTAATTCTATAAAACACAAACTAATCTGATAATATAGGCACTATCGTAACAAAGAGTGGAAAAAATTGTTAATTATTATTACTGAATATTTTGATATTACACATTATAACTTACGTAAACATGTCTATGCAAAAACAAAAAAAATCGGAGGAATACTTGATTAGCCTTGTTCTCTGTCCAATTTATTTCCAATACCAAGTTATTGTTTGTTTGAAGTTTTACGGCTCAAAGACTACAGTGGTCATGCTGTGCCGGGACCTACTGTTTTTCGAGGAATCCGAACCTCTTATGGCATAGGGAACCAAACTTTGGACTACAGTGAGGAGTGCGATCTTTGAGTAAGTATTCTTTGCACTGTTGGGAGCATAGGCATAGAGTTATATGGGCCCCGAGCCCCCCACTCCCACCAATAATTTGAAATAAATTGCAATTTTACATATACTGTAATGTAGAAATGTACAAAATATTGCCCCAATAATTTTAAAAACTCTATGCTGATAGTTAGGAGTCAAGCCTGGATTAACAGCACACTAGGTGAACACGTTACCACACTGTGCAACTGCAGGGCAAGTACCAAGTTATTGAACAACCACTCTGCAACTACTGAAAAACTATTTACACTGAGGTAGCTTTAGTTCCAGTTGCAACTGAATGCAGCTTGTCTTCCTTTAATCTTTGTTGCTCTAATTGAAAAGGAGCAACTTTTGTTACTGGTAACAGGAACACACACAGCTCAAGCTCATTAAACAAATGCAAATGAAGTTTTCAATATAGAAATTCTCAAGAATATAATTATGTGATTCATTTTCAAGGATTTTAGAAATACGTGTATATGAAAATTCGAAGGAAATTAAATAATGTAGTTTAGCAAATTTTTTTAAATTGTTCGTAAAGGGGTTAAAGTTGCATTTGAAGCTTTAGGCTTGGGCTCAAATTCCAACGAAGTATTTCGTGCTCTAATTGCAAGTCTTTAGGCTCAGGAGGACTCTGACCTCAAACTCACCTCTAATGCGTATACATTACTCAAATTGGAGTCTTCAAATTATAGATTTGAAGGCTAAACAGCATTGTTTGTATATTTCATGTCCAAAGACTGCAAATATGGACAATCGAAGATGGCATGGACAGCTTAATATGACTGTAAGATATATTTATATGCAGCATGTAAATGTATCTGTGTAAAAGTATAAAACTATACACATGACTGATATATTTATGTGAAGCCAAGCTTGCTGTAGTTGAACTTGACCTGGCAGTAAATGTAACCACTGAGAAAACCACAGCTAATAATTCCAACTCACCCACCATATAGAAAAGAAGCTGCTGATGAAATAAATTATGTATTTAAATTATTGACAGAAATATCAAAGTGCAGAACAGGACATTGCACCCTCTTGGGTAGTTGAAATGGCAAATATATACATATTCAAAATGTTTTTATCCTTGACGTAACAAAATCACAATCATACCATCCTCAACATGACATCATGGTACCCTTGACATCATAGCTTCCTCCAGGAGCAGACTGGGCCACCAGTCCGTTACGCCCTCATGGGCAATAGGACCTTGTGCCTTCGAATAGGCAAGGACTCGTGCCCTCCAAAAATCCAAGGTATGCGCTCTTTGAGATAACCCAGTCTGGCTTCCTCAACAAATAGATAAGCCTCGACATTAAAAATTCCTTAACAGGCCTCTTTTTTTTTTGGCATCACGGCAACCTTAATATGGTACCTTTAACATCACTGTATTCTTGACATTATGGCTTCAACACATACACACTCTTCTTCATATAGAATTTTCAACAGAACATCTTTGGTATCATGGCAACCATAAATTGGAATCTTAATGTCATATTATACATGTAATATTGTGGCATACATTCAACACAGATACATGTAACATCCTTGGTATAGATTCCTCTTCAATAAAACATTCTTACTATGATATCCTTGATATCATGGATTTCTAAACATGATGCCCTGAACAATGCATTTTGTCTTCAACGGAGCATTCTCAATGTGATCATGACACCTTTAACAATGAGAGAAAGTGGCAAAAACTTCATCCAATAGTAGTAATTCAATGACTGAACTCTATTTTCCATCTATTTTAATATCCCACTCATATATTTTAATTTCTAGATATATATCAGATACATTTTATATATATTTAAATTCCTGGGCTCTTTCTGGAAAACTACAATATAGCAACCAATTAACGTATTACCATTACATACTGTCTGCCCAAATTCCGTTTCAAACTTCCCCAGGTTTTCCAGATCAAATCTTGTTTTCTAGTCTCTAACTACAGTAAACAATACACAACACATTAAAATGAGTAATAAAATTAAGTTTTAAGACTATTAAGTCCAATAACACAAACCCCAAAGCCATTTATAACTCAATTACAGTGAATTTACAAATACAAAAATTGTATTAAAAAATGCATTTTTCTATGCTAAAAACTCGCATTATCTATAATATTTTCATTGGGTCCTTCTTGAGTTCACTGTAACAGAGTTTGAGTATATAATCGCAAAGCTGATGCTTTCACTTTTTATTCCATTTAAAGTGTGTATGATTACAAATAAGGGAAAGGAGATTGATTAAAGGTATGATTAAAATCATAATGGATAAATCTTGGCTAAAAGGCTCCAACAAGGAATTTAACAAAATTTATTGAAACTACTATTACATCATAATCAGCAACAAACTGTCCTTGAACAAAATTAAGAAAAGCTAGTAGAACAAAAATCGAGTATATGCAAAATCAATATCAAAGAGTATATTCAAAACAAACAGTGACATGTTTTTGTAATCAACCAAAGAAAATTATGCATATTATATGTAATTACGAAAGTGACATATGAGCTTATTCGATTACTGATTATGTCATAATTCTGCACAACAGACAACTCCTCAAATTCCCACATCTTATAAATTTTTAGGAATAATCGCATAGCTTTTTTGATAGTAAAAATCTATT
Source organism: Dysdera silvatica (assembly GCA_006491805.2). Classification (NCBI taxonomy): domain Eukaryota; kingdom Metazoa; phylum Arthropoda; class Arachnida; order Araneae; family Dysderidae; genus Dysdera; species Dysdera silvatica. The sequence continues at coordinate 34,998,990 of QLNU02015270.1, forward strand.
AATGACTACTAAGTTAGATTGCATTTAATGGTAACATCAATCAAATCTTAATGATAGTTATAGCTACTGGGAAGTGTTTTCCATTCAAAACAAAGCCATCTAATATTTTCTAAATTTGAAACATTTAAGTCTTTCGTTACACTCTGCTTTTCAAACTACTTTTAAACAGTCATCTTTAAAAATGGCTCTACAACTTTTCAAACTAATTGAACCAATGATACATAGAAATATCACACACAAGAAGCTTATATATATAAAGTATAAAAATTGGTATTGTTCTTTCTTGCAAGTAGTGTGAAATTAGTTTTTTCTTGTAAATATGGCATTGGTAATTTTTCCTTGTGTGAAATCAATATTTTTTTCTCTCGTAAGAAGTGTGAAATCAATATTGTTTTTTCTTGAGAAAAGTATGAAAGTAGTACTTTTGTTCCTTGTTAAAAAGCATAAAATTAGTACTGTTCCTTCTTGTAAGGAATGTGTGAACATTAATAGATAGTAAATTGAGAAACACAGTATTATTCCTTCTTGTAGGAGGTGTGATTTAGTATTGTCCTTTCTTGTAAATATGAAGTTAGTATTATCCTTTCTTGTAAATATGAAGTTAGTATTGTTCTTTCTAGTAAGAACTATGAAATTAGTACAAAAGTAAATGAGATTAAAGCAACACATTTGCAATCCCGAAACTTTACAGAGAAACTCCGAAACCTTGATGCGTTACAGACAATTTAGTGCATGCAAAATGTAACTTAACCAATCATGCTTAAAGACTCGTTATAACCTCAAGGTATAGAACAAAAAAAAATCTAATAAAATTTTATATAAATCAAAGATTGAACAATCTGATAGCACTTTTTCACATGAAAGTCATTTAAAATATAATTTCAAAAAACTCTTAGCTGTGACTTCTTTCCTTGTTCAGTGCAAACTATATATCTTCACGAAATTTTATTTTTTTCAAGATATGAAGTTCATGAATTTTGATAATATGTTATTAAATACATTTATTACACTTTAACCTTGACTTCTCTTTCGTATTTACGTAATTTTTAAGTTATAAAACAAATTAAATGGGTTAATGAACCTAAATTCAGTTTCATAGGTTATACTTTTGTATTAGTTATATAGAATGCTTTTTTTGTAAGTTGTAAAACATTTGAAAGCAGTTAAAGAAAACATTAAATTTTAGTTTTCGTACATTTTCAAAGGGTTTTTAATAGTATTCAAAACTGAGCAGATGTATAGGCTTGAGGAGTGACTGCACGTCAACATATTGATTATTCATTTACCAGACAGCTGCTCATAAAGTTTTGGGACATAATCATCCCACTGGGCCTGATAGAAATTACCGGCTATTGGCTGACCCAAGTTGTACTTTTTGGCAAAATTACGGATCTTAAAGCAACCTCGATGATCGCCAGATGTATTAGTGAGCTTCTTCTCATCACAATTCAAGCTTCCGGGCTGTTTAAAAGCTAAGAAGATATAGCGGTGGAGTCCGGTGCCATTTGGAGGACCTGATCCAACATATTCAGACAAGACTGTGCCTTTGCTCACATCAGAACCGGGGATGTTAACAACCAACCAATGGTGCCATTCCCTGTATTTGGGTTGCTGCCGGCTGGGTGCATCGGGATCGGTCATGCAGAAAGTATACAGGGCATCGGCTTCAGTTGGAAAAGAAATGGTCGTAGGTGGATTCTTCACCTGGGTCGGAGTCAGTTCGTTACCGAGGTTCACAATTTGGTCTCCATATTTTATCTCAATAACAGCCGGAGGGACAACATCAATAACGTCGGGAACAATGGCGTGTTCTTCCATAGCTTTTATTCCAGACATACAACGAAATGCACCTGAAAATCAACATAAATACTTTTACTGCTGCCATAACAGCACATGAAAATATTAGCTTTCACAAATCACTTACAGACATTGACGTAACTTGGGGAAGGCCATTCACAAGGGATTTGGGGAGAGGGGGTCTAGAGTTAAACCATAACCGTAGTTATTTGGGCATGTCACACCCCCCCCCATCTAATAATTCAAAGTTGCAAATTTACATATACTTTAATGTACATAATAGAGGACAATGCAGAACAATCTCACCCGACCAAATGTCAACTTAATCGACAAAGCTCCTCCTATACTATTAAAATTAATCGGAGATTTTTTGGGTGTGGTCGAAGTGTGAATGTGATTTTTTTAGCATAGACGATGTGCGCAGTAGTTGTACCATAGCGTCCATTCAACCATTTTGTTACTGTCTGCGTTTCCTCATGGTAATGTTTTGTGAACTGCAATGAAAAACTCATGAATGTCTCGTTATCAGTATACTGTCTAGGTAACCGAAAGGGTACAAGGCACCATTGCACCGTCCATCAATGTGGGGATGTGGAAATCGCTAGCTCCATGGTTACTGTTTTCAGTCAAAAACAATATGACAACTCATTAATGTCTCAGTATTATATCTAATTAAGTAACTGAAAGATATAATACAAATAGGTAATCATCAGTATAATACAAATAGGTAGTTCATTTATAAATGATCATAGCAGCCAGAAATAAAACGAACGCGTAAAACGACAAATAATGACAACATAATCCGGGAAGGAGGTTGACCTGCCTTTAGTGACAAAGCAAGCATGGAATTCATCTGTACTGTGGCCACATTTTTAGCGAAAGCTTCCGAAAACATAGGCTAGTCTTTTTTTTATACATTTCTAAACATTCCAGGCTAATCCAGTATGACGTCACAGAACAGAAGTCACAGCAAGTAAGAAGAAAGTTGCCATTGGTCACTAAATGGTGAAATTGCTATGCAGTGATGCCTACATAATATGTGCAAGGCCATAGCAAGGGTAGGAGTGGAAGACCCAAGACAGGGACGCAGGCAAGGAAGGGAGTAAAATTAAAATCGGCTGAAATAATTCATGGAAATAATATCTGTGACTAGGGGACGCAAGCTAATCTAGCTATGGTGCTGATTATGTGACTGGGCCCCTCCTTCCCTCCCATAAGTCTGAAAGCTCTATGTTGCTGATTAAACCCCCGTTCGAATTCTTTCATTGGCTGTAAAACCAAGTTCTTTGAAAGTTTGCCATCAAACCTCCGTTTTGAAATACTGTTCATGAGAGAGGACTATAGCTCATCTAACAACTATGGATAAAAAAACTTGGTGACAGTAAAGAACACGTTACCCACTTCGTCCTTTTGAAATCGTTGTAAATTAAACTAGATGGGGATTGTCACGTGATACAAGGGCTGGGCTTACGGTGTTAGCGGCCCTGGAAAACGCTTTGACAAAACAAAATTGATTTCCTGATACTTGCAATACATTTTTGGCGGCCCTAAATTTCAGCTGCCCTGGGCAGCCACCCAGCTTGCACCCCCACTAAACACGGCTCTGCATAACATACTCTGACATCACATACGTCTGTACGATGCAGTGAAATGTAATACGATATATCATTTACTGTTTACTTCACGTTCATACTCGTCCTGTTTTGTTTGTTGAATGAAAAATGTCTGAGCGTCTGAATCTTTTATTTGTTTATGGATTATGCATGTAAGGTAAGAAAACTGTGATTGAGTGGCCATAAAAGAGGAGTTAATTGCGTCCCAGTGTCCAAAGGGCAAGAAACGGGCGAAAATGTGTGCATACTTTTTTAGGGTTGGGAGAAAAAAGGGAGGGAAGTTTTTAACTTTTGTAGGGTTGGGAGGGAAGAGAGGGGGGAAGAGGAGAAAGGGGAGGGTTATTGTTTTTTATTTAGGGTTGGAGGGAAGGAAGAATTGAGAAAAATCACAAAAAATGCCGTAAACATGGCGGCTAGTCATTTCGTACCTACTGCCAGTTTTGGAAACACTGGCTAGAATTGCTTGAGTAACATGTCGTGTACTAGAGCCAAAAACCTCTTTAGGGAGGAAAGCATAATGCTTAAAATCCAATTCAGACTTCTAAAACAATTGTTGTGGAATTGGGGTAAGTCAGTCACTAACCTAACTGAAGTGGGCATTTAGCCTTCTCAAGAATAAAACTTAGCCCCCTCCCTCGGAAGTTAGTTACACTAATAGTACGTGTAAGTTTATTATAATCGGGGTGGGGGGAGCCCCCATTCTTGTGTCCGCCAGTATCATAAACTTCAAGGCTAGTTATGCCTAACGTGACCATTTATTTTCCCCTCAAGAGCGGGACATACAATGTCTATTTTAAAAATAAGCAGGACATCTATTAATTTTTAGACGTAGTATATTATTAAAAGCGTTTAGTTTTCATAGTTTTTATTTATTAATGGAAAGAATAGGAATGAATATGTGAAAATAAATAATTTATGTGGTCTTATATTTTTCTGAAGAACAAATTTGCTTAAGTATATTTGGATTTGATTTTAAATAAGAATAAAATTCTTGGCGTGAGCTTCACCGAAATTGACTTTAATAATTATCATTGCTTTAGGAACTTCGCGACTAACGGCACTGTGTTTTCACTTTCGTCCGCCTTGGCCGAAAGAGAAAAGGCCTTTTCTACTGGTGCGTGGTGCGAAATGGCTTATAAATATATTCAACAATTCCACGAAGTTAAGCATGATTGAATTATTGGTGTGAAAGTGTCTGAACAATTCCACATAATGACTTTCAATTGAAACATTCCCAGTGTTCCATTCTGTCAATTCCTGCGGTGTAATGTAGTTATAAGTGAATACTCAACTAATACTTCTGATAACTTGGTCACAATTAATAAATCCCTTTTCAATCAATACATCCATTACACTTTTTTTCCCATGTAGGTATTTTAGTTAAACTCGCCCATTAAAATATTTCTATTCTTCCATTTTCTGTCAATACTATGATTAGATAATTGACAATAACATCTAATGTTTCGCCTGGTTGATCTTGAAATTCTAAAATTTTGACTTCTATTCCTTTGTGTGGCAAAAGAAGAAGACTAAAACAGGGAATATTTTCATGGACCCGTGGTTTGAAGCATTAGTTAATATAGTAACACGGTTGCATTCACTGAGGCAGTCTTTTAATTTGGCTATTACTATTGGCTCTAGCACATTTACAATATTAGCTTCTGTTTCCATACGAGAACATCTAACTTTCTGTTCAAAACATGCTTGAATTAACTTAGAGGCACAATCATTTGAGCAAAAACTGTGGTTCTCTTGCACCTTATGGAGGCGTCTTCTGTTGCAGCAACTTCCAGATCTTACAAAGTTGATGAATACGTTTTCTTAAACAAATTGAACATCAAAGAATCCGAATCAGTAGCAAGATCGGAATTTTTATGTTTTTCTGATCTTAAATGTTAATATCGCTGGCACCTCCATGGGCTATGCTAAATTCTGTACGACACTTTTCACATCTGACAGGGTTAATTCTTTGCTTTGTAAACGGATACTTCGTTTCTAAGTTAACATTAAAAGTGCGCTTGCGTGTGGGCATTCTTAAAATGGAGGAGGTAACGTAAAGAAATTTAAATTGACTACAATAACACACGTTAGTAAAAAAAAACCCAATCAAACGTCAAGCAAGATGCGCGAGTTTGCAGGCTTCTGACCGACTTACATATGTGTGTGAGACGTATTAAGCATGCCCCACATCGCCGTGATACTAGGGTTTCTCTCTTTCTGAAAGCGGGACATTTCGGCGCCCCGAAGCTTTGCTTGGGGACAACGGGACAGGCTACCTAAAAACGGGACGTATGGTCAGGTTAGTTATGCCAATATATACATAACAATAGGCGTAATCTGGCGGGGGCAAGCGGGACGCATACCCTCCAATTCGTTTAGAACAGAAGCAAAATAATTTTTCTTCACCCAATCTTAGGTTTCTTTTTATTTTTGCACCCCCTTCCACCCCCCAGTTTACACCATATTTAACCCTCAAATTACGCCTATGTACGTAACCTTATAAAATATTATAAAGAAATTAAAAGCAAGTCACTTTTATAATTCTTGATGCCTTTAACTAAACAAGACCTTAGGCCGCCTGTAAAAAGCATTATTAATGGAGAGTAATTATCACTAAAGTTTACCTGATCGACGCAATTTAAACGAATTCGTAGAACAGTTTACGGTTAGTAATACCGGGTCATTTTTCCATAAGCAATGGAGGATAAAATAAACCGGAGGAGGAGGAAGCATCGATAAACAGAACGGGATTGGGCTATGTCAGTAATCGAGACAGGAGTAGCACAGAAAGCATATAGCTAGGTGCAGGGTTAGGAGAGGTAGTTATAGGCCAGTGGGGGTTATAGGTTTTGGGGGTTGTAACCCCCATTTCAATGAAATTTTGTATATTTAATATAGGAATATATGAGTTGTAGCTCTGTAACCCCTCCCATTAAGCCTATAACACCACCTTATGAACTTTCTGCCTTCGCCTATGGTTATACGCCCCTAACCAATTAAATATTTTAACAAATTATGTTTGATAAGTCCTTGGGCTTCTGCGCTGGTCGTTCAACCGTTTCAGCGAGCGCTGAAGAATGATAGAGAAAGAGACTAACGTATTCCCTACACGAAAAGGTTGTGCCCTAGTTTCCGTCATATTTTCGGTTTCGAATGTCTCCATGTAAACTATTCTGCAAAAAAAAAAAATCCAAGACAAATGTAATGGTATTCACGAGACCGGCAACGTGACGCCACTTTTTGATGCTCGCCTTTCGTATATTATTCTTCTGTTCTCACTGCGCCATTTGTTCTCCTGCCCTTTGCCCTGGCTAAACGGGGGTTAAGTTAATCTATTTCCTTCCTAAAAGACATTTACAGACTTTTTTAAAGTCTTTAGCCCCATATCTTGTGAAAATAAACCAGTGAATTATACTTAGCACCCCCATCTAAAAAAAAAAAAACCCTATTGAGGTTTTTGGCTAGGTTCTTCTACAAAGGTGTATTATGGGGCACGCACAAGATGCCTTGTTATTATTATTACTATTACAGTAAAACCTCGATTATCCGTCAGACATGGGACCAGAGCCTTGACGGATAATTGAAAAGACGGTTAAGCGGAAACGGGGAAATTTACAGTACAATATAGTACATTTTTATTAAAATTATACAATTAAAAAAAAATACGTTGTGAAATTTGCTGAAGGCACAAACGAAGTTTATTTGAATCTGAAAGGGGGAGCACTTTGAGAACGTGCTTGAATGAACTCCTGATAAACGACGGTGTCCAGCTGCTCAAGTGATGGTTTTTTTTTCTTCTTCCTCCCTGTTATGCCACCATCATAAGTAAGTTTGGAGCATGGCTTCCGATTTTGTCGGTATCGCTTAATACTATCGAATGCCTACGCCATAGCTACACTCAATTATGAGCTATACTGATTGGAAATTTCCGCGGATGTCCAAATTATCCGCTTTCCGTCGAGCCCCGCCCCTTACATACTGCGCATGCGCAGCGGTGACCTCATGTTTTGACGGGAGCCGAACTATATGTGGGTTAGGACAGTGGCGTGCTGTGACATTTTTCTTTAGGAAAGTAAACATTTATTTTTTGCTTTGTGATATTTTCCTTGAAAACTTCGCTGGCCAAAAGATCTTGACCTAAAGTATCCAAAATATAAAAAGCTTGCTTTCGTGCTACTAGATGGCAGTACCATCCTTAACATGAGCGATCCTGGAATAGGGTTTTTCAGCATTTTTTTTATTCGATTCAGTAAGTCGAAAAATGAATAAATTTAAAATATTTCTAATTTTCGTGCAGTATTTAACTTTTAAATTTTTTTAAAGCTCGACGTCAAAAACAGAGCGCGAAAACGACCTCAACCTGGCGAAGCCAGCTGTGACGTCACTCCTTTCTCGTCAGCCGCGCAATACAGTCAATGGGGAACCGTTTTCGGTCACGTGATTTTTTTGGCTGTTTTCAATTTTTTTTCCCCCCAAAATTTCACTTCGTTATTCGTAATCAGTGATATTTTATTATTCAAAAATTATAATTTTTATTCGTTTTTAAAAACTGCTGAACAACCCTATTGCTTCCCAGATTAAAATTATTTCCTGCTTATTTGGCTTAAAAAGTTGTACCTTTACATTCTAAAATTTATGCCATCCTTTAACATAAATTCTTTCTTTCCTCTTTACTTTAAAGTATTCTTCGAGTTTTCTAAACTCATTATAGACATAGTTCACTCCTAGGAATACAGAAGCATGTAGCGACCACTCATCCTAACACTTCATTGTAAAAATAACGACTTGACTGAATGAGTGAACATGCGGAAATAATATGAAATAAAAAGATGGATAGCATTTATTTATTTGTACCCCTCTGTTTATCTATATGTGCTACATTATTAAAAAAAAAAAATCAAGCATCTTATCAACTTACCGTGTTCAAAATTCAAGAGGGCAAAACATATTTGCTTCTCTCCTTATCAGTGAGATAAGTAATTTTTTTTTTAGAGAACAGTGTCTTCGTTGTACATTGCTTGATAATTCTGATAAAAGGTCACATTTTGTAAAAAGATCTTCAGAATCATAAGTAAATTTTCAGTGGATCTTAGTTTTAAATATATTGAATAAATTAGTTTTTAAATTGTTATTCACTTATTTTTATATGTTTGTTTGATATGTATGAAAATATGTTTATTGTATGTGTCTAGGTATTTTCAAATTAAAAACTATGGAAGACCATGCCGTAGTTCCTGATCTTATCGATGTGGTGCCTCCTTATGTCATTAAAATCAAGTACGAAAACGAATCCGTTAACTTTGGAAATGAGTTGACCCCAACTCAAGTAAAAAATTCTCCAACGACAATCTCGTACCCAGCTGAAGATACCATTCTGTATACTTTGTGCATGATAGATCCAGATGCACCAAGCCGGACAAGCCCAATTCGTAGGGAAGTGTGCCACTGGCTCGTTATTAATGTTCCTGGAAATGACATAAGCAAGGGTGCTTCTATATACAATTATATTGGTTCAGGTCCTCCTGAAGGATCTGGTCTGCACCGTTATATTTTCTTGATTTATAAGCAAGCAGATAATCTGAATTGCGATGACATGCTGAGAAATCATCCTGCACAGCAACGCCCCAATTTTAATACTCGTGAATTTGCTAAAAAATATAATCTAGGTGAACCAATAGCTGGTAATTTTTATCAGGCCCAGTGGGATGATTATGTCCCAATACTTCATGCACAATATTTTGCTGGCAAATAAATTGTCACAAAAAGTAATGACAAATTTAAAAAGTACAAATATATATGTTCATTTATGTGCTGATTTATTATAATAAATGATTTTTCCTTGTGAAACACAAAAATTCAAATCACACTAGATTTTTTATATTTTGTGACTTTTTTTTTTTTTTGGACAACTACTGCTTTTTCATTCAGTTTTAATGTAACTAGTGCTCCTTTAACTTTTACCTCCAATATTTATCACCTAATGATGTACAGTCGAAGATTTTAACGACATGTTTTGTAACAATTTGACATCAATCCTAATTTAAAATTAAAACACATTTGATTTGGAGTTCTCTAAAATAAACGCAATTGTCAATAACAATCGGTGTAATTTCATGTCAACTGATCATACATACCCTTTATCCAAGTTCATGCAAACTGGAAGCTTTCTGTAAACTAATTTTTTAACAGATAGATACTGAGTCGAGGCCGTAGCTGGAAGGCTTCTTTAATGGGAGGGCTTAGAATTCATTAATATTTTGATGTATTTCATTAGTATTTAATAATACTAAATACACAATCAAACCTTAATTATCTAAACTTCACCAAAATGGCTAGCTGCACTAATCTTTGAGTCATCATTATTTTAGTAGACATCCAATGGTTTTGACATAAACACTCATATTTGTTTTTTAGAGTTTTGTAGTCAACAATGTAGAGTTTTCACAATTATTTGGGGGCTTAAGCCCCATATAACCCTATGCCTATAGTCTTCAGAGGGAACCAATACAAATGGCAGATATTGGATATATACAAAGATACACATACATATATATGAATATTGTTTGTTTGGCTTTTTATGAAGCTGCAAAACATCCTGGGCTATACCTAAGCCAAACATGGTAAATATACATACATATGTACATATGAATAGCGGCTGCGTGGTAATATTTTAGGGTGTGCATGAAGCCAATTCACAAAACTCAAAGTTACCATAAGCGATGTGTTTAAAAGGTGAAGCCTTCATATACACACTCTATATCATCACCACTGATATATGTATATATTTTAAGTTAATACTTGAACTTTGTGATGTTTTTCCAGGGGAAGACTTAGCCCCCCCCCCCACCAGCCTTGCACTGAGTAGTAGTAAATTATGCAAGAATATACACCTCTTTTGTGACACGTGAGGGTCAGTATGAATTTCTAAAAAGTATCGTTCGGGTTATCAAATAGTCCGGGCGTATTTCAACGCTACGTATATCACGTGTTCAGAGACCTGATGAAGGAAAGTGCCGTAATAGTATACATGGACGATGTCATGATCCTCTCAGCTGCTGAAGACGACGGAATGAACAAACTGAAAAGAGTATTGGAAACTGCAACAAGGTATGGGTTAGAAATAAACTTCCAAAAATACCAATTCCTCAAGCGTAGGGTTGAATTTCTAGGTCATATAATCGAGAACGGAACTGTCAGACCCTCTCCCCTGAAAACAACAGTCATAAAGAAATTCCCTGAACTGAAAACAATCCACAATGTCCAAAGTTTTTTAGGCATGACAGGTTATTTCCGGAAATTCATACCGAGGTATGCTCAGATTGCTAAGCCCTTAAGCAATCTATTGAGAGAGCTAGCTAAATTCGTATTCGATGCCCAGCAAAAAAAATGCATTTTTGGAACTGAAAGTGATACTGACTACCCAATCTGTTCTACACCTTTTTAGAACAGGGAATAAGTTAGAATTGCACACCAATGCTAGCAAACATGGCTATGGAGTGATATTGTTACAGCAGACAAGGGAGAATTCCATCCAATTCACTACATGAGTAAGAAAACATTGGTAGCAGAAGAAAAATACAGTAGTTATGAATTAGAAGTCTTGGCCATCATTGAAGCTCTAAAGAAATTCAGTGTATACTTGTTAGGAGAAAGCTTCAAGATAATAACAGGCTGTTTGGCTTTTCAAAAAACCATGGACAAAAAGGATTTAACGACGAAGGTGGCTAGATGGGCATTATCCTTAGAAGATTTTAAGTATGAAAATACATCAGTCAGATTGACAAATGAAACATGTAGATGCACTGAGCAGAAATCCAGTCATGATGATTAGTATAGACCAAAACGTTACACACATAAAATAAGTATGGCTCAGGAGGAAGACAAATTTGTGAACACAATGAGAAAACTACTAGAAAATAATACAGCCGGAGAGTACTCCGTGAAAAATAACATCCTTTATAAATACGATGGTAGAAAACTGATAGTAATCCCAAGGTCTATGCAAACGAAATTATTCGTAAAGTGCACAAGAAAAGTCACTTCGCTGAAGCGAAAATGGAAGACATGGTAAAGTGTGAATTCTATATACCCTATTTGAGGAAATGTACTGAAAACATAATTAAAAATTGCGTTCAATGCATTCTCGCCAACAAGAAATCCGGGAAGCTGGAAGGGTTCTTAAGTCCTATTCTAAAAGGAGATTTGCCATTAAACACCTACCACATAAATTTCATAGGACCTTTACCTTCTATCAATAAAAATTACCAACACATCTTTATTGTCATCGATGCTTTCACTAAATTCACATGGTTGTATCCAGTTAAATCTATATTATCACAAGATGCTTTGGATAAACTTAAACTACAACAAAAGACATTCGGGAATCCATCTAGGGTCATATCTGATAAGGGAACAGCATTTATGTCTTAAGAATTTGATCATGATTTGTGCATTGTTTTGTTTGTTTTTATTCTTGCTTCCAGCTCTTCACAGACGAAGAGGCAGTCAGGTGGGCCGAACGTAGGAATTGGATTCCTTTGGTCATTTTGCTTGCCTGGATGGCATCAATATATAAGATCAAGATAGGCGAGCATCGCAACCTCGAGTCGAAAAATAGGAGGGAAATGTTGAATTGCGAGAGTCAGAATGGAATGAAGATCAAAATGAATCAGAAGAATGTTTTATTAATAAATATGTTGCAGTCCTTGGGCAAGTACTGATTATTCTGCTTTTTGCAACCTTTGGAAACGCCATCCCACACACACACACACACACACACATATATATATAGAGAGAGAGAGGGAATAGAGGTAATTTTGTTGTTTACTTGAATAAAGTAAAAAATAGGATGAAAAGAGAAGGCTAGCCATCTTAGCCAGTTAATCTGATAAGTAGTAGCGGCCCTAGACTTTGCAGAGCGCTAATATTTTGAAGAGGGGTCTTACCGGGGAACATGGGGGTATGGAATAGCCCCAGAGAGAAAAGGATGTTTGGAGACCTCCCCCGAAAAATTTTAAAAATAAACTCTTTAAAACAATATTTGTAAGTCAACCTGGAACTTAAATTTCGACGATGGTTTTGCTAATTTATCCTAACTCCCTTTGGCCCTAGCATCCTTGTGACAGGATGCCTTCTTTAGTTCATTCTAATAGTCATATTTTGCTTTTCGTTGGATGAAAATCTGATGTATTTACCTGAGCACATCTCAAAGCCATCTTGAGATGTACTCAGGTAAGTACATCAGGTTTTCATCTAACGAAAAGCAAAATATGGCTATTAGAATGAACAAAAGGAGACGTCCTATCACAAGGATGTCAGGTCGGAAGGGGTTAAGAACTTTTGATTTTTTTCCTGACAAACTATACTCGGGTCAGTTTTCTAAATGCTAATGGTCAAAGTCCGATGAAATCGTATCATCATATGAGGCAATAAAATCTTTGAAAATTTTTCTAATACAAAATTATGAAAACTCAATAGACATCGAAAGGTATTGGTCAGCACTTTAAATTACATGCTAATAAAAATTTAATTTTTCCTTTTCCCATTAATGTCCATATTTTTTACAAAAAAACTAAACAAACAGGGGAAATGAAAATCAAAACACGGAAAAAGATTTTTTTTTTCTGAACACAAATTCAAATTTATAAATCACACGTGAATGAGAGTAAATATCACTGAAGGCTCGTAGCGAAAATTTAGTGAGGCAGGAGTTAAGCCAATTCACCAAAATACATT
>QLNU02015270.1:35012234-35023620 GCA_006491805.2 Dysdera silvatica
TTTTTTAATTATAACAGCAATGGTGTAAAAAGGTGTTCTTATAGTCGGGAAGCATGGATTTTTAGAAATGTCAAGAGACTGGCAAGTTAGGGGCTTTTAGCCTGTCAATACGCCAAAAACATAGACACACACTCCCATAACACAATTTGATGAATAAAACATTAAATAATACAGACTTCTAACATTTGCATTTGATTAGAGTTGGGCATGAAACACCATGCAGATATTTTCAGGCCCTCACTTCTGATAACCACTTACACATATATTGTTGTGCAAATAGCAAAAAACTTGGTATTAATAAGTGAAAATATTAGCAGCTCACACTTCTGTATAAAAAAAAGGAAGTTAATGAAAATCAGACACTGAATAATAGTTATTAGAACATTAAACTCGCCTGTTATTTATAGCTGGCCATCGGAGTGTGTGTCTTGGTGCTTTTGGCATATTCACACGTCAGTTTCCTGACGTTTTCAAAACACATGTTTCCGGACTATAGGAAAACCTATGCAAGTGGTTTTCCATCTCATACAGTTCCATTCCAACCCCATACAGTTGGATAGTCAATAGCTGTACTATAGAATTCCCAGGATACATTTAAAAATTCTTGAGTTGTGCAGGAACCATCTTCTTCAAACGATGGCAGAAGTTTCTTTATTGAGGAAGGGATGAACTTTTCTTCTTTTCTTGACTGAAGTTTCTCGATCAATTTGTTTAGTATCATCAAAGATTCTGCTGTAGATATTTCCCCTGCTTCCCTCTTTCTTTTTAGCAGAACTCATAATTTGTAAGAATTTATGTAAATTTAAGGGTATTCAAAGAAATCCGGGGACGAATTTTGTCCAGGGACGGAATACCAAATCCGGACATGTCTGGTAACCTTAGCCTATGCTTGTTCAACCACCATTTTGCACACCACCCACCCACCATAGCATACCCAGAAAGTTCATAAGGAGAGGGTTACAGGCTTACAGAGATACAACTAAATTGTATTTACACAATGTACGTATTATATACATACAATTACGTATACTATAATCACCATAGAGTTCTAAACATTATTGGGGGGCAAGCACATTTTATGTACGTTTATACATTACAGTATATGTAAAATCGCAATTTATTTCAGATTATTGGGGGATGGGCCACAATGGCCCATATAACTCTATGCCTATGTATACTATACATTAGTTCATCACAATGGGGGTTACAATCATAATCGACCCCTCTTACGTATGCCAGTGCCACCCACTTCTTAAATAAAAACGTTCATTATTAACCAGAACGAAAAGTCACTCATATCGACTTTATCAATTCATGGATAAACCCACCGCAAGGGAGAGAGAGATTATCTTTATACAAGGGAATCATTATCTTTACAAGGGAGGTACTTTATCGTTACAATTTAAGCTTAGACTATGTTATAGACTCTTCATATGGAATATGCATGTATAGTTTGCATGAAATTTCAAAGACCATGTTTAACCTCCTCTATTATGGCACAATCCCCTGTAAGCTCAGAAGTCAAATACCAGACTGCTAATCGACAGAAAATGAAAAATGCTGGACACTATTGGTAGGTATTCAAATACATTATGACATCATAGGGCTGAATATGTACAGATTAATGATATAAAATACTTGTGGCTATCCATGGTGCATTATTTCATGAGCTATTATATACTGAACTGTTCTCTGAACACATTGGCTATTTACACTGAAGCAGGATATACAGACAGCAGTCCCATAAACAAGCTCGCAAGATATAATGCAACTGATGGTCACATTCATATTACCTTTTGTTATTTCTAAAGAATTCATAAAAACTTAGATTCTGCCAAAAGTTATTTTAAACCTAGACAGCTTAATAAGCTACACATCTGATATGAGATCAATGTCTTAGGGTACATACAAACATGCAACAGAACATCGTCGCATAACACTCAACGTTACGCAATGCTGCTACGGGGCAAACATTGCCACACATCATCACTGCATCCTATCAGTTCATCCCGATATCCAGCCTACACTGACAAAACGCTGTTGTTCGTAAACCGGCCTAAATATATGTACATGGAGCGCAATGTAGCCCAGTGACATTCCTTTGATGCGACGAGGAGAAAACTGAAAACTGGCAGGACACAGAAATGTTATGATGTTCTGTTACGGAGTGTGGTCCTGACTTGATATATGATGGCGTTATGAGACGGTGTTATGTTACATGTGTGGACGTGGCCTTGAAGTGTTCTCTAGACAAGAACCTCAATTTGATGAAACTGCTGGGGATCCTTGAATGGAAAATCCTACATGTGCAGTCAAGAGAATCTAACCAGAGGAAATAAACCCGTAAATAATGACGGAAGTGGGGGGCAAAGAGACATGGAGCCCTTAAAGTTGGCATCTCTACTTCTAAACTATGCTACATTTACAAACACTCAAGTTTTTTGGGATTTATGTAGCCGATATGCTGAAAAGAAATGAGACAAATTTTAAGATCAAATTCAGAAAGTAAAACAATAAAAACATGACTTTATTTCATACCACTCACATAAGTAGTTAGTTAAATTGTTCAATATTCCATTCATAGTAGACGCAAAAGTTGTCCACACGATTATTTTGCTTTCTTTACAAAGTATTAACATATTGCACAATGCCAGTACAGAAAATATATAAGCCCAGAACCATTAAATATACAATTGTAAATACAACAAGAATCAATACCGAAAATGGTAAAGATAAATAATTGTGAATGACAGGGTTACAACATAAGCAATATCCCATGAAGTTATATACAATGAATATGATAGTAGTCCAACAACCCAAAGTTGGTAAATACACCTTCAGTTCACAGCATTCTTTAAATATTCCTTTAAAATTAAAATAAAAAGTTTTAGTTTGAACCACAAAGTGTGAATGTGCTTTAAAAAAAATTTCCATAACCTGTACTTCGATAGGAAAACATCTTTTAACAACAGATGTGAAAAAATAATATATAGTGGGTTAAGGTTTAAAGATGGGTTAAAGAGTAGGGTTCCTCGAAGTTCAGATCTAGATGGTGGCTAAAATATTTTTGATTAATGAATAAAAAAGTTTTTAATTTGAATAAAAAATGTAGATCTGTTAAAAAACATCCTGGCACCTCAGTGGCTATGACTGCTGTATTTGGGCCTGTTGATCCGGATTCAACTTTCAACTATGCAATGTGACCTTTTCTGCCCTTCAGTTGCAAAATAGTCAACAATTAAGCAAATGAAAAATGACTAAAATATTTAATGTATATCGGTGAGTAAGTACCTAAATTTTTCATACTGTGTTTGCTAATATATAAAAACGAAGTCAAACTTGGGGATAATGACATTTAAGGGATCACCAATAAGTTTTGACTCTATAACCAATAAATAGTTATATGGAAAACAATATGCAAGTGTACTTCAGAACTTCACATAGTAGCCGAGTAGTCGCTGGGGGTAACAAAGTTCAACTACACGAATAAATTTTCAACGTAGTTGAATTACACATTAATTTTATGATTAAAAGTTTTTAAATAAAAAAAAAATATCAACAAGCAATGTATCATAAAACACTCACACACAACCATTAGCATATTTAGAACATAAATAGTTTCATTTGAGTAAAACATATCTACCAGCAATTCAAATTATACTTTCTCTTCGAGGTGTAAAAAGCCCAAAGCAAATTGAATACAGTCCAACTGCATTAACATGAATGGTCACAAAAATTTATTAAAAGTAGATTATCTTATTCAAAAAGATTATAATCTTTTCGAATAACATAAACTACTTTGTAACTTTACATATTACTTCTGTTTTTTACTAACTGTAATATTGATATTACAATTACTATACATAAACTTTTAACAGAAAACAGGTAAAAGTAATTCATGTTGTTTTCATTGTAATGAGAGTTGACTGTACAAATAAACATCAATTAATACTTTGAAATATAATTTTGGATTCATAAAGAGTCTGTATAGTTTTCATGTTTGCAATTAATTTATCAGAGAACTTTATTTGTTAAATTTGCATATATGTACGATCATACAATTTACCCACCACTCATGTGGGAATTATAATGTAAATTAATGTATACGATTAATAGCTAGTTATGAAAATGGGAAAGCACACTTTCCCACACAGATCTCAATAACTGCTCTCGAGATTAGCTTCTTTCCCTCAGACTTACCTATAAACATTCTGGCACAGCATGATCTTTGTTGACCCAGTGACATAAAAATTCAACTATGTAACTATATATACATTTTTAGGGAAAAGGCAAGTCAGCTCTTCCATAAAGGAACTTATTAACACTCATGTGCCTATGATTAGTTATGCAACATTTAAAAACTATATAAATTTACTGAAACTAATTTACAATGATCAATGTACTATTAGCATGTCGACCACCACAACGTTAAAAGCTTAAAGGATGATTTTTTTTTCATAATTAACTAAAAAGAACAAAAAATCATATGATTTCCAGTTAATTTCGTTTATCTAAATAGGTTTTTAAAATTTTGCATCTGCCACATAGCTCGAGAGCAATTTTCTTTAAATACTATCCTTAAAATTGAATCAGAATTCCCACGCGCCTTGGAGGAAAAAATTCCCTGATTTTTCCATAAAATTCTATGACTAATTGCAAACAAAACCCAGCTAGACATTATTTAGGGGAGGGGCACCTCAGAAAGCTACAAAGGGGGCTTAAAGTTCTTAAATATTTTAATGTATTTTATTAATATATTTAATAACACTAAATATATAAGTAGACTAATATATTTAAAATTAATAAATAAATTTCTTAAAATAAATTTTGCATTAAAAACTTATAAATTTTAGTATACCTCTCTATAATTTCCTCTCTCCTTATTAATATTTTATTTATAATATTTATATATAATTTATTTATATATTATAAATAAATTTCTGCCAGGATATTTTTATCTGACCATATCCGAGGGGTTTCACTGTAATATCGTGCAGTATATCACTATTTGATACATATACTGGCTGTTTGTAGGGATTTTTGTTATATTTACTCTTCCATTACCAATAAAGATTTTATCCGTTAATGTTTTAATGACATAATGAAAGTAAACAGCATGCTGTAGTGGGACCTACAGTTTTCCAAAGAATTTGGATCTTTGATGCCAAAAGGAACCAACCTCCTAAGTACAGCGTATAGGCAAATGGCATGCATCTAAGGCTACATCCACACATGAAACAGAACACTGTATCATAACACTGTCACGTATTAAGTAGGGACGGCACTCTGTAACACAGTGGTTCCCAACCTAGGGGTCGTGACCATCAAGGTGGATCGCGAACAAGTTTCTGGGGGTCGCCACAACTATTTTTAGTTGCAATTATTTTTGTAAGGAATTTTATACCAAATGTTTCCAACGCTTTTATAACAACATGGCTACACACATTGCAATATTCTACTAATGGTTGTTAACTTTATATCTGTAATATATATATATAAAATATTTAGTAATATATTTTTATATTTAATGTGTTTTCTTTACTCTGTTAAAAATGCTTTTATTATGCAAATGTGTCGGCGGCGGACAGAGGGGTCGCAGATCTTTTGGTTACTATAAAGGGGGTCGCGAATTACTTGGTTACTATAAAAGTGGGTCGCGGCTTGAAAAAGGTTGGGAACCACTGCTGTAAAAGAACACTGTAACATTTACATGACAGAACAGCGTCCCACCAGTTGTCGGTTTTTACCCCGGCGCATCAAAGGAATGTCACGGTGCTATGTTGTAACCCATGTTCCTGTATTTGGGCCGGTTTACGAACAACAGCGTTTTGTCAGTGCAAGATTTGGATATCGCCATAAACTGATGATATATGGCGATGTTTGCCCTGTAACATCATCGCATAACACAGGATGTTATGTGATGATGTTTTGTTACTATGTTGCATGTCTGTACACATCCCTACAATGCCATTAGGAGCTGTAAACCTTGGTTAATGGCACAATAGATGAAGGCATCACCATTATGCCATTGAAAGGCAGTACACCTACATTTTTGCAAGCAACCCGAACTAGGTCTTAGGACCTAGAGAACTAACCCCCTGTCTACACAAAGCAGTTGTGGTAAATGTTCTTTCCCCTTCTCGCATCAGTTGGAAGTCGAACCTGGATCAATGGCACTCTATCTCAAAGTGTTGCCCATCAACGTGGAGTTTTCAAAATTATTGGGAAGGGGAATGCTTAAATACATATTTTGTACATTTATACAGTATGTGTAAAATTGCAACTGAATAACTTTGGTTCTAAGGCAGGCACGATTTTGAGTAAAATCATGTCAATTTTTATTTGGAAGCTCAAAATTAGTATCAAACATTTTTTTCACCCCACTTTTTAATTTTCAAATAGCACCCCCTACCTTGTAATTTATCATTTTAAACAACATAAAAAAATAAATAAATTGGTACACGCACTTGGGAGAAACAGAAATAAAATTACCATTTTGATACTTTCAAACCATACTGGAGAGCGGGAGCTGGTGCTTTGACCATCTTTGGATTAAATGCTTTGGATTTACATGCCATCTAAGCAGAAAATCAGGTTTCTTTTGCATGTTGGTCATGCACAGTGATACTAGTACAAGCAGTGTTTGTTATTTTTATCGAGATATCAGCTAATAATGCAAAAGAATAATTTTATTTTTAGCTCTTTCTCGTGAATGCACAAACCAATTTATATTTTTTTCTGCAGAATTTTTTTTATCTTTACGCTGTTTAAAATGATATATCAGGTAGGAGGTGCCATTTGAACAATTCAAAGTTGGAGGCCGGGAGTTTGAACAAAAAACATTTTTGATACTAATTTTGGGCTTCCCCACCTGGAAATAAAAATTTATGCATTTTTACTCAAATTTGTACCTGCCTTAGAACCAAAGTTATTAATAAGGTGAGCCATTTTTAGATGATCACCCTTTACATGAAGTAAATACATACAGTGTCGGTTCTGGGTTTTTGGTCGCCAGCATGCCACTGATATTTCGCCGCCCCTCACAACCCCCCATCCAGGTTTGTTCGTCAGTGAATATACATATACAGGGTGTTTATAAAAGAAGTATACAACTTCAAATTTTATTTGCATCGAAACTACAATAGCTAGAAACTTACTTTTTTTTTAAAAGGTACATGGTGACGGTCAAAGTTTTTTTTTTCAGTATATTTAGAATGTCTTCACATGCTTTCCGTTGTTCCTTAGAGTAGAGCATAAACGAAAGTCTACTTCTATCCACATTCATTGCAAAATGTCTGTTGTTACACTGAGGAAGGCGTCTTTAATGCACTTTTTAAACATATCTAGAGAAGTTACATTTGTTTTGTAAACAATGTCCTTAATAAATCCACAAAGAAAGAAATTCCACGGGGTAATGTGAGGAGAATGGAATGGCCAATCCATCGGGCCATCACAACCAATCCATCGCCCTAAGAAATGCTTGTTTAAACAGCTTCGAACATCTAAAAACCAACGAGGAAGAGCACCATCTTGCTGAAAAATGATGTTTGGAATATCCTGGAGTTATGGAATTGCAAATTATTCCAACATATCCAAATGCGTTGTGCCAGTAACTGTGTTTTCAGCAAAGAAAAGGGGTCCCAACAAGTCTATCTACTATTACACCACACCAAAAGTTAACTTTCAGGCTAACTCTCTTGTGTTTTATGAGCACATGGGGATTTTCAGTGCCCCAGGTTCGACAGTTATGCTTGTTAACTTCGCCGGACACATGAAAAGTTGGCTCATCGTTGAAATAAAGCCTTGAAAAGAATGAGGGGTTTTCCGTAATGCAATCAAGCTTGTTAACAACAAATGCTTTTAGATGTGGCTTGTGATAGGATTGAAGTTTGTGCAATGACTGCACTTTATATGGATATAGGTGGAGACGCTTTTGCAGAATTTTGTGAAGTGTTGATCTTGGTATGTTGAGTTCACGACTGGCAATATGGATTGATTTGTTCGGGCTCTTAACATTAGCCTCCTGCACATCTTCCACATATTTATCACGCACAGGTCTACAAGTACTCTTACCTTTCAAAACACTTCCTGTTATTTTCAACTTCTTTACCCATTGCTCGATACTCCTCCTTGTCTGGGATATTCTTTTGTACACGTTTCTGAATTTCTGTTGCACTTGTGTTGGTAACTTCGTCTCCATAAACCATATTGCACAAGCAGCTTTCTTCTGTGTTGATGCCATTAGTGTTGCTTTTGGTGTCTTTTACATTCTATGAATGCACGTATACTGTTTGACACATGGAGATATTCTAACAATGATGATAAAACTTTGACTGTTGCCACGTAATTTAAAAAAAAAGAATAAAGTTTCCAGCTATTGTAGTTTCGATGCAAATAAAATTTGAAGTTGTATACTTCTTTTACGGACACCCTGTATTATTCTAAATTCCTAAACCAAGCCATGGGATGGGTGAGCCACTGTATTTTTATGGCTGTTCTATTGAATTAGCAAAGGCAAAAAATAATCTGTGAAAAAAATCTTTTAATTTTGAACAAAACTTTTTTACTATAGAGGTACATAACCAAATGCGGCTGCTCTAGAAATTAGCCACATGCGTGCATGCATGCACTGCACACCCGGTAGAACCAGCCCTGAATACATATATGACTATACAATAATTTTCAACACCCACATATGAATAAGCTCAAACTAGAGTATTTTTTCTTTAGGGGGGGAATAGGAGATGCCATCCCCATCCTGGATTCGAACCAGGGTCCCTCCATTAAGCCCGGAGTGTCTTTGACCGCTAGACGAATGAGGACAGGTAATAACGCTCTCTTTCTCCGTATATAAGGATGTAAGATATTATTACCCTCCGCAGGGATAACACAATTGCCAAATATGGTCAACACACAAAGCCTCTGGGGCGAGATTTTTGTGAGTTTTCACGGGGGAATTTATTATACAATAATTTTCAACACCGACCCATGTATGAATTTGAAGTTCAAACTAGAGCGTTTTTTGTTCAGGAGAAAAAAAGATGCCATCCCCATCCTGGATATGAACTAGGAGCCCTGAGTGCCTTGACCGCTAGACCAACGAGGACAGGAACAACAATCTCTTTCTCTGTACATAAGGATGTAAGATTTTATTACCCTATATATATGATCTGCACAGCACAATGAATAACATTAACGTGAATTGCATATGATTAATATGGCAGTCAACATGCTAATATAGTATGTGAAAAAGTCAGGCATACAAAATTATCCTGATCACTTTTTAGTTCCAGAAGAATGTTTTGACAAACTTTGAACAAGTTCTTCGCTGCAAAGTAATTCTGTTACTGCCTACAAAGGCTTGGGCATGTCATCTACAAGTTCTTTTAAATTTGTTCCAGACGGAAGTGCATCATTTGCATGTTGCTCCTCACAACCCAATTCTTCTATTTCAGTTTCTACAGAAGACTGGGATATATCTTCGGTAGATTCTTTATCACTGTGCATTCCTGTGTCTACAGGAGAGTCAACGAAAGCCGTGGGTGTATCTCCAACTGGTTCTCCACTACAATGAAATTCCCCTAGTGCTTCAGTTTTTGAAGAATGAAGCATATCATCTGTAGATTCATCATCATCGTGTAATTTTGTATGTCTAAAGAGGTTGCTTTTCGTAGTAAAGGATTTACGACATATGTTGCACTGGAAAGGTTTCTCGTTGATGTGCAACTTACGGTGCTTAATAAGGTTTCCATTCACAGTAAAGGTTTTGTGGCAGATTTCACATTCGTATGGTTTTTGACTAGTATGTATTGTGCTATGTCGACTCAATCTGCCAATCTCAGAAAAGGTTTTATGACATATGTGACATTCATAGGGCTTTTCACCTGAATGAGTTCTTTTGTGTCTATTCAGCACGCCACTTTCAGAAAATGATTTATTGCACAGCTCACATTTAAATGGTTTCTCACCAGAATGCACTCGCAAATGTCTGGTCAGAGGCCCATTCTCTGGGAACAACTTGTGACATACATGACATTCAAATGGTTTTTCACCAGAATGTACTTTTAGATGCCTAATTAGATTATTTTGTGCAAATGTCTTATGACAGATCTTGCATTCAAATGGTTTCTCGCCAGAATGAACATTCTGATGTCTAATCAGACGTGTCTTCAATGAGAAGGATGCATGACATATATCACATTCGAATGGCTTCTCACCTGTGTGTATTCGAGTATGCTGAATCAGATTTCCACCTTGGGAAAATGTCTTATGACAGATGCCACACACAAAAGGTTTCTCTCCAGTGTGCATCCTATTATGACATTGTAATGTGCTCTTTTTAGCAAATGACTTGTGACAAATATGGCATTCAAAGGTTTTTTCAGTAGCTGGATTCTTAGTGCTTTGGTTGGACGTGTCGCATGAAGCGTTCTTCTGCATGATGAATTTACACATTTATATTTCTCATTGGGAAAAGCAATCAATGAAAGAGGATTATAAATGCATAACTTTGTATTCAATATCTTAAAAATCCATTATAACATCTACCTGCATAAATTTAAATAGTACAGCGAATACAAAATATCTTTAATAGTACATTATTAAAACATGAATTTGAAAATTTAATGGAAGGATATTCCACACAACGGCATCCACAGACAACCTTCAAAGGTGCAAGCAGTATGAGCATGAATTTTTCAGTCAATTGACCTAAATAAATGAATAAATGTGGAAAATAATAATTATACAAGAAATATTTGCTATTAAAACACTCATACATAAAATTAACATCATACAGTAAGAATGAGGTTAAACAGTTTTACTTTAGATTGCTGTTCTTATTTTGCCTGATATTTATAAATCATCAATTAACATTACACAATTGTTATAGTTAACATTTTTTGACAGCTGGCAGATGTTTCCTTTGAAATCAAGGGCAAAATAGTTTGTTTCTGTTTATGGAAAGCAAGTTTTTCAGGTTGTCAGCCGATGGATGAATGGATGATGATGCCCTCTGGTGAAAATTAAAGAAACTGCAATGGTTAAATTAATGGTTAAAAACTGATCTCAAGCCGAATGAATTTTTGAAATAGCAAATTTATTAAAATTATCAAAAAGGAACTCTTCATTTCAGCTGCAAACTATTGAAAAACGTTTAAGCTTATTATATTTTAACTTTGCTAATTGTGTAAAATTTTATGATTATATTCCAAATAAGTATTATGGTAAGAGAAATATGAGCGATACACTGCGCAAAAATAATATTTAAAACAAATTACACACAAACGCAGTTTAATTTGAGCAGGAGAAACATTTTACAATTGTTTCGGTGGAAAATCAAGCGTCCACCATCGTCAGAAAACCATCGTTGGTTTGGACGAATTTT
>QLNU02015270.1:35028964-35041669 GCA_006491805.2 Dysdera silvatica
CGCCTGTATCTTAACTTTATCCTGCGTTATTAGCATGTACGATACAGATGTGTCGTTCTTGAATGAAACGGTGATTATGACTGCAGAAAAATTTTACAAAGAACAATATTTTTTAATCCATATTACAATGTGGAGTTGCTGTTTAAAAACGAACGAATCTCGTCCGTGACTGAGCCCGACTGTGAGTGAATGATTTTGCACATCTCGTCGCAGAAGATTGAGTCAAGATTCTCATTTTCCCATTAACTTTTTCTGGGAAATGATGGGATGGAATCTTATGGGGGGGATTTTAGGGACCGGTCCCCCCAAAACTAAATTTTTAATGGGACTTGGCTACGGACTTGCATGCTGTGATTGTATCGATACATGCTGTAAAAATTTTTGAACCACCACGAAATTAAATTCAGGCTTCAACCTTGCTTATCTTGCATATATGTTTCAGCATACAAAGTATGAAAGAAATCAAGGTTCCCTTTTACAATACGGTACGAGCTTCCGGTTAACGTTTTGACGTGTATTTATATAAATCGAACACTACGTAGATTAAAGCAAATAACAATATTAATCAACGTTTATTGGCGTAGTGATACCAGCGCCGATGTTATGGCGTGATTAGATGGTGAAACGTTCGAAAGAAAATATCACTACGCCAATAAACGTTGATTAATATTGTTGTTTAATTTAGTTTTGACGTGTGTTTCCTTACCTACATTTTTCTCCTATCCTGATTTTGTCCTACTTTTTTTTTTTTATGCAAATGCAAGTACAATTTCGATTTTTTTCTATTTCAAATTCAATTTTCCTCAAAATACATTTTTTTGTCTTTATTTAGCCTTTTGCTCTTTAATGAAAAACACTTATGTGATTATAACACTTAATTATCTTGTGAATTAACACTTATGTACTTAAGTTATGTGAACGAGCAAGATTGAGGGCGTTAGCAACATAGGCCATAATAAAATGAACTTTAGCAGTGCTTTTTTTTTTATGCCTAGCACTTTCCTGAAGGTCGTAGAATATCGCTGTCGTGACGCAAAATGCGCTTCCAGCAGTTGTTTTTAATGAAAAATAACAAAAACACATTAATGTCTCTGTATCAGTATTATATCTAATTATGTAACCGAAGGGGTGCGGGGCGATACGATGGCGGACCAGGATGTTGTTACGGGGAGCGGTTTCGGGGGCCCCCACCTGGAAAATTTTTAGTTTCGGACTGTGTTAAATAGTTTAGGTAAATGTTGTTATATTACTAGCCTTCCTTTATACTCACCAAAATATTTAATTTACGACAATGAATTAAAGTTGGTAATTAAACTGTGGTTTTGGGTAGATGTAAGTTAAGGAAACTTGTACAATAACCAAAACGATAATTTACAATGTAATTAATAGGACAAGTTTAAATTTAAATTGCAAAAACTTCGTAATTGTTTTACTTTTTTTTTATAACAAGCAACTTTTAAAAAAAATTAAGTTTAGTAAGTTGAGTAGTTTAGTAATTCGTTGCTTATTTTTATTATATTTATACGTGAGTGTTGAAAATTATTGTGTAGTTTAGTGTTACGTGCAAAGTCAAGCCATCTTGGTTTCTTTGAAAATTTGTCAATCACTTTATTTACATCAATATGAATATTTCTGTGGGTGTGTATTAAAAGTTTCTCTTCTGTCATCCGCGTTCGAAGGCAAGTTTAACGGCGCTTCAACTAACGCAACATTTATGAAAACGTCGTTTAAAGGGGGAGGAGCTTGCAAATTCGTGTAAAAAGTCTTGCTCTCATTTCTTGAAGACTTAGAGAATTTGGACACCAGTGTAAGACTTTTGTTTATTACATTTGTAACAAACAACACATAAAATATTCTTCATCGTCTTTATTTTTTTCCCATTTAACTTTGACGAGGGTGGATAGGGGCAATCGTCCCCTCCGCTCCTCACTGGATCCGCCAATGGGGCGACACTACACGGTCCATCAAGGTGGAAAACGGCCTTGCCAGCTCTGTTGTTATTCTTTTTAATAAAAAAATAATAAGAAAACATTAAAATATTTTTTTCAAAATAATTTACCTTTGCTCATATACCGTCTGTGGGGGAAAAAAAAGAGATTAATTTAGAGTAAAAACAGAAGTTGAATTTAAATTTAAAAAAAGAAAAAAGCTGATAGTATTGAAAAAAGGTAGGAGAAAACCAGAATCCAAGTAAGAAAAAATGTATGGAAGGAAACACTGGCCAAAACAGAAGCCCGTACCGTATTGTAAAAGACCGTCGAAATCGAAAATGGTTAAGCAATCCGCATTTGTTGAAATTCTGCGGAATGACCCCACAAGGCAGTGGTTTTCAATTAGTTTTTATCGCGGGCCGCTTGCGATCTTTTTTTTCCTGTCGGCGATAGGTATGAAAACAAAGCTATCTTACATGCCATATAGACATTATGGGGGGGGGGTATGGGCTTATCCCCCAGAAAATTTTGATTCAATGAAATAACATTGAGGTAAAAGTTTTACAGCCTCTTCTAGAAAAATCTAGTACTTCAGAACAAATAAATTTGTCCCTCCCCCCTTCCCTTTGCAAAAAAATTGCCAGTTTACCTTTCACAGACAGGACAGTTTTTACTGTTCCTGGGTTGGGGATCGCCTACTGAGAATCACTGACCTAAGGAACCAAACCCTGGGTCAGTACAATTTATTATAATAATAATTATTGAAATTTACAAGTTTTTTACAATTAAAAAACAAAAGACTAAATAAATAGTGATGTAAAAATAAATTTTGAGGAAATTACATTTGGAATGGAAAAAAAAAAAAAAAATCAAAATTGTATTTGCATTTGGCGAAAAAAAAAAGAAGATAATAAAAAAGTAGGAGAAAATCAGGATTAGGATAAGAGAAAAGTGTAGGTAAGGAAACACTCACCAAAACATTAAATGGAAGTGATTACCGTATTGTAAAAGAACATGGCCATGAGGACAACAATCTAACATCGACTTCTTTCAATGCTAATATAAGTTATGCCATTATTTAAATTTCTTTGCATTAATCTTTTGATGCCCAAGATCAATTTAAAATTTTCTTAATATAATTATTGTGCTGAATTTAACTTAACTTTTATATGTTTTTGCTATTAGTTCATATGTACGGTTAAAATACCTGACAAGTTTAATTCTCTTTAATTCCACATATAAGGTGACCCCGCTTATAAGGTCAGTTTTGGCCAGTCCACAGGGATGACCTTATAGTTGGACCGTAGTTGGAAAAAAATTTTTTAGATGTTATATTTTTATGTACACATGTATTTGCATATTAAAGAAATAAAAATTTCTTGAAATTAATTTCATTTCAATTTGAGAATTCCATTTTAACAGGGTACTGAAATTTAACGTTATCTTAAATAATACTAATTCCAGTGATTTTTTCAAAGAATTATGACTTTACTTGATACTTGTGCAAGAATTACCGATTCAAGAGGTTGGGATATGGAGGTTCTGTAGTGTCTGGAAAATCCCTCCCCCTTTTAGATATCCACTGATACAAGAAAAGTACTGTAGCCAAAGAAGAAAAAAAATGCCTCAAAAATTACAAAAAAGGACTTTTCCAATTTTAAAACACTACAAATCAGAAAACCGTGATTTTCCATTATGACGGGATCGCATGTGTGTTGCCAAACTGACATAATGAAAAGTTTAGAAGTCGTCAGTTATCATATGGTAAAGTGCCACCCATAGACGTAGAGTTATATGGGCCCTTGGGGCTCGAGTCCCCCCAATAATTCGATATAAATTGCAATTTTACATATCCTGTAATATATAAGTGTACAACATATGTGCTTGAGCTTTCCCAATAAATTTAAAAGCTTTATGTTGATGTCACCAGAAATTACCTTTACACTACACTCAAGCATAGCTTTGAACTGTAATTTAGCTCCGAATGTTTAAGAAAATTAAATCTTTAAAATATAAGCACACAATACTACCATAAACCATCTTAATGGGTGAACACCAAATTGAGTTTTCCTATTGTCAGCGCTGTTTCTAGGTGTTTTGCCACTCTAAGCGACAATTGAAAAATACCCCCCCACCCTTTTACTACTACCATCACTCTTTTGCCTATATCACCATCTACCACCACCAACACCCAGCGGTAGAACAATGTAAATCTTCTTTTATACTTTTAATCATTATGTTTATATTTTAGACTTACATTAGTTATTTTGTAGCATTAGGGTATTGTGAATAGTAAAACAATTGTTGCATGTTATAATTGTTTAATTTCAACATTTTATATTTTTGAAAACTCAGATATTAAGAGTTATATTTCAAAACACAACTTTGTATTATCAGAGCTAGGAATCTTAAATGTATTAGATATAAAAGAACTTGTGTGTATAATTAGACAATGAAACATCAACCATTTTTACATTCGTCAAAATAAAGACTTTTTAAGTAATTGTCCCGTATGCTTTTGAAAACAATTATATGTTTTAATTTTTCTTCTTTTTCATTTTTTCTCCTCATTTGCTCAGTTTTTTCTTTGTTTGATTTAAAATTAAATTTTTATGCCATTTTGAAAACTCTAGGCGGTTGCCTATTTTGGCCTAATGGTAGAAACGGCCCTGCCTATTATATATTCATCTTTACTTCAGTAGACTCATCCCTTACCACACTTGATGTTTTCGTTCGTTTCAAACGTGGTTTCCCGTTTGTCCAGATGTTTCAGTTTAGTTTTGTACTGTTTTAGTTTGGTATTGTAGCTTTCTCTGTTGCTTTATTTCTCCACCCTTAGTGTCCATTAATACCATTTGTAAACTGTTCGAATGCTGATGACGAATATCAGTCGAAGTGGAAAACAGGTCGCACACTTTTCTGACGTTGACATCTGAATGTAGAATACATTTTGAATATTCATAATGAATATCAGTAGAAGTATAAAAGAGGACGAAAATTTTTTCCTCCACAGACGGCGAATGCTAAAGCAAGTTTTTTCTGCTCTACTCCAAGAGAAAACAGCCTTTTTTTTTTTTTTAATTCCAAGAAAAAATGGTAAACTTTTTATTTTGAGTGTTTCATTTGCCACAAAATACTAATAGAGGTTCTCTTTCTCGATTTGATTGGTTGAATTTTTATACAGCAAGGACAGTAAAAATCATTCTATATGTATGGTTTTGCTGCTTTACTTCCATTTACGGTTATCTCCTGATAAAGTTCGTTTGATGGTTTTACAGCTCAAAGACTACAATGGTCATGCTGCGCCGGGACCTACTGTTTTCCGAGGAATCCGAACCTCTTATGGCCTAGGGAACCAAACCCCGGACTACAGTGAGCAGTGCGATCTTTTTATGAGATCTCTGAGTAAGCGTTCTTTGTACACTGTTGGGAGTCGAACCCAGATTAACGGAACACCAGGAGACTGCATTATCACACTACGCCACCACAGGACACTCTCCTGATAAAGCTGTGAGAAAATTGACCAAAAACATACCAGACGGTAACAAGTATACATTGGGAAACCATGCAAACAAAAACATCAGCAACCTAGCGAAAAATTTGTCAATATATACGGTAAATGAGTTTTATGTCAATTCATTACGTTATACTTATAATTTGCAATATATTTATTTATTAGGGGGTTTCTTTGCTTGTAAATACAGTATAACTTCGGTCGCCTTAACTTTGCTTAACTGAAATGACCTGCTATAAGTGCTATTTTTTTTTTTTTAAGTAGATACTCGTTCCACGTTCTATCTGTAAATACATTAGAAACCCGATCATTCGAACTTTGCTTAACCGAAATGACCTGCTATTCTATTTTTTTACATTGACCTTCGTTCCAGGTTTTACTTATAAATACATTAGAACTTTGGTAATCACGGGCAACCACATGGGGAGCTGGAGCCCCTTCTCCCAACCGTTCAAAAATTTAATTCGCATGATTCTGCTATACATGTACTTTCAAAAATTTTACAGTCACATTTTAAAATAAGGTAGTTTTTAGCTTATTAGTTAGGTTCGGATTTTCATGCATAGAATTTAGCCCAAATTCCATGCAAATATACTCAAAATTATTACAAAATATGCAAGTGCATAGAAATTTGGACCCTACTCATAAGCGATGTTTCGAAATGTATAAAATAACAATTTATTGAAACAGTACAAATATTTTTGAAATTATTACCTAATATGTACTGAAATGTATAAAAATCATCACTCTGTTACGTCTTCGAATATTATGTGCAAAATTAAAACAAAATACACACCAAAATGTATGAAATACGTGTGGAGATATGTTTGAAATATGGCATCATAGGTATTGGCTTAGGCCCAAGGACGCTGGCAGGGTGAAATTTTGTGGGGGAGCAAAAGCCTTAAAAAATGGAAATTTTCTACCATACCTTTTTAATTTTACCTTTTTTTTTAAAAGAAAATCGAAATGTAGAGGGGGGGGGGAGGCAGTGGCCCTCCCTTTCCTATACCTGCCGGCATGGGTAGATTTACCATTTTGCCACCCCTTCCTACCTGTCCACCTCCCTCCAATCAGTGGTAGGAACATAAAAATTGTTACATTCAATATACACCAAAAACTTTCATATTGACAAAAAATATGTTGAAAAACAAACTCATAAATTGAAACATAAACATTAAACAATATTAACTTATATTGAAGTATTATCTCTTCTTGGTATATAATAAATCAAATTCAATTTTATTGAAATAAATTTTAATTTTAGCAAAAAATAAAAGCCCATCGAACACTGGTATTTAAATGGAAAGCATGACGTCTAGCTTTCTTCTCGGCAAAACATCTGATTATATCATCGTATGGTATTGATTTTGTTATATCAGACTCAATACACAAAATTTTTTCGAGCTAGTCTATAGCCTATTGGGAAATATGGCACCCATGGCTCGCATTGGAAAATATTATGCTTGATTAGAAAGTAATACACATATTGAGAAATATCCCCATAAAATTATTTTTTCCAACTTTAATGTTATTTGATTAAATTATTTGAAATAGAAACATATTCAGTAGCATTCTTTTTTTCATTTAAAAAACACCACCACCAAATTAATCTGATTGAATTACAAGCGGATTAAAGAAATACACACTTTTGAAAATTTTGCAGAAATATTCAAAAATATGCGCACAAATGTGAAATATGCAAAAACATGCAAGTGCATAGAAATCCGGGCCCTAGTTATTACTAATTGTCAAGCAGTATCAATTATTTTTGTAGCATTTTAGTATCTTGTACATTCACTAAAGTCAAACAACAATGTCAATCAATCAACGTTTATTGGCGTAGTGATACCAACGCCGATGGTATGGCGTGATTAGATGGTGAAACGTTCGAAAGAAAATAAATATTTCTGCCTTCGGTGGGACCTGAACCCACGACCTTCCACTTCAGGTCCCACCGAAGGCAGAAATATTTATTTTCTTTCGAACGTTTCACCATCTAATCACGCCATACCATCGGCGTTGGTATCACTACGCCAATAAACGTTGATTGATTGACATTGTTGTTTGATTTAATCTGCGTAGTGTTCGATTTATATAAAATAAATTCACTAAAGTGTTTGACAGCCTTGAGCAGGAGGTAATTTTTTTCAGCTAACCCCCCCAAGAGGTATTCATATGGGTGCTTATGCTGGTAATCCAAAATTTGCTTAACCGATATGTCGTGCCATATTATTTTTTTAAGTTAACACTCTTGTAATATTTGACATGTAAATACAGTTGAACCCCAGTAATCCAAACTTCGCTTAACCAAAATGACCTTCTATGCTATCAGATGACTGGGGTTCAACTGTATAAAGAAGTAAAATGTTGAATGAGTGTCTTATAAAATAATTTAAAAAGAAGTATATTAGGAGATGTCGATTAAGTGAAATTCAGATTATAGGGGTTCTACTGTATTTACAAGTAAAACATTGAACGTGTGTCCCCTTAAAAAATGAAAAAAAAAAAAAATTGTATAGCAGGTCATTTTCGTTAAGCGAAGTTGAGGTTATCGGGATCTTACAATATTTACATATAAAACGTTGAATGAGTATGCACTTAAAGAACAAACCCAGTACAGCAGGTCGTTTTACTTAAGTGAAGTCTTGATGACCGAAGTTCCACTGTATTTACAAGCACAGTAACCCCCAATAAATAAATATATTGCAAATTATAACATAAGTATGACGCGACACCCTGTAAATGTAATTTTAGATAATTTAAACTCTTAAAGATTTTTAAACAATAGATAACTGACACTTCTTTATACTAACCACTTAATCAAAATATGGTTGAATATAGAATTGAGGCAGAAATGTATACTTTCCACTAAAGTAAAATACAAAATGAATAGTACATTCAAAACCAAATTTATTTTCAAAACTTAATGTTTCAAATCCAGAACATTACCATACACTGGTTCAACTAGACCAAAGTTGGTCACCATATGGCCCATGGGCCACAATCCAGCCTGATAGCAGTGTTAATCTGGCCCATCAATAACTGTTTGAAATGAAAAAAAATCCAAAATTTTATTTTTTAAGAAATCGGGAAAAGTTGCATGGGGACATTAACCCCTTTCGATATCACAAGTGAACAAACAAATAAATAACCAGAAGAATCTCTGAAGTCTTTTTGTAATTAAATTGCTTTTTATTTTACGTAACTTGCCAAAACCTCTGGTTGAAAATATCAGTGAAAAAATTGTAAGTGGCCCACTGCCTAAAACGGTTGGACAATCCTGAGCTAGACAGTTCCACTCAATCAGAAAAATTTTAAGAGCATAAAGAATATGATGAAAATAAAAGTTATTATATATATTTTTTATACAAATATAATCACATTTTACATATTACAACCACTATGACACTTTTTACCACAAATGTAACGGTTATTGGTACAATTTTTATTATCCAAATCATAGGCGTACGCAGAAAGTTCGTAATGGGGTTACAGAGCTACAACTCACATATTCCTATGTTAAATATACAAAATTTCATTGCAATGGGGTTACAACCCCATCAACACCCCCCCTGCATACGCCAATGAACCAAGTGTTGGTGATCTTAAATTTAAAGTTTTAGTATGTAGGTTTTAACTATACCTGTCGTACTTTCAATTTACCACAATTGGTAAAATTATACATAATCTCAATAAAATTCTGAAAAATTATGGGCAATTACTTCAACTTGGTTATCTACTACATTTCATGCAAAGAATGTAATTTTAAACAGTTTCAGTAAATAAACGGCACAAGTTAAAACATACATTTATGCCAATTTCAAAGAAAAACTGAAAATTCTACATTAGATTAAAAAAAATAAATAAAAAAAAAATAAATTTCTTCAGTTGCTTCAATTTACTCTTAATTTTCATGTCCACAGGTTGTTTTGAAAATCTGTAAAATGTACAGGATTCTTTGTGAGAGTGTGAGAGTAACAACTTAAAAGCACATAAAACGTGAACGGATTTAAAAATATCCCTTCTATTTTCAAAACGTTTTGTGCATGATGTAGTCAAACTTCGTTAATGTGAACACACACAATGAAACTTATTTTTGACACAACCTTTGTGTCCCTCTTCACCGAATCCCCATAAAATTATACAGTAATAAAATCACATCCTTTTTAAATAGTACAAATTACTTTTAACACTAGAAAATTTATTGTCATGGTTAATGTTCAAATCAACTGTATGGCTTTAAAAAAAATAGCTATTCCTTTTTAACATCAGTTAGCTATAATGTCAAATTTCTTGATAATGTAACACATGATAGAGTCGCAATGAAAAATTGTGCGCCTAGGAGCAGAAAATGTTCCACTTTCAAATGCTTGAAAAGTTTACGATGTCTAGTTTCATGTATCAAACAAAAAATGTTTTCACATTCTCAGAAAAACAGCGCACAGTTAAAGATTTCAAAGCAGTAGCTTTGTTTTCTTCTAAATATTGGACTAAAACCTGCTGGGCTTTATAACAGCATGATATATCAAGTGTTATTAAAGAATGCCGCCAGTGGTACAATATGTCATGTAGACCACTAACCCGGGGACTATAATATGGAAACCGCAACTTCTTCAAGGATGTGCATGGCAATTGCAACATAGTTTTCGCACTAGGGTTAACGTCAAGAAGCTCCAATTCTTCAAGTTTTCTAGAGCCTCTCAATATTTTAAGTATAGTCTGTTGAAGTTTACTGTCATAGTGTCTGATAACACGAGGCTTAAAGCACAGTTTCTTCAGTTCAAGAAAACCAGGTGTCAAGTCATCGTTATCTGCAAGTCTCAAACTCTTGAGACTTAATTTTCGTAGTTTAGGATATCCAGCTTGCAGCACAGTCAAATCTAACCCTCCTTCTGCACAAAAGATACTGTCCAGCTCCAGATGAGTGATATTCGGACAGTGCTCCACGATCGCATGCGATAGCCAAGTAAGACTGAAATTGTTCAAATAGATATCACACAAACTCAGACTGGTCAAGTTTGCACCACAATTTTTGATACATTTTAATAGCATGCTTCGAAGCAAATTTCCACTTTTCATTCGTATTGCACTCATTTTGGGACACAGTGCAGAAAGATTGGTTATGAAACAAGGAAACTGAAATTGATCATTCCATTCAAGATTGAAAGCTTCCAAACCTGAAGAATTTTTGAGAATTATTTTCAATGCCCGACGAGTAGATTGTGTTATACGTTCATCGCATTTAAAATTCAATGTCTTAACAAAGGAAAATTGTGCAAGAACTTCTTTATCTTTTAACCATGAACATCCATGTTCAAAATCATTGGCTGTAAAATACACGTTTTGCCATAAACTGCAATTCAGTGAGACTTTTTTCCACAGTGTGGAAACATTTGCTAAAACAGAACATACTTTTCCATTGCCTACGTAGTCACCATAAAATGAGAATATTAGAGTTAATATTTCTGGTGACAAATTATTAATACATTTTGGTTTAACATAACCATCCATCTTCTTTCTATCACAAAAGTATATTTTTAAAAGAACTTAAAAGTTCACCCAAAAGGGGATGTACAGTAACTAGTTAAAATTTGTAGGACTCAGTTAATGATATAACCAATGATGTGATTATCATAAAATTTGGATAAATAAACTAATTATTCACTAATAGACTCCTTAACATACACTTGCAACATTCGCTTCAATATGTAAAGATTTCTATCCTCAAAAATTATAATTGTCTTCCGACGGTATATTATTTGTTTACAATACTCGTCGTTATGAAGGCATGAGAAACGCTACAACAAACCTTAAATATAAACGAAACACATTCGATCGTTTTTAATACGTGCGTTTAGTTTCTTTAAATTTACGAGTTGACATACCAGCTTATCTGAACGACCACATTTTCAACATGGAAATAAAAATATGAACAATTCTTTTCAGAAAGTAAGGTGGATGTATAAAAGTAACTTAACGTAAGGCGACTTCATCGTAGGGCAATTTCGTTGACAAACTTTGTCATGTTAAACAGAGTAAAAGATAAAGCTTATTTATTCGTAACTTGACGAATCGAAAACACACGTGCTGAACTAAGCTTTTAAAATACACGCTAGTATTTCCATTCTTCTCGGAAGCAAGCTGTTTGGGACGCCCATTGAATGGCCCAGGTGACGTTGACGATTTGTGCATAGTTTTGTTGCCCGGGGTTAAAAAATTCCAAGTTCAACCGTGATAGTGAAATCCAAATGGATGGATGGATCACATTACTTAAGTCAAAAATGAATGGAAACAAGATCAAAGGAAACCTCTTATGCCAATAAAGAAGGAATACAAACCGGACGAGGAGTATTCCTGAAGGCCTAAGTAAATGAAAATTTTGCACATGTTTTATTTGATAGACCGGGTAGAAACAGGAATTATGATATTTTTTCTTAATTTTTGAACTCTGATAATTTATATAAAATTGTTTAAGTTTACACTAGGGCAATTGGAGCGTAAACGCTACTTTGGCAATGGCTGCTATCGTGACGTCATTGGGGAGGTAGACAAACATTGCAATTTGTTGTTTATTTTAGACTGAGCCGCCCTCATAGGCGATAGGATTTGCGCCACTGAATGGGCAAGCACTCGCGCCCTCCAAAAGTCCAAGATATGCGCCTTTGAAAGGACGTAGAGCCATATATAGAGTTCAGTCACAGGAAATGCATTGCGCCATTTTTGCTCAATCCAGCTCCTTATTCAGAATAACATTACATTGTGTCATTTGCTATAGTCGGCGTATTTTTTAGTCTCCAGACGGGATAAAGAGTAATATTACATTTTTCGAGCAAATTTTGTATTTTACCTTTAAAATAAGACATAAAAGGACTTTAAATTAGCGCGTAAAAGTTTTCATATAGGGCTGTGAAATTTTTTTTCCCGCTCTACGCCGGCATTTATAAACATGTAAATAATCTCTCAGTATTTTTCAAATTGCGTTTAGAAGTGATAATTTTGAGGTTTCTTAAAAAGCACTTACCTTCAGGTGGATAACTGTCAATTTCCTCAAAGGCTGGTAGTTAAAAGAAAGTATTATTGTAACTTTTGTTTTAAATTGTTTAACTATTTATTATTGCTTTATAAATATTTTTAACTATTGTACTACTAACTTATTTATAGTTTACTTCACTTTAAATTTACTTATTATATTTATTATATTTTTACTTTTTTAAAACGTATCTACTTTATTTAATTACTT
This sequence comes from Dysdera silvatica, assembly GCA_006491805.2. Taxonomy (NCBI): domain Eukaryota; kingdom Metazoa; phylum Arthropoda; class Arachnida; order Araneae; family Dysderidae; genus Dysdera; species Dysdera silvatica. Next base: position 35,041,653 of record QLNU02015270.1, read on the forward strand.
ATTATTTACTTTATTTT
>QLNU02015270.1:35041769-35061633 GCA_006491805.2 Dysdera silvatica
AAAAAAAAACTTCACACAAACAGGTACTTTTCACGAAGTCAAAATCTTTTTGTTTTATTTTGGCTAGCCAAATTTTGCGCCGTTCTTGATCATTTTTCCCTTTTGGAATGTGAAATAATTTTACTACTGGAACACTTCGATTCTTGCAATTTACAGCACAACAACTGACCACATAGAATAGAATAGGCTCCTATTATATTGGATATTAAAACACTCGTTATCTGTACCAGCCAAGAGTATGCTAACACAGTACTGAGAGCGCGCGATGATTGAGCCATAATGGCCACTGTCTGTCACTTGCCCATCAGTTAACCAATCAAGCAGCCTGAGCTCGACAACAATACATGACCAAACTCTCCCTACATATGGCTTCGAGAAGACCCAGTCAGCTTCCCTTGTAACCACGACCAAACTACGCTTGGTAGGTTTAACAAAGTGGAGCTTATAGCCTTCTCATCATTCCCCATACTTCAGTGCCGAACATTAAAGCCAAATCATGGAATTACAAGGTCCAGCTGTACTTAATTTTGTCGGTTTACTGTGCATTGCATATTTTACATGCAATTGTTTTCGTTTCTGTTTATGACACACTGAAAAGCATTGCGTGATTTTGTGTATTTTTTGCTACTAAACATTTCTGTTTTTGTGGATTTTTCTCAAAAAATGTTTAGTTTCGAAGAAAAACGTAAATATGTTGATATGTTATTCTCTGAAAAATAATAATATCGACATTAACAAATTTTATTTTAAAAACTTTAAGAATTTTTTAACCTATTCTTACAGTATCTTCATATAATGCAATAAAGTAGAAAATAAAAGTTGTGCATTAAACTTCACGCAAAATAATAAAAGTAGGCATTCCTTTCTTTTCCCGATAAGGCGGGGCTAATCCAGCGATAAGCGGTGTTAAAGGAATCGTTCGAAGCTGTGGCGCCCTGTCCATGTATTCTTACCTCCAAGTTGTAAGTATTCCATGTTTTCGTGAATTTCTAGGAATCATGATTGAAAAGGTTTGTTCCTCTATAATTATATGCGATATCAAATCTTCTACCCTATAGCATAGTGGCTAACTTCTGCTACTGTTAAGTACAGTGACAAAAGTTTTGATGGACTACTGTAAGTTTTATGATAAATGATATGTATAATTCCGCTCAAGGGAAGTAGAGAAGGTGAATGAAGTAAGCTTTGAACACCTTAAATATCCTCCAGATGCTTTTTAATGTACATTGCCTTTTCTTAAATCATATTTTAATCAATCTGTGAAGGAATAATTTTGATCTGCAGTTTATTAGATTAATACAATGGACTATCGGGTTGAATCAAAATCTATAGATGATTTGCCACCAGAAATTTTGGCTTCGATTTTTTCATCATATCTGGAATCGGAGGGTCAGGGCAAATTATGTTCAGTCTTGGCGATGGTCTCTACCCGTTGGCAGGAAGTTGCACTAAATCCAATGTTTTGGATTGCAGCAAGTTTTATGGCAGAGGATTTTAAGAATGGGTGTTCCTGGTTAAAAGAAGCAAATATTCTCAAAGGACTTTTCAACGTGAAGACTCTGCATTTTAGTTCTGAAGGGTTCGTACGGAAACCTTTTTCAGAGGCTGTAAGTCTGATTCTGGAGAATTCTTCAAATCTAGAAAACTTCAGATATTCTGGAAGCTCAATACCTTATTCTGCAGCGAACCTTCCAATTATGTGCCCCAATGTTAAAGAAATACAAATCGAATATGTAAAGAATGACATATTCTATGAATATCAATTGTGCACATGGGTGGAGAAGTATAACGTGAACTTGACAACACTAAGTTTATGCAATGTTTTTTTGAGTTCTTTTAATCTTATGGTTTTGTCACAAAAGATAGCAAGGCACTGCCCAAACATGACCTGCTTGGAAATAAGTATTGTGTCATATCAGGAAGTTATAGATTTGAATGCACTTCAGACGGGATGTCCAAAAATGAAGGAATTGAGTCTAAGTAAAGTAACATTTTCAGATGATGATGATTTGACGTCATGCTTCCCTTTTTTAACAAAATTTTATTTTAAACCTTATGTGTTCTATGGTGGACATACTCAGCAGCACATATTGCGCGTATTGAGGGGGTCAAAGGGGCTCGTGGAACTTGTTGTCGATGTTAATTTAAACATGAGAACGCTGCTTCAACTGCCTTATGAATCATTGACAAAAATACGATTTCAGTATTATAGTATTCGTCCTAGTGGATTGTATATCACATTGTGCCAATGGCGGCATTCCTTGGCACACCTGGACGTATCGTGTGACAACGAGTCCCAGCAATTTTTGTTCCAATATTTAGGAGAATATGGAAAAGACACTTTAGAATCTTTGTGCTTTCATAGTTTTTCTATAGAAGTTGAGAAATTCAAAGCAATTGTTTGGCAATGTATGAAACTGAACTTTTTAAGTTTTGGGGAGATTCAAAGCTCCGCTGAAAATTCAAGGATGTTTTCTACACGTAAAGAAATTGTGGAATGGTTAAGCCATTAATCAACAGATAGAACTGGTAAAACTTGGAAACAGTGAGTCCTCGTTTGAATTGGTGCCAAAGAGTAGCAAGTTTTTAAATTTAAAATGTGCAAATCTAAAGCTGCCCATAGTCCACTGTAAAAAAGAGTATCCATTGTGCCTTTACAGAATTTGGCTCAACTTTTTTAAAAACCGGTACACCTTAAATTCTGCAGCTGGGATTGTGCTGTCTGCAATGTTAAATTTTGTCGATCGAATTAAATTTTAATTATAAATAGTATCTATTAAATTGAAATTTAATATAAATCTGAAACCCATTAATTTTAATTATCGGCCTTAGTTTGATATATCACTTCTAAAGTATCTCCTCTAAAATAACTTCTCTACAATACCTCTTCTAACATACCTTTCCAAAAATTTGTCCTCTACAATACCGTCTCTAAAATACCTTTTCTAAAATACTTTCTCTAAAATACCTTTTCTAAAATACTTTCTCTAAAACACCTCTTCTAGAAAACCTCCTCTAAAATATCTTTCCAAAAATTCATGCTCTATAATACCTTTTCTAAAATACTATCTCCAAAGTATCTCTTATAAAATATTTCTTCTAAAATATCTTCTCTGAGCTATTTTCTCTTCTGGTCAGATGTTAGTTTTCTAGCCAAGTACGTATTATTATTGTGGGGAAACACTGATACCAATTTTGGCGAAGTCCACGCACATGCGCAGGAGGATTGCTCTCCGGCCGATCTGCTTTTCAACTATGGGCTAGTGATTCTATTACGTTACAAATCCATCTAGTGCAATTTTTAGCGGTTTCTAGCAGAAAGTGAGGTAAGTGGGTGACGTCTCGTGCAGTGACCTCATTCCTTATAAGGAAATGTGTATGAACTCTGTATAAATATCTGATTCTGTAATTATCCATCAAATTGATCTCATGGTAGGATGCAGGTAATGCTGTCATTAATACCACCTCTCAGATATGCACCGTCAGATCACATGCGAGTTAACACTTTTTGTATCCTGCAATCAATTGACCCATAATTCTTCGTAGCTATGTATATGATATGATGAACCAATGGTATAAATACTCAGATTGCCGGATTTAGGGGCCCAAGATTTCATAATTAAAAACAACTACTACATGATCAAAAAACATATTCCTGTAAAAAAAAAACAAAAAAAAAACAGATAAGTACTCTAATATATAAAGAAGGGTTAGATTGTTAAGTCAAAAGACTATATTTTACTGTTGAATTAAATGCTTTTGTGCACTAAGGAAAAATAAAGATTCATATATATCTATGTTTACTGTCTTCTTTTGTACATTATCCCTTATTATATTTCGCGAAAACGCCCAACCTTCCAATGGGAGACCTCTTGCAAGCAATATTTCGGGGGAATGTATCTCGTGCTAAAACAGGTTTTTATAGGACAAACATAAATGCTTTTATTTAATTGATGTTCAATAAAAAGGTCTTGTATAAGACTCACTTAACAAAACAACTAAAGGACCAACAAAACATTATGCAAAGTAGATATAAACCTTTACAATATATACAGTGATAATCAATGAACGAGGTTTTTCTCTTGATGTAATGACATGGCTATCCTTTGACAGAATACATGTGTAGAGTCAAATAACACTTGTGTTGCCACTTCCACTTACCAAATCAAACTTCCAAATTATACTGTTGCCATTTTTAGCCAAGAAGGTCTCTTGCTTGCATTCCCCAAATATACAATCTTTCATCTCATCTGTTCAATACTGCAGTTTTGTAAGTTATATTGCTACCCAGTAGTATAGCTAAGGGGGGCGGTCACCTTGGGTGTCACAGTCCGGGGGGTGGGTGGGAATTAGCCTTTAAAAAAACATTTATTTTGTTTTATTATCTCATGGGGAGGGAACGACAGTCACTCACCCCGGGCAGTAATATATCTCTATGCCACTGCTGCTACCCATTGTGTGTAGCTACATAAAACTAATTTATATTCCACAAGTCCCACCAAGTTGTATTTATAATTTTTTTTTATCCCTGTAATGTAAGTTTTGTATTCAGTTCAGGCTTTGATATCTGTTGTCTTACAGTTTTAATCACTAGCGGGGTATATATGTATTTGAATGCATGTATTTAGGGGAAAATATCAGTCTTGCAATTTTGGTGGAGACATCTGAGAAGGCTGTAATTGCACATGTTCATAACAATTGCAAAGTTATAGTAAAGTTCTCATAAACTTTGGGCCCCACACTGATATAGTGGTAAGGCCTTTGTCTATGGTGCATAATAGAGATGGGCAGAATTGTTCATTGGCCGAATCAGTGAACTGTTTTGCCCATCTCTAGAACTTCCTAGGATTACAGCGCTGGCTTCGGCAGCCACCTTCCCAATTCCCCCTGCATACATACATTTCTGGAACTTCAGAAGTTTAAGTCTCAAAGTTAAAATTCTCCCAATGATGCTCAAAGTTTATAATTTTTTTCACTGATCTAGTTTAAGGTTCGATTGTTGGATTTTTTAAAAAACTGTAAATCTTGATGCAGCATGACCATAATTGTTCTTAAACCATAAAGTATGAACAAACAAATCGTGCATTTCGATCATTATTTTAATTATTAAAACATATTATAAATAATTATACAGGGTGTCTACTCACCTGGAAAAGTCAGGGAAATTTGAAATTCATTGTTATAATAAATAACTTATTAAAATAATTTTCCTGAACTGTGCTTTTCATACCACATTGCCTACTGAAAAATTTGAAACTCTGCGCATTTGACTAAACTTCTTTGAAAAGTTACCATTTTTCACCAAAACTAATATACTCGTGTTTATAAAAATTGCAACACCATGAAGGACTCGTCCGAATTGAATGAAATTTAATGTACAAACGACCTGTGTTGATACAAATAAACGATTAAAATTACAAAGCAAAAAAACAATATTACATGTCGAAAATCAGTATTTGGTGAAGCCACCACGCGCTGCAATAAGTGATGCTATACGACGTGGCATGGAATCAAACAGATGTTGAATGTGTGCCTGAGGAAGAGCATTCCAGATTGCTTGTATGCGACCCCAAAGTTCATCTGTAGTAGCTATGGGACGAGGATCACGAGCGAGACGCCGACCAACGAAATCCCACACATGTTCAATCGGCGACATATCCGGCGAATAGGCAGGCCAAGGAAGAAGCTGTATCTGTTGTGATGAAAAGAAGTCTTGAACATTCCTGGCAATATGTGGGCGGGCATTGTCCTGTTGAAATACAGCTCCGGGAATGCCTTGAAGGAAGGGAACAACTTCGGGCTCCAGAACTTCATTGATGTACCGGTTGCTGTTAAGATTACCCACAATTCGTAGCAGCTGAGATCGTCCATGTTACGTAATCGCACCCCAGACCATAACGCTGGGGGTTCGTCCACTATGACGTTGGATAACGCACTCCGGAAGGTGGCGTTCACCGGTATAGCGTCTAACACAGATGCGGCCATCACTGTACCCCAAATTAAAGCGGGATTCATCAGAAAACACCACTTGTTGCCAGTCTCTATGTCCATGAGCCCATTGTAGCCGCAGGTGCGGATGGTTTTGCGTCAGGGGATCCTGTATAAAGGAACTCTTGCACGCAGTCCACGGTGCAGTAGACGCTGACGAATTGATGAAATAATGTATAACTGTATAAAATACCTGTAGCAGTGCACCAACGTTCTGCCAACTGTCCAGATGAAGCAAAACGGTCCGTCACCGCCATGCGGACCAGGTGTCTATCATCCCGTGCTGACGTCACCTTTCGGCGTCCACTCCCGGATTTCCGAGTTGTCTGGTTCTCTTGAACCCACTGCTTCCACACTCGCATCACTGTGCTGCTGTTATGCCCCATATGAGCTGCTATTGCATGATGAGAAAGCCCTCCTTCAGGAAGGCCGATCATTCGTCCCCGTTCAAACTCCGTAACTTGCTGAAATGTCGCCCTCTTTCGTCGTAGAGGCATAGTGACGTCTCATGTAACGTTTACCACTAGCAGATAACCATACACGCCCCGCTACAGCCCTCTATTTATACGGATCCATCAGCAGTTCAGAGGGCGCCGCTCAGCCCACGCATGCGTGATGACTCTGAAATTCTAATCATTTGAATAGCATACCCTAATTTGCATTTCCTGAAAGTTTCAGCTCAATCAAGTGATTCCTTCATGGTGTTGCAATTTTTACAAACATGAGTTTATAATTTATATAAAATTATTAAGCATGTATATTTTTCAGGAGAAAATGTTTGCCAAATATATAACTAAAACTTGAAAAGAGAAGTGTTTTTAGCTAAATTATTTAATCTGTAAGGGATTTTGATCATACCAATCTCCTTTGCCTTATATATAGTCATACACATTTTAAATGAAATAGAAGATGAAGCATCAGCTTTGCGATTATATAGTTAAACTCTTTTATAATGAACTCAAGAAGGGCCGAATGGAAATGTTGCTGTAAATATTTAATTAGTGCCAGTTTTTAGTGTAAAGAAATACACTTTTTAATACAGCTTTTGAATTTGTAAATTCACTATAATTGAGTTATAAATGGCGTTGGAGTTTGCATTAATTGATTTCATGGCCTTGAAACTTGCTTTGATTGGGCAAATTTTCGCGGGCGCATTGTGTGTTGTTTACTGTAATTAGCGACAGGAAATCGATTAACATTTGGTCTGGAAACCTGGAAAAGTCAGGGAAGTTTGAAATAGAATGTGAGTAGACAGGGATGGACTGAGTCCTCCCAAAGGGTGCATACCTTGGATTATCGGAGGGAATGGGTCCTATAGCCCATGAGGGCATGGGTCCTATAGCCCATGAGGGCGCGTCCTATAGCCCATGAGGGCACAAGTCCTATAGCCCATGAGGGCACACCGACCCAGTCCGTCCCTGTGAGTAGACACCCTGATCATAATATGTTTTAATCGTTATTATGAAGGTAGTGTCTGTTATGACTATATTTAAAGAAATGTGTTTTTAAAATGTGATATTTTATCAATTATATCATGTTTACTTTTACATATATACAGGGTGTCTATAAAAAGAAGTATACAGCTTCAAATTTTATTTGTATCAAAACTACGACAGCTAGAAACTTAATTCTTTTTTTTTTTAAATTATGTGGCAATAGTCAAAAGTTTTTTTCAGCATAGTGAAAATGTCTCCACGTATTAAACAGTGCACATGCAGTCATAGAACGTAAAAGACACTTAAAACAACAGTAATTTCATCAACACAGGAGAAGGCTACTTGTGTAATATGGTTTATGGAGATGAAATCACTAACACAAGTGCAATGATAATTTCAGAAACATGGACAAGAAGGAGCATCGATCAGTAGGTAAAGAAGTTCAAAAGAACAGGAAGTGTTTTGAAAGGTAAGAGTACTGGAATACCTTCTGTGTGTGATAAATGTGTGGATGGTGTGCATGAGGCTTATGTTAAGAGCCCGAACAAATCAATTCGTGTTGTCAGTCATGAACACGACATACCTAGATCAACACTTCACAAAATTCTGCAAAAGCGTGTCCACCTATATCCGTATAAAGCGCAGTCAATGCATAAACTTTAATCCGATGGCAAGCCACGTTGAAAAGCATTTGCTGAAGACAAGCTTGATCGCATCGAGACAGAATCTGCATTCGTTTCAAGGCTCTGTTTCAGCGATGAGTCAACTTTTCATGTTTCCAGCAAAGTTAACAAGCATAAATGTCAATTCTGGGGCACTATGAATCCCCGCATGGTCACAGAACATGAGAGAGATAGCTCGAAGGTTAACGTTTGGTGTGGTGTAGTGGTCGATGGATTTGTTGGCCACTTTTTCTTTGCTGAAAACCGTTACTGGCACCACATATTTGGATATGTTGATACAATTTGCACAATTCCACAACTTCAGGATACTCCAAAAATCATTTTTCAGTAAGATGATACACCTCCCCATTGATCTTTGGATGCTCGAGCTGTTTAGACAAACATTTCCCAGAGCGATGGATTGGTCGTGATGGCTCAGCAAAATGGCCACCCCGTTCATCTGACATTGCCCTGTGTGATTTCTTTCTTTGGGAATATATTAAAGACATTGTTTACAAAACAAATGTGACCTCTCCAGATATGCTTAAAGAATGCATTAACGAAGCATTCCTCAGTGTAATAACTAACATTTTGAAGCGAATGTGGATGGAACTAGACTTTTGTTTACACTCTATCATAAAGAACAATGGAACGCACATAGAGACATTCTAACTATGCTGAAAAAAGCTTTGACTGTTGCGACTTAATTTAAAAAAAAAAGAATTAACTTTCTAGCTATTGTATTTTCGATGCAAATAAAATTTCAAGTTGTATACTTCTTTTATAAACACCCTGTATATATGTATAGTATCTGATATATATTTTCTTTCCCTAGGTTTCAACCCCTATATGCATCTCGGATTTTGTTTGATGAGTTTGTGAAGAAAAGGTTTATTCACATATATATATATATATACAGTATGACTTATGATTTAATATAAATGATTTTATTTGGAAATATTTTTATAATAATTTATTGGTAAGAAAATTTTGAATTCATGATCTAGAAAATACACAGTTTAGTAGAGGTGACATACAACATACTAAAACTTTAAGGTCTTGACATTTCCATTGACTTTGTTGACTTGGTGCTGTATAACCCAGATGCTCTTGTGCTATTAAAATACAAACAAACTTTGTTAACAGGATCGTAGGATTTACTGCAGCTGACTAGCACCTGTGAAATTTTCCACAAACCTTAATAATCATTCATTTATTTGATTCTGTTCAAATTATAGGAAATGCACAAACGTTTAAAACTGTTTGGACAGAAGGAATAGGATACATTTCATGCATCAGTGTTGTCATCAAGTTCACTTAATTGGATATTTAAATGAAAAAAATTAACTCTGGTGTAAAAAAAATCAATGATCAAATCGTACACAATGGATTATTTTGCCAAATCTACATCCATAAATGATTTTGCCAAATCTACATCCATAAATGATTTTGCCAAATCTACATCCATAAATGATTTTGCCAAATCTACGTCCATATGTGATTTGCCACCTGAAATTTTATTTCGGATCTTTTCATTGTATGTTGAATCAGAAGGAAGTGCTAAATTATATACAATCTTGGCAAAAGTTTCAATGTCATGGCAGAAAATTGCATTTACTCCAAGTTTTGGGGCAGAAATGAGTTTTACAACAAATGATTTCAATCATGGACTGTCATGGTTGAAAAATAAGGATTTTCTTCTGCAGTTACCTTTGCTAAAGACATTGAATTTTAAAAACTATTTTAGTATTGGAGAATATGGTAATCTGGCCTTGATAAAGATAATGAAGAGCTCTAGGAATTTAGAAAATTTCAATCTGGAATACAGCCAGGGCACATTCGTATCACCTTTCTTAATCAATCTTCCTACCTTTTGTCCTAAAATTACGGGAATACAACTAGTCATGTTACATGTAGATTATATACCACCAGATTATTTACTCTATCGCTGGATAGAAAAATACAATGTGAACTTGACAAGGCTAATTATAACGGGTGTCTATTTTAGACGTTACAGTCTTACTCTACTGATACAAAAAATAGCAGAGTGCTGTCCGAATATGACTAACTTCGAGTTGGACATGGCAACAATAACCACCTCTTTTGATTTGAATTCTCTTCAAGCTGGATGTCCTAAAATAAAAAAACTGTGCCTTAAAAATGTGGTGTTCAGAAATGATGATGATCCATCTTCTTGTTTTCTTCATCTGGAGAAGTTTTGCTTCAAACCCCGTGAAAAAGATGCTCAAAAGGAAATAATCCGTGTATTAAGAAAATCAAAGGAGCTTAAAGAACTTGAACTTATTGGTATAAATACAAACTCGAAAACCATGCTCCAACTGCCTTGTAGATTCTTGAGAAGATTACGTTTTCAACATCATGACGATGCTGATGACCTGTATCACATACTGTGTCAGTGGAAACACACTCTAACGGAACTTGATGTATCATGCGATGAAAAGTCTGTGGATTCTTTATTTTGTTATATAGAAGAATATGGAAAAGAGTATTTAGAATCTTTAACATTAAGGATTTCCTCAGTGAGAAGAGAACAACTCAAAGGCATTGTTCGACAATGCACAAAATTGAAATTGTTGTGTCTGAACAAGATTTCAGATACACTACAAGAAAAAATAGAATTAACTACACGTAGAAAGATTCATGAGTGGCTGAATTGTTAGTGAAAGCTTAAAGAGTTATTAATTTTTGTCACCCAAGGCTTTCAGGTCAATGAGAAAAAGATATTTGTCAATTGTGTTTGGTTTGTTGATAATATTTATGTACAACAAATATGTGCTTGCTTTGATGAAATGTGTGACGTACACTTTTATATACCTGCCCCACAATCGTGGGACAGGTATATAAAAGTAAAAACTATGTTTTCAACATTATGATGATGATGATGGCCTGTATGCTACACTGTGTCAGTGGAAATACTCTCTAACAGAACTTCATGCAACAGAAAGTCTCCGAATTCTTTATTTTGTTAGTTTGAGGAATATGGAAAAAATAATTTAGAATCTAAAGGTTGTGTTGTGAGAATAGAACAACTCAAAAGCATTGTTTGATAATGTACAAAACTAAAACTTTTATGTTTTAACAAGGCTCCAAATATGTTACAACAAAAAATAACGCTAACTACCCGTGAAAAGATTAATGAATGGTTGAACTGTTAGTTAAAGTTTGAGAAGTTTTTTGTTATCTAAAGTCTTCAGGGCAACGAGGAGACATTAGTTTTCCGTTGTGCTTATATAAGGTTTGTTAGTAATGTTTATATAAAGCAGGCATGTGTACTCATTGACAAAAAATAATAATTAATAATAATAATACATCCAGATAGGAATTTCAGATTATTGCAGAACTTGACATGCAATTCTATCTTAGATATGTAAATGATTACAGTTGTGGCATGATTGGACACCAGGTCTTGCCACTAGAGTTTATAATGGTGCTACCTCAGTTTGACTATAAAAAGGCTCTCAGAAACTATGTTTTATTATCGAACCTCTGTTTTCGATCGTTGCTCATTTGTTGAAAGATTGATGACTTCTGGACATGCACTATATGCCAGAAAGTATAAGGACACTTTGGATTTTTTGTTTTTTTTTTCGAATTTCTAAAAAACTACATGACCAATTGTTCTCTAACTTTGGAGATATATAGAACGTGCTTGAATGCACACTTTCCAATAAAGTTTCGGTGACTTGTGCATTTAGGGGACCACCCACATATTGACAAAGTGAAAAAATATATTTGATCACCCTGTATCATAAAAAGCTGGAAATTATTTGTAACTTTCAGAAAATATTTTACCAGCTATGCTTAATGCCAGTGTGCGTTCTTGTAAAACAAAGATGATATTCATGAAGATAGAAGCGTTTCTTTAAGAAAACCCGAATTTTGTCACATGTTTTTTGCTTTTAATATCCACAATTTTCAGTCAAATTGCACGAAACTTATAGAACATTTGTCAACATACAAGAAAAATATTATGCTTAAATTAGAAATTAATATATTGAATACATGATGAGATATGAGTATTTGAAGAAAATAACTTTTTACTGCAAATGCGCAAATGATATAATTAACTTTCTTTCATAATTTTGTAGTCAATAGTATATGGCAACTTAAAAAAAAACCCACCAGTGGGATATCTTGAAAATTCATGAAGTTATCGATAATATAGCGAAACCCTATTTCTCTAATTTTCTGAAAGTAGCTAGATGATAAGGGGGTTTTCCACAAATTGTCATGTTCCAAATTACCAAACACCCCTGTTCTAAAAATGAAATATTCCAGATTTATGCAAATAAGGATCAAAAGTATCCGAACACCTGCATGTTTTGCTTCTCCTTTACAGAAGTCAAAAACCTTGCTTGGTGCAGAATGACCATTGTTGTCCTTGCGCCATAAAAATACAACAAACCAACAAGAAGTCAAAAATTAGTATGAAGTGGGACCACCTTTTGTTGCAGTGATGACTGCCACTCTATCTGGGAGGCTATCTACTAGTTTCTGGAATTTTTCAGTGGGAATTGCATGCCATTCTTGCAAAAGAATATTAGTCAGCTCTTGCGCCAATGTGGGCCATTTTGGCCTAGCTCGCAGTCGACGTTCTAATTCATCCCATAGGTGTTCTATGGGATTTAGGCCTAGGCTCTGAGCAGGCCAGTCCAATTCCTCAACATCCATGTCAGCAAGCCTGCTCTGTACAGCCCTTTCTGTGTGGATAGGAGCACGATCTTGTTGAAACAAGAATGGACCCACTCCAAACTGTTGTCACAATGTAGACAACATGGAACTGCCTAAAATGTCGAGATAGCCTTCCATCTTCAGAATTCCCTTCATAGGAAGCAGAGGGCTCAGCCCGAACCATGAGAAACATCCCCAAACCATTATGCTTCCACCATCAAACTTAACTTGCGGCACAATACAGTCAAGTAAAAAGCGTTCACCCAGCATTCTCCACACCCAGACTCTACCATCTGATTGTCAAATAGCGTACCGTGATTCATTGCTCCATAACACTTCACGCCACTGCTGCAGGCTCCATGTTTTGCACACTTTGCACTATGGTAAGCATCGCTTTTCATTGGTTGCGGTAATGCTTGGTTTATATGCAGCTGCTCGGCCATGAAAACCAAGACTTTGCAGTTCCTGACGAACTGTTTTTGTGCTGACGTTGCATCCAGAGGCTTTTTGAAAATCCGCACGAACTTTTTCCGCCGATTTCATGCGGTTCGCTTTCACAACTCTCTTCAGCACTCTGCGTTCCCTGTCTACTAGACGGAGTGGTCGACCAGGTCGTGGATGCACCGTTGTAGTCCCCGTATGTTCCCACTTTACGATAACATCATTAACGGTGGAACGGGGCACTCGTAACATCACAGAAATCTCACGAACAGATTTTCCACAGCGGTGACAACCAATGACTTCACCACGTTCAAAATCATTTAGCTCGCGCTTTCCTCCCATTTTACTTTTCTAGCTTTGAAATTATAATTGTTAACTCGTCAGACTTCTTTTATACTTGTCTGAGAGCTAGAAATTTGACGTCACTAACAGAATCCACCACGTAGAGGGGTGTCCGGATACTTTTGATCCTTATTTGCATAAATCTGGAATATTTCATTTTCAGAACAGGGGTGTTTGGTAATTTGGAATATGACAATTTGTGGAAAAAACCCTTATCATCTAGCTACTTTCAGAGAATTAGAGAAATACGGCTCACTATATCGTCGATAACTTTCTGAATTTTCAAGATATCCCACTGGTATTTTTTTTAAGTTGCTCTATACTATTGACTACAAAATTATGAAAGAAAGTTATTCATATCTTTCGCGCATGCGCAGTAAAAAATTATTTTCTTCAAATGCTCATATCTCATCGTGTATTCAATATATTAATTTCTAATTTAAGTATAATATTTTTCTTGTACGTTGACAAATGTTCTGTAAGTTTCGTGAAATTTGACTGAAAATTGTGGATATTATAAGCAAAAAATATGTGACAAAATTTGGGTTTTCTTAAAGAAACGTTTCTATCTTCATGAATATACATGTTTGGTTTACGAAAATGCACACAGGCATTAAGCATAGCTGGTTAAATATTTTCTGAAAGTTACAAATAATTTCCAGCTTTTTATGATACAGGGTGATCAAATATATTTTTTCATTTTGTCAATATGTGGGTAACCCCCTAAATGTGTAAGTCACCAAAACCTTGTTGGGAAGTGTGCACTCAAGCATGTTCTATATATCTTCAAAGTCAAAGAATAATTGGCAGAGTAGTTTTTAGAAATTCGAAAAAAATTAAAAAATCCAAAGTGTCCGGATACTTTTGGGCATGTAGTGTACCTGTATTAATTACGCAGTTGAAGATATTTTGGCCAATTAATAGACATTGAAAGGTGGCATGTCATTGAACTAAAAGAAGCAAAATGGGTATTTTGGAGATTTGCCTACTGTGCAGGCTATTCTGACCTTGCGGTTAGACATTGGAAACAGTGGTTACATGGGGGCATGCCTACATGTGAATAGACTCTGAACAGCCCAAACAGACTACCAATAGAAAGGATGGTTTGATCCACCAACAAATACAAACGGCTCCAACAGTTCCATTGTTTACCATCCTGAGATAGATGATACCTTTATTACAGAATCCTGTGTCTACCAGAACCACTTCTATGTGCCCAGCAGAAGGACATTTGATGTCACAGCATCCATTACATGTCCGGCCCTTGATAGCCAGCTGCCTTCACCTTTGTTTACAGCGATGTCATGACTGAGAAAACTGGTCTAGCTAGGAGTGGAACTGTATCATCTTTATATCCAAATTCAGGTTCCCTTTGGGAGCCGATAACAGTCACGTTTGCATGTGGAGGGCACATGGTGAGTGTGTCAATCCTGTCTTTGCTGTGAAGTAACATACTACCCCAACTGATCTGCCATTAATATGGTCATTACATATTACAGTTGGTTATTCCTAGTAGTAACACAAGGGATATGTGCAGGATATCCTGTGGCCACACGTGTTGCCTCTTACAACAGGGCTTCCCACAAGCATTTTTCAGCAGGATAATGTTTGCCCTTACATCAGCAAGGGTTTCCCAGGATTACCTCTGCTAGATTGACACAATTCTTTAACTTGCATGGTTAACATTTGTGGGACCAGCTAGGAAGCCAGCTTCTTCAGCCCATTAGTGTGCAGGATCTAAAGGTCCAGTTGCAACATCTGTGAACAGATTTCCCATCATATACCACGCAGAACGTGTATACCTACATACTTGACAAGATACTAAAGCCTCCTTTGAATTGTACAGTTCTCTCCAATAAACTTATCCTTTTTCACTTATGTCAACTAAGTTCCACTCTATTCTAATAACTTCCTGGTTCATTCATTTTTTTCTTCTGTCAATGAGTGTTTACAAGGTCTGATTAAAAAGCGTCCAATCTTAGGCAAGAAAAAATAATCCGTCACATGTTTAGTTCAAAACCTAACCTCTTTCAAAATAGAACCCTTCTGTATTCACACACTTCACCCAGCAGTGTTGTCATGCTGGAAGCATTTTTCAAAGTCCTTTTTTTTTCTTTTGGGATGTTCATGAGATGTGCACCAATATGATTCATAACTACCATTTGTGAGCATGGGAAAGAAATTTGCTTAATTTAGTTTATCTTATATTTGCTATTAATTTCTTTTAAAAACTTTATTTACTGTGTTCTTTAAAAAAAAAAGTAACTATCCAAATGGGATTGCGTACGATTGCGATAATCATTCTGTTTTTTGTTCTACAAGGTCAGATAAATAATTTTGCAAAAGCAAAATTTGTCCTGTCCCGAAATCCTAGGATATTAATAAATTCATTCAACCTGTTTGCAGTTTTGATGATACATTCTTTTGTGTGATATTTTTGATGTTACTTTGATAGTTCGGAGCTTAAAGATGTTGACTGGTGATAAGGTTAGAAATGGAGGAGACAGGCCTGTAGCTAGGGTGAGGGGGCAGCTGGGGCAGTGCAAAGCACGTATGGGGCACAGGGCCAAGGTTGGCTTTCTGCTGGCAGAAACTAGTTTTTGCCATGCCAGTGGCAGAAAGTGGGAGAAACTGGCAGAAACTAATAAAAGTACTGAAAACAGTATTGTATTATTTAGTAAATGAAAGATTACAAGTGTGCAGTATTTCTAACTCAATGGACATCTTCTGACTTGAAAAAATAAATGGCGAAATGATTTGTTGTGAAATATAAATTTTTGAAAACTGTTGAAATTTCAATTTAAAATGGCTAGAAGTAAGAAAGAAGGGAATTCAAAAAAGATAAAGGTGAATGAACCTAAAAAGAGTGACAAATTTTAGGACGAATTTGATGAAAAGGAAGATGCATGGAATAGGAGGGAAAATTTGATATTGGAGTCTGCTACGAATATTGTAATGAAGAAACTTGGGGAAATAATGAATAAGATGACTGAGATTGAGGAAAGACAGGATAGAAGAGCAGTTAATCTCCAAGACCAAATGGAGAAACTTCAAAATAGCTATGATGAGATAAGAAAAGCATCTAAGGATATATCCATAGAATTTGGCCAATTGACTTTTAAAAAAACAAAAGTTTAAAGAAGAAAATAAATAATTGGAAAATTGAAAGCGATCAGTTAAAACCTGTTAATATGATAAGAGATAGAGATATGAAATATAGAATGGAAACATTAGAGGATGAATTAGATTGGAAGAACAGAGGAACTAATAGATTTACACCAATACAACAAAAGAAGTAATTTAGATATTATGGTCCTTTCTTATAAAGAACGTGAAAATTGTGAAAACTTAATAATTAAGTTATGTGAAAAACTGCAGTTTGAAATTAAACCAAGTCACATAAAAACTGCTCATAGATTGGACTATGGTCAAGCATGGGCGTCGTTTGGAAGGGGGAGCAACTGCCCACCACTAAAATTGAAAGATTGTTTTTTATTTGAGGTAAAAACTAGATTTTAAATTTAAAAATTAGATTGTTGATGAATAAGTATATGTCTGAAATGGAGGTCCTCTCTATTTATTAAAATTCGATGCAAAACTGTTCATTTCGAAGTTGGAAAATTTTCTAAAAAAATTAAGGGGAATTAACGAAATATAACCATTAATCATATAATTAATAAATGTTTGTTCGATTTTGACTCGAAAATCAAGCCTAAACAACCGAGCAATTAATTATTATGATTTTTTGAAACAGAGGAGGGAGAAAATGTTAACTTTAGCAGGCAACAACTTCACTAAACTTTGTCAGTTGTTTATCTCCCGATGTTCTCACAATGAGGTTTTTGCCTGTCATGCTGTCACTGTGTTCTCCACATCTAACCTCAAATTTAGAGCATTAATTTAGCATTGGTATGGATACGTTTTTAATTAAAAGGCCAAGGCTCGATACCAACCTTGCATCTAAGATTGCATCACCTGACCTAAAATTAGAAGTACCGCATGAAAAAAGTTCGTTTTGCAGTGTGAATCTGGTGAGTAATAAACCCGATTCTGTTTTTTCCGACGAACTAGATGTCAGAAACTACATTAACGGATGTTCAAATGATGAACTGAACTATAATCTACTAACGAAATCTTTCCATCCAGATATAAATTACGATTTCAAGCTTGATGTCGAAACCGGAAAAAGGCGATTTAGACACGAATGGCTATTGGAGTATAGTTCTTGGTTAGTCTATTCCAAAAGCTTGAAGGGTGCTCTTTGCAAGCACTGTGTAATGTTTTGACCTTCTGTTAAACGAGGCCTTTTTGGGTGGCACCTTTCACGAGATATAAAGATTTTCACAGCCAAGCGAAAAGCCATACAAAGAGCCAATGGCATCGTGATGCTATAATTGCGTCACAAAACCTTTTAACCGTCATGTCAAACAAACAATCTGACGTCATAAGGGTGCTAAATAAAGACGAAAAGAATATCATTAAGAGGAATCGAAAAAAGCTTGCGCCTATATTGTCTACAGTAATCTTTTGTGCAACACATGATTTGCCTCTTCGAGGAAAAAGCTTGAACGATGGAAACTTCGAAGACCTTCTGGATTTCAGAGTTGAAGCAGGTGATCTTATTTTACAAGACCATTTTAAAACTTGTCATGCAAAAGCAAAATACACGTCACCTTCGATTCAGAATGAATTAATTGATATAGTTGGCAATGAGATTGGTTCTAAAATAGTCGAGGAAATAAACGGAAGTTCATGTTTCTCTTTACTTGCTGATGGGACTGCTGATATCCAAGGCATTAAGCAACTGTCTGTAAGAGCCAGGTTTCTAGATAAATCTGGATCAGTAAAAGAAGATTTTTTAGGCTTCTTCTCTTTAGGAAAATTAAAAGCGCAAAATATAACACATGTCATTTTGAAATCATGTGAAAAGCTTAAACTAAATATGACTAAGCTCGTTGGTCTGGGATTTGACGGTTGTTCTGTCATGGTGGGAATAGAAGGTGGGGTGCAAAAGTTAATTAGGGACAAATATCTGAAGGCACCCCTTTTCCCTTGTTCATCTCACAAACTCAATTCAGTTATTAACGACCTTAATAGTCTTTCACAAATGCGTAACACCATTGCAACTGTCAAAGAAATTATACGCTTTTTCAGAGTAAGCATTTTAAGAAGATAGTTAATTCCAAATATTCTTATGTTGTGCGAAACAAGATGGTCCAGCAAATATAAATCAATAAGGCTTTTTAATGAAAACCTTGTTATAATAAAAAAAAAAGCTTTGTATGAACTATCAGAAAATGCAGAAAACAACAGAGAAACAAGAAATAAAGCCTTTCAACTTTCATGTGCTACTAATAACTCAGTTTTTATCGTCTGCATTACTATCATTTCTGTATATTCGGCAACACTCGAACCTGTAACAAACACACTACAGTCTGAAGCTATGGATTTGGATAAAGTACATCGCATATTCAGCGATTGCTAATTGATTTGAAAAAGGACAGGGAAACAGAGCTTTCGTTTCATGACATCATGGAGAAGTATGCGGTAATAGCAAAAGAATTTGATTTTGAGATCGAAGTCCCGAGAATGGCTTCTAAACAGATGCATAGAGATAAGTATCCCAAAGGATCAGCTGAAGACTACTATCGAAGATCATTGTTTAATTCTTATTTGGACTCAGTCATTTCTTCTTTACAATGCCGGTTTTCACATGATAATGAAAGAGCATTCTCTTTATGTAGCCTGAATTCCTCAAAAATAGGAAGCATGGATATGGAAATTTTCAAAAAAGTGATAAAGAAAAATGGAGAATTTTTATGAAATTGAAAATTTTTCTGAAAAAGCAAAATCCTGGAAACAATTTTGGGAGAGCGAAATAAGTATCAACAAAGCAGAATGTAACATACTTCGAACTGACGGACAAAAAATTTCAAAGTACAGTGATATCTCTCAATGACGTTCTAATTAAGGACTATTTCCGTTTAACGGCGGTATTTTCAGTTCTTTTAAAAGCTTCATAGATTTTGATTAATGTCTTTTTCTGCAGGTTTTTTTTTTCTTCCCTTCAAAGTCGTTAACTGGAGAAAAATTGAAGTATTACAAATTTTAGAAACGGTGTTTTCGATAGTTTTTTGTTTACTGAAAAATGCCCGCGCGGCTGTAAGTTTTTCAAAATGGCACGCGGAATCAAATTTTAAAAAAGCCTCTGTGTGGTATGGAGATATTCATTTTGCAAAAAATCCGGGATTGTTCCCAGCAGATACAAGTGCCCGCTGTTTTTCTATTAATCTGGAACCCCGG
>QLNU02015270.1:35061733-35073078 GCA_006491805.2 Dysdera silvatica
GAGTTTAGAAATATGTATTTTATTTAAAACAAAACGTGTTTTGTTTTAAATAAACGTTATAGCTTCTTTACATTTTTATACTCAAAATTGGGTTTCCGGAGTATCCGAACTTTTTCTAATCCGAAATCAGATTTTTCTCTTCGTTTTGGATAATTGGAGTTCTACTGTGCTGGTTAAACATATTAGTTTGACAACGTGCAGTCTAACTGCAGTTTATTCCCCAAATAAAAGTAATTTAGTCAAGCAGAACGGGCGAACCGTTTCTGACTCAAAAGCTGATGAAAAATCGATGAAAACATTAGCACGTGCGATACATGGAGAGCCTTCTAAAGGTGCTT
The DNA here is from genome assembly GCA_006491805.2 of Dysdera silvatica. Lineage (NCBI taxonomy): Eukaryota > Metazoa > Arthropoda > Arachnida > Araneae > Dysderidae > Dysdera > Dysdera silvatica. The sequence continues at coordinate 35,062,072 of QLNU02015270.1, forward strand.
ATGCATCTGTGAGCCGTTCGCGAGATCTAGTTCGTATGATTGGGATGGGGTTTGGAGCACCGAACAAATTTCTTATAGCTCGCTGAGGGAGATCCGTTTCGTGTCGGTTTTCTGATGATCATAAATTCGTTCGCAGTTCACATTGGGACAGCGTCATGTGTAGTTTATTGTTTTTATTTCTGCTTGCGAACCTCCAGGCTCTATGGTATAATATTTTGTGCCTACTGATTGTGTTCCATCGTTTTTTATTTAATTATGGAGTGGTCAGAGACAGTGGTGTAGTCCTAAAAAAAAGGGAGTCTAGCGTTCTTCTAAATTAGGGATGGATCCACAGGGGGGGGGAATCAGGGAATTCCCCAAGCAGTCAATAGCCCATTAATCTGATAGGGGCAGAAATTATTATTATGTATGGGTTGTTGAGCCGGCACTGCCTACAGCATATAGCTTCGGGTCATATAAGCATAAAATAATAATAATGTGGCACAAATGCATGTGCCCAGCCGAACTAAACCAGGAATGACCTCTGAAGTGAGCTTTATTTTATTAGCTCACTTCAGGAATGACCTCTGAAGTGAGCTAATAAAATAAAGAAAACAATTGAAAAAGATAGCCAAAATTCCGCCTTTTCGCCCTTGTCGCCTTCATTATGTCCAAAAACACATTATGGCTTTTTTCTATTTTCGGAACACAGTTTATACGTGTTCCAAGCTGTAATTTCATTTTAATTCCCACGATTCTTAGTTGATTTATTCAAAATTTTAGGGTCATTGCTCTAAAAAATTTTTTTTCTTAATAAAATTGTAGAGCCACATATTTTTTATTTACAACTTGAACAGAATTTTGTTTTTAAAATGTATGATTTCCTAAAATTTTGTCCTAGTGCCGCTAGGTCTCCAAAAGAAGTACCCTAGCTTCGTTAGGCTGCACTAGGCCAGGGCTACGCATAACATTTTCCCCTGACTCAGAGGAAAATGTGCTGAAACTGATTGATATTTATTAAATCAAAGTTTATTCTGGGATCGTAAACATAAAGACCATGTATAAAAAATTAAAGGCAGATGCCTGGAGGGGAAATAGGTGCTGAGATGAATATATCTGCATTGGAGTGCGGAAATACGTTTCCTGTTTGGAAATTTAGGATCCAGTCTTCTGCAGTAGATTTTCAAAATCAGAAAGCGACATTCGCGTGAAATTCATATATTGGACGCTTAATTCTTGCGAATTCCAGTCTATCATTAGCTACGTACCAGCGCATTTTTTTATACAGGTCAGTGTGCCACCAATGTCATTGTTTCGTCTTTTTCTCGCACAAACTGGCTATCACTAAAGCCGCAAAACCCATAAAGAACATCTAGTGATTTTCCTTGCGTGAAGACATGATTGCAAGCAGGGTTTAAGCTGCGTTAGTTTTTTTCGCATTTTGCGAAAGGATATTGTAGTTTGCGAAAATTTTTAATGTAATTTTCGTTAATACGTCACCTTCGATTCAGAATGAATTAATTGATATAATTAGCAATGAGATTAGTTCTAAAATAGTTGAGGACATAAACGAAAGTTCATGTTTCTCTTTACTGGCTGATGAGACTGCTGATATCCAAGACATTAAGCAACTGTCTGTAAGAGCCAGGTTTCTAGATAAATCTGGATCAGTAAAAGAAGATTTTTTTAGGCTTCTTCTCTTTAGGAAAATTAAAAGCGCAAAATATAACACATGTCATTTTGAAATCATGTGAAAAGCTTAAACTAAATATGACTAAGCTCGTTGGTCTGGGATTTGACGGTTGTTCTGTCATGGTGGGAATAGAAGGTGGGGTGCAAAAGTTAATTAGGGACAAATATCTGAAGGCACCCCTTTTCCCTTGTTCATCTCACAAACTCAATTCAGTTATTAACGACCTTAATAGTCTTTCACAAATGCGTAACACCATTGCAACTGTCAAAGAAATTATACGCTTTTTCAGAGTAAGCATTTTAAGAAGACAGTTAATTCCAAATATTCCTGTGTTGTGCGAAACAAGATGGTCCAGCAAATATAAATCAATAAAGCTTTTCAATGAAAACTTTGTTACAATAAAAAAAGCTCTGGATGAACTATCGGAAAAAATGCAGAAACCAACAGTGAAACAAGAAATAAAGCCTTTCAACTTTCATGTGCTACTAATAACTCAGTTTTTATCGTCTGCATTACTATCATTTCTGTATATTCGGCAACACTCGAACCTGTAACAAACACACTACAGTCTGAAGCTATGGATTTGGATAAAGTACATCGCATATTCAGCGATTGCTAATTGATTTGAAAAAGGACAGGGAAACAGAGCTTGCGTTTCATGACATCATGGAGATGTTTGTGGCAATAGTAAAAGAATTTGATGTGGAGATCAAAGACCCGAGGATAGCTTCTAAACAGATGCACAGAGATAATTATCCCAAAGAATCAGCTGAAGACTACTATCGAAGATCATTGTTTAATTCTTATTTGGACTCAGTCATTTCTTCTTTACAATGCCGGTTTTCACATGATAATGAAAGAGCATTCTCTTTATGTAGCCTGAATTCCTCAAAAATAGGAAGCATGGATATGGAAATTTTCAAAAAAGTGATAAAGAAAAATGGAGAATTTTTATGAAATTGAAAATTTTTCTGAAAAAGCAAAATCCTGGAAACAATTTTGGGAGAGCGAAATAAGTATCAACAAAGCAGAATGTAACATACTTCGAACTGACGGACAAAAAATTTCAAAGTACAGTGATATCTCTCAATGACGTTCTAATTAAGGACTATTTCCGTTTAACGGCGGTATTTTCAGTTCTTTTAAAAGCTTCATAGATTTTGATTAATGTCTTTTTCTGCAGGTTTTTTTTTTCTTCCCTTCAAAGTCGTTAACTGGAGAAAAATTGAAGTATTACAAATTTTAGAAACGGTGTTTTCGATAGTTTTTTGTTTACTGAAAAATGCCCGCGCGGCTGTAAGTTTTTCAAAATGGCACGCGGAATCAAATTTTAAAAAAGCCTCTGTGTGGTATGGAGATATTCATTTTGCAAAAAATCCGGGATTGTTCCCAGCAGATACAAGTGCCCGCTGTTTTTCTATTAATCTGGAACCCCGGGACTTGTTGTCGACTGTTTCCAAGCCCTCAAAAAAACTGTAGTCCTAATGCAACATAATCTGAATTACCATCCGGTAACAAACACAAGCGAACAAACTTGTAAAGAACTATAATAATGTTAAATATCGTGTGTTCAGTTGAAAAGGTAACACCCTGTATAGCTCTTGATAGGAGTTACGTAGAAATTTGAAAAATAAAAACATGTCAATTTTTATTTCAGGGGGAAGCCCAAAATTAATATCGAAGAATTTTTTATTCAGTTCCTAGATCCCTCAAACTTTGAATTTTCAAATGGCACCCCCTATCTTGTGATATATCATTTTAAACAGCGTAAAAAAAAAATATTTCTATGGAAAAAAATTAAATTGTTTCATGCATTCGGGAGAAATAGCTAAAAAGAATCATTTTTTTGACCCCCGCAAACAATACAAGAGAGATAGAGAGCGCGCGCTTTAACCTATCTGTGGTTTGGACGAACTGAAGAATTTGAATTTTCACGCTGCAGAAAATCAGGTTTCTTTTGCGTGCTAGTGGAGATGCAAAGACTAGAAAAAACTGGTTTTTCGGGAAGGGAATTTTCAAAATTCCCAAAATAAAAGCTTTTTTGAAAATTATAGGAACTTTGAAATATCTTCGTTTGAATTGTATAAAACGATTTTTGCGTTATTCATTATTTATTTTAAGAAATAAATATTGAACTAATTTTGACATTCAATCGATAAAAATTCTTTGTATTTAATAGTTTAAAATAATAACATTATTTAATTTGAACTTTGGAATATTTATAATAGAATAAAATTTCTTCACCTAATGATAATTTTTGTTGTTGTTCAGACTGCACTTAAAGTCACGTTTTTAAAAATATCTGCTGATGGGGAATTTTAAAAATGTGATAATTTTTAATAAGCATGCATATTTATTAATTAAAATGTACGTTGCTAGTTAGAGTGAACTTCCAGGTAAAAATATACATTAGTTAATTTGCATACTTATTCCTTAAGTCAAAAATACAAGTGAGTAAACTTACCACAAGGAAGAGAAAAGGGTAAAAAATAAAGGTTAGAAAAAGTTTATTGAAATATTTCTTTTTTTAAGTGCTTCTTGACTGTTGGAATTTTTTACAATGAAAGAACATATTTTTTTGGGGGTTATGACTTCTGTAACCTCTCTCCTATATCTACCCTTGATTATGACCATATTCTAACTATTCGATAATCCAAACTATTCGATAATCTCCCATGGTACGCAGTCATGTTATTTTCAACAATCAATTACATTTGCTTTTTTTTTTTTGTAAGTATAAATAAGTAGAAGCTGACTTTATATTCTTCACACAGAACACTTTTCTGTTTTATTTAAACTGCAAATATTACATGTCGATACGAATGAAAATTCTGATGTCCGAATCTGGAATCAAAATTTTTCTTTGCAAAATGAAGCGTGTATTGGAATAACTCCGAATCTGGAGAATTAGCTCTCAAATTCGCTGATGTGTCCTGCTGATTGGGATTATCGAAGTTTCTATTGCCTATTTCCGTATCATCATTTCTATTTTTAGTTAGATATTTGGGAAGCTGGAGTATTTTTCATTCTTTATATGGTTCACGGCAGTGTTTTCGTTAGTGTTTGCTAGAAGTTTTGCGAGGGATTGGGTGGGGATGGGGGGGGGGACTTACTGATCGCGCTGCTGTATCATGAGCTGTGTATATCAAGGCCGTAGCCAAGATTTAATTTCGGGGGTTCAAAAGATTTTACAGCATGTATTGATACAATCACAGCATGCAAGTCCGTAGCCAAGTCCCATTAAAAATTTAATTTCGTTGGACTTGTTCCTAAGTCCCCCCCACTGAATACGGGCATGGCGTATATAGTAATTTTATTCCATCCTATTTTATGGCTCAGGGATCGACAATTTTCCGAGGAATTGGAACCTTCGTTACCAAGGAAACCAAACCCCGAACTAGGATAGACAGTAAAAACATTAGGTGTTCTACGATGTCATTGAAATCGTAAAAGCGTGGTGGACGAACACATTGCCTCTGCGTCAACGTAAATTTCGTTTTGTGGCCCCTCCTTCCCCCATCCTCATACATCAACAATTGTGGTTCTATCTCAACAATACATTACCTTTGAGAAAGGCAATAATATCTTTTAAACCTTCAGGGTTGTCCTGAAGAAATTTTTTGAGAGTATGCGACGCTGTCTTAATTAAAGAGTACTGTATTGTAATTGCAGGGTTACTGGACTTGTACCATACTATACCCGAAGTGCGACTAAGAACATGGCAACTATAATCTTGAATATTGGATATAAAGCCAGTTGTAAACCAGGTTTCATAAAAACACACACAAAATGAACAATATTAACTGGCTCGTGCAGAAGAATTTTCAATAGGTCAGTTTTGTTGGTAAGACCTCATGCATTAATATGCATCATAAGTTGAAAGGATTAAATTTGAGATTAGCAATATCAGTTGGATGTAATAGTTTTATTCATGGACAGATGGCGCGGTTGGGAAAGAGACTATGGGCATTAAAAAAAGTTTTAAATATAAGTACCATTTGTGCCCGTTCAAGCAGAATCTCAATAAATCATGGTATAAACGTTAACATTCTAAATCATTGGTACAGGAATTTCAACACCATCTGATTATATTGCATGTACATTGGAAAACAATAGAAATACCCTCAATAGCAACACAAATAGTTATTTCACACTCTATATACCTCACATTTCAAAAACATCACAACTGGTTATCATATATGAAAAAAATTACAATCATGCTCTATAGTAATAAAAATTAAATGAATAGATCACAGGATAGGTATGATACATGTTATATAACTAGACATCAAATAAACAGGTCACTGAATCCATATACAAAAACATACCGTGATCAGCCACCAAGGCCGCCGAGAGCGTACCCGAGCCCCATGAAAAAACAAACACGTACGTATCGATGGAAATAGTTTTTCACTTTTCCTGCAATATAATGAGAAAATTGAATTAGAACGATGCACTATTTGGTAAATAGAAAATAAGAGTTGTTTAACAAGAAAGGACGACAGCAGAATTTAAAGAGTCTCGGATTTAAGTTAATTCACAAATGCGCTTTGCGAGTCTTACGGCTGGCAAATGTTTCATATTCATTCGTTTCTCTGTTTGTAAGAACATAACGCAAAATAAATGTCGTTTGCTCCATATGGGCGGAATCAAGAGTTGCGTCCACAATTATAGAAAAGTATTTTGCAACTTCTCTTTACTTTAACATGCAGTTACGGACTTTTTCAGCGCAGCATGAAATAAATTCATTTTGAATTTCGGCTGACAAATAATGTACCTGCATTCTTTTGCCTTGAATTTGTGATTCCTTCACTTTCTTTCAAGTGCTCGTCAAGGAGTGGATCATAGTGACATGATTTCCAGCATCCCTAAGAAATTTCCATTTCTTCGATCACCAATCAAGTTGTTGCTCCCACTGAAAGCTAATTCTGTTTCTTTCCGAACTTGGATTACGTCAAGAAATCATCGTAGTAGGTCTTTCCACACTTGCATTTCACTTTTTATTTTGTACAATAATAAGCAATTCATTGTCGTGTTTTTGTTTAAATTGCTCCGTAAATTTCGCCATTGTACATAACACGCTTTGTAATTGTTGCTGCTTTCATGCTCAGGTATTCTGTCATATAGCTTTTGGAAGATCCCCAGCCAATTTCTGCAGCAAAAATAGAACGCTGCAGCTCGGATAATTTGCAAGATAGACGACATGGAAAGCAAAATTAAAGCTTGTTTGGTTTCACTCCAAACTAACCAGTCCGGAGGAACTACTTCATCATTCCTTAAACGACAATTCAGCACATAAACGAGAAATTTCATTTCGTCATGGTCAGGAGGAAAAGTCCTGGGTATGGTTCTGGCCCTTGTCGAACAGCGTCTTCTATTTCGTCGGTAGTGAAGTATGATTTTAGAAGACCAATACCAAAATTTAATTTCTCATTATTTTGTTCATTTTCGGACGTTGATGATGTTATTCCCGTTAAGCAAAAATTGATGATTTGAGTTCAGCAGAGCGTTCAATTCCATAGTCAAATGTACTTGATGCACAAGCACCACTTTCATTATTATTGCTGTCTTCTTCAATTGAGATATTTCCAGTTTGATATTCAGGTAAACGAGGAGAGATGGTGACCCATAAACTTTGAAGAGTTATTCGACCTTTAACATGTTCTTTCTCTTTTGCATCTCGTTCTCTTCTTTTTTGTGCGCTGGATTTATGATGGTAATTCATAATGAACAAGAATAAACACAACCTAAGGTTTAAAAAATATTGTTTCAGTAATAGTTATAATATCGCATATATAAAAGCTTATTTTTGAGAAAAATACAAAAATCGGATAAAAAGATTGAGGCCCCATTCCATGTGGAGCCCTCAAAATGCGCCACGTTATGCCAAATGCAGGGAAGGGATTCTCCTCCCTCTCGCATCTTCCCTCAGGGGAAGACATTTTACAATTTTGAACCTTTCTTTCATGCAAAAAAAAAAAAAAGTTGGGGAACCCCTTACTAGTAAGTGGGGCCCCAAACACTGTTAGGTTGGAGCCCCCAAACTTCGTTTGCGTCTCGAGCCCGTAATTAATAATCAGTAATCAGCCACTGATAACAGATAAAATTTATAATTAAAGTGTACAGTCAAATCGGGTAAATTAAAATTATGAATTGTTTTGGTTGCTGGTAAATGAAAATAGCATGAAAGGCTCCTACCTTTTCCTTGTACCTGAAAAAGGTGGCTATACATGAATTTAAGAAGAAACGATAATCGTGCTTTAATTTTCTCAACTGACTTCAGTACAAAGACTACAGGAAAATATGGCAAATACACATTAAAGCAATAACTCCTTTCATGTGCTGGTGCAGCCATCTATGTGGTGAAATGTAAACTAAAGTTAAATGTTTTTTAACATCCGGTTGAAGGCCCCGGGCCGAAAAATAGTTTCCTTTCCAGTATTGCTATTACCGACAAGATAAAAAAAAGTTATGCGACAAAATCAAACATAATAAAATTGGATAATGACTTAATAGAATAAAAAAAAAATAAAAAATAAATAAAATTAAAAAAAATGGGAATTTAAAAATTTTAAATTCTTAGTCAAAGGGTTAAAGTTTTACGAGCACTTAAAATTGCATGAAACATAGTATTGTGGTTTTCATCACTGCAAGTCTAATAATGGACGGATTTTGCTCCGGTTTGTTTCAAAACACTTCAAATAGGTTTTTTTTTTTTGTTTTTTTTTTAAGTGATAAAAAAAATGAAATTTTTGAAAGTTTGAAAGGTCCCATGCTCCTTAAGGTTCGTTTTCCTAGGCGCGTATATTTTGCGGCGCAATAGTATAAAACGTCGCAATGAAACTCGGACAATAAAAAATAATGGAAGCATTTTGCGCATTCTAGGAAAACATTTCTTTCGTTTCTATTGTTTAAGTCAGTTTTCGACGTTTTTCATTGTTGCGCCGCAAAATATGAGCATTTAGGAAAACATGCCTTAAGGGGCAAAATATCAACAATGCAGGGTTCATTTTTTTTTCTCAAAATAGGTTTTCTTTCTCTCACTTATGGTTTCTTCCTATCCACATTACAAGTGTTAAAAAGAGTCTCTCAATAATACACACATTTTCTTATTGTTTATATAAGAGAGATCATAAACGACATGAGTAAACTCATGGTTTTGTGATAATATGAAGAAGTGCCGATAGTTATTTATATGCTTTTATGGTAAAAAAAACCCAAACACCTTCAAATTCATGCTGCGTCGGTAACATCACTTTGCCGAGGGATCCGAACCTATAATAATCTATTCTTAGCTTGAAAAGTGAAAAACAATTTTTTAAAGTTTAAGATATTTGTGATTTTACGTTACAAAAGTAACGTCAAGTCAGCGCTTACACTTTTCCCGAGCATTCCGAATCTACATCCATTTAATTTTGTCCTTAGTTATGAAAAACATAAAAAATACATGTTCACAAAATCTTTTTTCTGCCTTTACCAAAATATAAAATGCTTCGAAGTAAAAATATTTCTCACAGAACTTGATTCATCGAACAAATAATATTAATATTCTTCTATACAAAACGAAACACTGCCCTCAAAAAAAATTGTTTTTTCGCTTAAGTATATTAGAAAACCCTTTTGGGCAATTCATGCCTTGACTAAAAGATCCTAATAATTTTTTCATTAGGTAAATATATTTTTTCTTTTTACATGATTATGTTAAAAAAATACTTTAACTATGAAATTATTCATACAAATTTCTGAAACTATTAAAAAAGTATTTTTTAACTGTTTCAATCTTAAATTTTCTTAAGTATTCTTTAAGTTGATGCATTTTTTAATCAAAGTTTTGTCATAAATATTTTTTTCTTTAAACATTACACTTTTCTTTTTTATTTTACACTTATTTAGTAGGAATTTTTCTGAAGTAAATTTTTCATAAGTTTTAAATTACTAAAATGCTACAAGTCGAGGGAAAGAGAAAAGATTTGACTCCAGTTTGATACTTTAAGAAAATTCAAACTGTTTTGTTAAATTTTCCCACAAAACGCGTCGAATACAATATCTACAAATAATTAAAGATTTTATGTAAAGAAGGAAATTTTAGAAGCTTTCGCATATTTCTCTATGAAAATACGCACAACTCGTCTCGATGTCAACAATGCAGGGTTCTTTTTTCTCACCAAAGCGGGGGGTTTCTTCCTCCCACATATGATTTCTTCCCGTCCACATTACAAGTGTCATAAAGAGTCTCACAATAATACACACGTTTTTCTTATTATTTACATGAAAGATCATAGACAGCATGAGGAAAATCGTGTTGTTGTTTTTTTTTTGTTTTTTTTTTTGATAATATGAAGAATTATCGATGGTTATTTATATGCTTTTACGATATAAAGGCATTTAAGACCATTCTTCATCGGAACCTACGTTTTACCTAGAAATTTCCGTGCACTTTTATTTATGCAGAGAATCAACGGAAGTCAAAATCTGATATTTTCTGTATAGTAGTCATACGCGTTGTCATCATATGACTTTCAGGGGACAGCAAAGGTATTAACTACAACAAAAGTCTTTTATAGAGATTTACCATCGTTTGAAATCGTTCATGGTAAGATAGCTTCCATGTTGAAACTTGGCGAAATTTTCAAAACCACGTATAAGAAATCCGACTATAACGGTGATCTGTGACATTTTTAGAAAATAATGAGAGAGAGAGAGAGAGAAATTTTTACACCCACGAACAAGGAAAACATCATATTTTTAGTTTTAAACTATTTTTCAGTTTTATCAAATTAGCATTGAAATCGATCATTAAATTAAAACACTTTAAGAAATTCTTCCTAGTAAAGTTTAACTCGTACTACGTATTTTAATGGAATTTTTTGCCAAAGAATCAACAAACTACAAAAATAAATTGGGCAAACGATTTTCTAGTTCTGTAGCACACACCTGCACACTACCTTAAAAAGTGAGACACCAAGTATAGTAAGAAATATGAAAGTATTGAAGGCATAGATTATGTCACGAAGATGAAAAGATGGACTCTAGACTGAAAATAGAAATTCAATATAAATTTATTATTTAAGTGTTCTCCCTGGTATCTCAATTTTAATGGCCATCAAAAACGGAATTTTGCTAGTTTTCTTTCAATTGCAAATACGAACTACAAATTGGGGAAGTCCGGAAGTTACACCAAAAACAGGAGAATTTACAAAACTAATTCTCTAAAAAATGAATTTTTTTTTTCTTCTATGTATATTAAGGAGTCAGTGAATTATATATAAGGGAGTCAACTCCTAAAAGTGAATTGGTTGCTGAGTCAACAACCAAAAGTATTATTCTGTCCATCT
>QLNU02015270.1:35101368-35118206 GCA_006491805.2 Dysdera silvatica
GAAGGTACTAGAATGGTTTAGAAAACTGTGCCTGTAGAGAGAGTTAATTCATACGATCATAGGTCATACTCCTAGTAGTAAGAACAGACGATTTTTTCATAGTTCGGTGGAGCAAAGTATCCCGAACCACAGGTATTTTTGCCCCATTTTTCAATAAAAAAATTAAATACTTTTACTTAATCATACCACATCATGTACACAGTTTTGCGTTCCAGAAACCCTAAACTATAAGATTAATAGCTACTCAGAACTTTTATATGCGGTATTCTACGTAAAACTCAAATTTTCTGTGAGGATACGAAAAATTGGAGCAAAATAACCCAAAGTTAAGATATTAGATCGGATGTACATGTATTGTTTAAGTTACACATTTCTATCGCTATATTAAACAAGTTATATGGTCACACTGTCAGTGGCGGATTAAGCGACCGCCAGGGGCCCCGAACTTGAGAGATTACTATTTAAAAACTGCCATAACACAAAAAGCGAAAGATGCAATACTTAATATTATTCACGTATTTACGTATATAAATACAGAACACCATTTTATTAAATTATAGCCAATTAAAAATCATGTTAGTTCAAAAATGAGTGTGGAATGATTAAATGCTACTATCATAAGTAGAGCCCGGATTATATGCAATTGCAGATGTGCATACGAAATTACATATTTTAGCTGTTTTTAGTGTTTGTGCATTTCCTGAGTAAATGTATATTTTAAGGGTTTTAGTAATTTTAAGAATTTTATTATTCTCTCATCTGAAAAATTTCACCACAATACTAAAGTTGAACTTTCTTCTTACTTCTTATCTGAGTGGAAAGGCAATGGAATTTGTAAATGTACACGTTTAATTATGTTCTAGGACGCCAAAATGTTGTCGTAGCTGAATTATAGCCACCATCCTTGTTAGGAAAACCAAAGCTGAGTTTTACTGTGTTTGACTGGAAATTGATTGAAAGTCAAATTAAAACAAACACTTATTCTAAATTTCCACACCATTTTCCTTCAGTGATAGACATCGTTCTATCATCGATAAACTATTCGTAATAGACAACTCGCAAAAATTTATGTGCTGTTCAATATCTTTTGTAGCTTTGGAAAGCTTTGCGCCCTGAAGTGGCGCAGTATGATAACCCGGGTTCGACTCCCAACGGTGCTTACTCAGAGATTTCATAAAGCTCGCACTGCTCACCGTAGTCCTGAGTTTGGTTTCCTAGGCCTTAAAGGATCGGATTCCTTGGAAAACAGTGCGTCACGGCGCAGCATGACCATTGTAGTCCTTGAACCGTAAAACCACAAATCTGAAAGGACCTTTTTGGCCATAAAAATGACATACATCATTACATGATAGAAGATAAAGCTTAACTGTTTAGAACAACGAGAGACACATTGTGATATGCAGTCATAGAATTTACTATGTACAAAACATATGATTTAATGTATATCGAGTTTTTCTACTTGGCTGTTAATAATAAATCTAATTATGTAAAGTGCGGAAAGTTTAGGAAATATTGATATATATTTACGAAACAACAATTTTTAATTTGGCAAGCTAGTTCATATGAAAAATAAACTGCTATTGAACAATTGTCTTTGAATACAATTTATTATCGTATGAATTGAACCAGTTTTAGTAATTCACACACACGCAAAAACTTAGTAATCTCTCTCTCTCTCTCTCTGTCAAGTCGTATTTACAATCACATCTGAATATAGTTGGTTGTATTTTTATGGCGCAAGGACAGCGAGGGTCATTCTGCGTCAGGAATATAGTTGGGTTTCTTTTTATGCGGTAGATACGCTCCTCAGAAAATCGCATATGAACAATTGTATAAAAAAGACTTAACTTGCTTTGAAAAATTGAATATACGTTTCGTAATTTTCTAAAATCGCAAAAAACTAAAGCAATCAGTTAAAATGAACCTAGAACCGCATAAAAAAGTTTATAAAAGTTTAAGAAAATAGGAATACTTAATGAATTCCTTCGAAACTTTGAAAGAAATTGATATGAAACTTAAATTTGTTATCAAACTTTATTCATTTGATTTTATTAAAAAGTAACATATTTTTACATTTTTTTCATCATAATTATTTTTGTTATCTGATAATGGTCTGCACCATTTGCGAATTGGCACCAAATCATTTTCATCACTAGAAGAAACAGTCTCCGCATCAGATCTGCACAGTAAAAGCGATGGATTTTTCCAAACCTTATTTTCGTTCTGTGTCACTAACATTGCAATTCAAAACTTGTGTGTTTGTGTGGGGTGGGGTGGGGGGGCAAGTAGCTTTAAAGATGATCACGTGATGCGGCCTCAGAGAAAATAATGTGTCTTGGTAGACAGTCGGGGGGGGGGCTTAAGCCCCCTTTCCTATGCGCCTGTTCTCTGTAACTGTTCCTTTTCTAACCATGCGATCAGTAATTAAACTTCGACGTTCTACTATAATGATGATTCTACTAATTTGTTATAGAGTTCAGGATATCCGGACATACAATTGTATGATATAAGTTGCGATTCTATTATACAAGCTGAAGAATTGTATGATACAATTCTTCAACTCACGTTGGAAACAGTGATGTGGCAACATGTGTATTCACTTCAGAAAAGAGCAAAACTTAACACACATAAATTCCCTTTCGTCGGCGAATACTGCGTATGAGAAAGTATCGAATCATGCGCCGTAAAATCTTTTAATTTTACTCTACATGTGTATATTCGCATAAATAAATGAATAAATCGGTTAAATGAAATATAAATCTCACAACTTCAAATCTGCGTAAAAAAGATCCACATAAAAAAGAGACCTGACTCTATCTGAAAAAAAAATTACTAGACAAATTACAGACAAAATTAAAGCACTATTTTAAATATGCACAAGCATGGGCGTCGGCAGAAATTTTTACAGGTGTGCGCAAACATTACTTCAGCAGAAATGAAAAACCTCCATTCAAAAATAACATAATTAATTTTTTTAATTACATAATTATTTAAATTATTTGATTAAATAATTATTTAAGTTATTTGATTAAATAATTATTTAAATTATTTGATTAAATAATTATTTAAGTTATTTGATTAGATAATTATTTAATTTATTTCATTAAATAATTATTCCATTTATTTCATTAAATACGGAGACTATTTAAAAAATTTAAATTTATAAACTTAAATTTTAATTGTGCTAAAAGTAAGTTTTCTATGTATATTCTAATCTTGTATACTGTTTTTTTTTAACTAATCTTTAGATTGGTTATATAAAGCTCTATGTCACGATTAAATTATTTCAGGTACATATTTTAGCTTCCATAAAACCAGTTTGCTTTTAATCAGATAGGGGAGAGATGTATCTTCAAGTAGAGGTGCCGATACTCTAGATCAGCGTGGCCCAGATTGAGAACCACTGCTCTGGATAATACGGTAAAATTTCTCTAAAACAGCCACCATTGGTTCTCCTAGAAAACTAACCGTTTTGTGTGGTAGCCGCAGAAAATTGTTGTTGATGCTGAACTTTTCAAATTTGCAAAACTAAATTTGAATTTCCATAATATCCCCAATGCATTAAAAACATGTATATCAACGTAAAAACATATACAAGTATTTACATATATATATATGTGTGTGTGTGTGTGTGTGTGTGTGTGTGTGTGTGTGTATGTGTGTGTGTGTGTGTGTTTTTTTCATCATCATATTCAACCATTATCTATCCACTGCTGGATGAAGGTCTCTCCAAATGCTTTCCACACAAGTCTATCCTGAGCAATTCGCTTCCACGTCACCCCAACCTGTTTTCTTATTTCATCCACCCATCTAGTTTGAGGACGTTTTCTAGGTCTTCGGTGGTCTCTTGGAATCCAGTTCAGAATTTCTGTTGTCCATCGTTGATCAGTTCTTCTTGCAATATGCCCAGCCCATCGCCATTTCAGCCCTTTTACTTTAACAATGATGTCCTCTACTCTAGTTTGCTCTCTCACCCAAGTGTTTCTTTTTCGATCTCTCCTAGTTATTCCAAGCATGCACCTCTCCATGCTCCTTTGCGTTGTCTGTAACTTTCGTATTGCTCCAACTGTTAGACTCCATGTCTCTGATCCATAAGAGAGGACTGGCAATACACACTGGTTGAAGACCTTTCTTTTTAGACACAAAGGCAATTTCCCCTTCAGGATAAAACTGTTTCTTCCAAATGCACTCCAGCCAAGTTTAATACGTCTGTTGAGTTCTTTCATAATGTTGCCATCCATTGAAATCAGCTGGCCAAGGTAAATATATGAATCAGCAATTTCTAGCTCAATGTTGTCAACTTGTATTTTTGTTTCCTCTACAAAATTATTGAACATGATCTTAGTTTTTTGTAGGTTCATCTTGAGTCCAACTTCTTTACTTCTAGTTGAGAGCTCCTGTACCATGTCTTGGAGTTCTAATGGGTTCGTTGAAAAAATAACAATGTCATCAGCAAACCGCAAATGATTTAAATATTCACCATTTATTTTTATTCCCTTGTTATTCCAATTTATCAGCTGAATCAGCTGAATTTATCAGATCCGATCACTTGCACATTTGATTTAGATTTATTATTTGAATGGTAAATTTTTTAATCATAGACGCAATATATAAATATTCGGAAGTAGCAACAAGTGTAGCAACGACATGTCAGGATAGTTTCGCTCCACAGCCAAACTGGCTCTTTTTGGACATGGATATTTCGCCAAATATGGCTTATTTGGCGTCCTTTACCACCCCTCTTATTCTGTTGGTAGAGTTCAGGACCACCCTGTATATCGCATTACTTGGTAATTAAATTTAGGAAGGTAACGAAAGTTACTTTGCAAGATTCTGCGTCTATTTCCATATCTGTATTATGCATATGACACGTGTTGTGATGCATACTAACCTACCATTCTCTAATCTCAAAAGCATTAAAATATATAATGTAAATAAATAGTATAGACGTGTAAGTGCTGGAAAAGTTGCTTTTGCAAAAGAATTATTTTCAAAAATAAAAACGGAACAAAAATAAACAGGCAATTCAAGCCCCCACCCCATTGTGTATATCAAAACAGATTATTTTCTCTAAACCTGCATCACATAATCCTCTTTAAAACCAATTGATCTGCCCCCAAGAGTTTTGTATTGCAACGCTACTGATATTTAAAGATAAAATCTTTCTGTCTCTTCGCTATCATGGTTTTAAAAGTATGCAATATTTATAATTTTTTGTTATAAAACAAAGAAAAAATATATCACTTAATTGTGATGTTATATCCTGTACAAATGATTCTCTCTCTCTCCCCTGTTGATTCGTCTTCTTTTATAATTTATACTTGTGTTTACTTTCGATGCAAAGACAGCAAAAATTATGCAACACCGGGACCTACCAGGGGAGAATTTAGAGGGCATTCGGGGGGAGATTAATGACTTAATTTTTACCCCTCCCCCCAATAATCTTAAATCAATTGCGATTTTACAAATACTCCAATGTATAAACCACATAAAATGTGCTTGGACCCCCACCAATATTTTTAAAAACTCTACGTTGATGACCAGAGCCAGGTTAGTTGCCTGGCTTACGCCTTAACCACTACGCCACTGGGACGCCTACGGCAAAATGGGGTTATCGTCGCTACTGCACCATGCAAAATAATCATGATAACACAAAATAATAACATTTCTACAACATCATTAATAACATCGATTTTTTTCCACTATGCTGTGGGTAACATAGGTAATATAGGTACATAGGTAACATGCAATTTGTACTTACAGAATGAATGAAGTTTTACAGAATTACAAGAATGAATGATTGAAGTTAACATGAATTTTGAAAATTGAAGTAAAATCAGAACTTTGACCAACAATAGAGTTGTGGGACGTGGGGATTTATACACCCCCAACACCCCTCCAGATTTTTGAATACACCTCCTAAATATCTTGAACACATAATGTGTTTAATGAAAATAAATTAATGAAATCTAGTCCACACCCCACTAAAAATCTTGAACACCCACAGTTTATGAATCCTGGGTAAGCCCCTGGCTGGAAGGACACCTTAAAGACCTCTTAAATTACGATTTTTGCCCTATTAAGGTGGTGAAAAAAACACGTTTCTTACAAATTAGTTAGTGCTTAACAACTTTGTAATTGAAAAATTTTCTGTATCTCCCTTAGTTCCAGAATTAGGTGCAATAACTTCCCAATTTCGCCACAGAGGGCGCTGCCGTCGATCTCATTTCATCGGCCATGGGCACTTTACTATACTCGCACCTAACTTTTACAGCTCTACGAGCTTTCAGTCAAAAGTTAATTGAAAAACAACGGACTTTAGTAAGCACCCTGTATATAATTTTAATACGCAAATACAATTTTTACATCTTTATTATACTTTTTCTGATTTTATATAATACTCATCGAAGTATTCGATCATGGGAACAGAGGCTAAGGTTCGATTAGTTTAAATCAGAGGTAGGGAGGGAGCTTGCGGACTTATGGCCACATGCGGCTTTTTGAGCGAATTAAAATCTTCCATAAAAATCCTTTTATATTTATTAATATGGTCTGTTCGTCTTTTTTATTTGCATTATAATCTTAAAATCTACCTAAGTAAAGTATAAAAGAGTAGAAGCAGATTTAATAAAAAGTCTTTCTTGATTAACTGACACAATCAAAACACATGCGGCTTTCGCACATTACAGCTAACTTAATGCGGCCTTCCAACATGAAAAGGTTCCCCACCCCTGGTTTAGATAATGAGCGATTTATCAAAACCGTATACAAGGAGGGGAGGCTGGGGGTCCATTCGAAACCAATATTATCATAAATTCCTTACTGGAAAAATAATTCTGCCACCTTTCCCCCACCCTCCCTTTTTTTAAATTCTATTCACGGGTTTATACTGCCCTGCGATGGAACCGTTTAATCATGATCGAAACGTGTCAGAATTTTACGCTGAAATATACATCAGTGATATAAATAGTTTTGTATAATTTTTGTGAGATTTCGGAAGTTTGTAACATGAAAAGATATTCCAAGAATTGTTTCCTTCTTTGCTCGTCATCACCGTCTCCTCCTCAACATTTCCCAGAGCTAACCATTCATTAAATAGACGAGAAAAAAAGAATGCGTCTGTGCCACTTTTGACTGTGAATATTCGAATTGCTAGAAAACGTGCAAGAAGTAGTCACCGGGAAGGCCGACCTGTAAGTTCTGCGACATCAATCCGGTACGTCATTTCCCGTTGCCACTCAAAATACTAAAAAAGAATAACAACAACGAAAAAATTTTATTCACCTGTTTGAAGCAGATGATAGCTACCTGCTGCGGATCATAGAAGCGCGAAGTCAGAGCACATAAATAAGTGCTATCTTGGACGAAACACTCTTACTAATATTTGTGGCAAAATAATTTTGCATTGAGAATTGACAATGACTGACAAACTTGGTGACACAGAGTTGTTTTGGGAAGATGCTGTGGTCATCGCATTATATTTTATCATGGTTTTGGGGGTCGGAATATGGGTGAGTGTTGCCATTATTTTTTAGTTAAAATATTTTGAAATGCTTTGAAAAAAATTAAACGTTAAAAATAGTAAGTCACTTACCCGTGTCGTGAATTTACTCTTGCAAGAACATATTTTTTTTATTTGTTAACATGATTTTTGTCCTACAAATGCACTGAACTAGAGCGTTTACAGAATGGCCGAGAATAAGCGGTAATAGCTCTGGTTAAAGACTTTTTGATTGCAGAGCACTCTCGATTAAACACGTGGGAACCTCAAAAAGTTCGTAAAATTGAAAGTTCGTAAATAATAATTGGCATTAGTTCTTGGAATACTTTTGAGGGACCAACAGTTCGTAAATTGGTCGTCATTTCGTAAAAATGCCAGTTATAACAGGAGATTTATTTATGTTTTTATAGTACTATCTTAACGCATTCGACGGCCATGGGCTCAATCTTTCTTTATTGTTTTAATAGCCCTTCAATTTTAAAATATTTGCAATAAGAAAACGATACCATATTATAAATGATCTTTGCCTATTTGGCTTGCCTGGGACGATGGCAACATGCTTATATATATATATACACGCATTTGCACATTTTTTTAACTGGATTTATGTGTATGCACACTCAACTAATGTCCGTTACTAATCCCTTAAGAACATCTATCATCAGTGGCGTAAGAAAAGGAGGGGGCCCAGGCCCCCCACTGGATAGCAAAACACATTGTTTTCTCTAAGGCCGCATTACATAATCTTCTTTAAAGCCACGTGGACCCTCTCCATGAGTTTTGAATTGCTATGCTACTGGCTAAAGTTAAAGAATTTAAAAAAGGGGTTTAAAGCAAACTACAAAAATGTTTAGTTACATCTTAACTAATAGCTGCAGTCAGGGATGCGCGTACTCTTTTTTGCGCCCCTGTGAAAATTTTATTTTGGCGCTCAAAACGTTTATTACTATCACAAACTACGGGCGCAGTTAAATAGTTAATATTTACTAGTAAAAAGAAAATAGATTAAGTTTTCATTAATTTTTATTTGCCTTTAAAATTTGCTACAGGACAAACATAAATACGTTTGTTTACAACATGTTTCACATAAAACGAAAATAATGAACAATTTACACCGAACCTAAAAATTTCGTTTTAATTAAATGATCCAAGCGTTTCGTGCTTTAATCTCTGCGAATTGTTTAATTAAATTATCAGTGTCTAATTCTTTTAACAGATGCGATTCCATTGGAATGACACCAAGATTACTCAAACGTTTTTCCTCTATAGTCGACCTTAAATGATTTTCTTTTTTTTCAGTTTCGAAAAAGAACGTTCTGCCATAACAACAGAAACCGGCATCGTTAAAAAAATAGAAATAATCATATTTGTGTTTGGAAATGAATGCGCTAGGTTTTTGATTGTTATAAAATTAAAAGTTTCTATTGGAGACATAATGATATTTTCATCAAAAAATTGCAATATTTTTACAAGTTTCACAGCAATTATGTCTCATTCATTTAAAGTTCTGTTGCTTAACGTATTTCAACAAAATTTGAATTGTTCTTTTTCAGAATTCTTTTTAAATTTATTAAGATTCTAGAGAAAGTTATTTGAATAGGAAAATATATCACAAATCTTGCTAAAAAAAAACCAAAAAACAATGGGCACAGTTTTTAGAAGTATACGTTTTAATACATATTTAAAAACTATTTTTACTTCTAAAAACTGTGCCGATTGTGTTTTTTTACCAAAATTTGTGATATATTCAGCAGAGTATGTCACTTTACTTCTATTTAGGAAAGTAATGTTTGAAATAGTTCCTAAACTGATGTTATTATTTAATCTGGAATATTAAAAAAAACAATCAATTTCGAATTTTATAGTTTTCTCTTCGATCGGTTCATCGTCATACTTGTAATCAAATTGTTTTTGTTTTTTCACTCTCCGAGCTTTTAGGCTTCTTCATTTTCCGAATTTCGGTTCAACGTCTAAGCTCGATGATATATTTCTTAGCATTAATCGACAGATCTTTAAAACTTTTATCAACTTTCCAAAATTTTTATCAAATTATTTAAATGCAACATCCAAATTTGAGTGTTTTGTATAATTTTAGTGACAATGGTGACATTACTTCAAATATTGTACCATGAAGCAAAAAATGCGAACGAATTCAAAATCTTGCAATTCGTTGGCTAACGCTATAGCCAAATCATAGGCGTAGGTGAAAGTTCATAAGGGGGGTTATAGGCTCAATGAGGGGGGGGGTTACAGAGCTACAACTCATATATTCCTATGTTAAATATACAAAATTTCATTGCAATGGGGGGTTACAACCCCTCAAAACCATCCCTGGATACTCCTACGAGCTAAATTCTTTGATTTATTATCAAAATTTCCTTCACTTATTTGAAACAAAGAATCGTAAACTATTCTGATTTGATACCTTAAAGGTCCATCTAGTATCAAACAACGGTTTTAAAATTTTTTATTACATGAGATTTCAGAACTCATCAGCGTTTAGTAGAAAATTAAAAATATGCAAAAATTCATTGAACCAAAGAAAAAATATGCTTAAAGTGTTTGAATTTTTGACATCATTTAAAATTACATTTAGACCATGACCGCATCAAGGGCGGAGAGAGAAAAAAAAACGGGAGGACGAAGCCGGATTCAAATCCAAACTTTGTTTGTAAACCATTATATTTACTTATGACATAACTTGACTTTTGTCATACTTAATTATGACATAATCATAAAGAGTATCAGTACAATCCTTCTATTAATTTACACTTTGCTGATACACTTCCTCGTTGATTGGTCAGCGGCATTTTCAACACATACACTATTCCGTTCAATTTTAAGAACGTACCTCGCGCTATTGTAATCGGCTTGCAGACACTTCTTATGGCCGGTCATGATGAGAGGTATGTCCTTTCTCAAATGCTAAAAGATTTCGATGTCTGAAAATTATCGATCATTCATGAATACTCACATATTAACGTTGAAAATGTTTTTACGGAGGTCAATTGAAAAAAGCGTCCTTTTTTTTGGTCACATTTTTTCGTTATTTTTTTCTGGGCTGCTAATGAGGCTACGAATATGATATTCCGCATTCAGAGTGTGTACGTGAAGGCACTTGAAATGTCATATGTCAGGGCCGTATCAGAGGCTCCCGAAGCCCCCCATCCATTTTCTAGGCTGCCATTAAAGCTACGACTACGACATCCGCATTCAAAGTGTGTATGTGAGGGCACTTGAAATGTCACATGTCAGAGCCGTATCTGAGAGCCTGGATCCCCATACTTTTTCTAGGATGCTATTTGAGCTACGACTACGATATTCCGTATTCGGAGAGAGAGAGAGAGAGTGAGTACGTAAGGGCACTTAAAATGTCACATGTCAGGGCCGTATCGGAGGGACCGGAGCCCCCATCCCTTTTCCGGGCTGCTAATGGGGCCACGACTACGATATTTAAAAATACAGGGCTTGGTCACTGGCACTTACTGCATAGATGTTATTTAGGCGTTCTGGGTCTGAGCTTTAGCGACGCATTCGCGAGTATTATTCTCAAAATATTTCCACTACAAAATATTTATTCGTGAAAAATCCTTCGAAAACTGAAGTGACAAATTCCAGGAAATTTTCACACGTCCCAGTATAATTGATACCAGGGCCTGGCGGTTGAGAGACGCTAATGTAGATCTCAACTGTTTACTTATGTGTTTTGGAAATTTTGTTTAGTTAAAAAATTACAAATGCAATATTTTTTATTCCTCTATTTAAAAAAAAAAAGTTACTTAAACTTCCGGAAGAGGGGCTACCTCGAAATCAGATTATGCTTGGAGATCTCAAAAGACTTAATCTGTAATTGAGGAAGGTGCAGTACTATCTCAGAAGGAGGGCCAAATGGGTCCTGATATAAATAGGGGGCCCCCAAATTGGCGAAGTTTGCTCCTTATAAATTATATTTTTCTCATTACAAAGATTTGGAAGCAAAAAATTAGTTATTAACGGGGGACTCCAAAACATTATCGGGCCTTGAAACCCCCCCAAAATGAATTAAGACGGCTTGGGAGAAGGAGAAGGGGAGAAATAGGTTAATTAAGTCTATTTCTCCCTTCTTCCACAATTATGGATTAAATACGAGGGGAGAAATAGATTTAAAAAAAAAATCTATCCTGGAACATCAGTACCCAATCTTTGACTATATAAAAGTCATATTTAAAAATAGAAAATAATTCTATTTAATGTAAATCACGACATATAAATTCGCATCATTGGATTTAATTAATCCGTAATATTTATATTAATTAATTAATTTGTTGATTGATTGATCGATTGGATGACTGAATGAATGAACAGACGGATAAATTAATGAAGAGTGAATTAATGCAGCTTATTAGAATAATAAAAAAATGCAGAGTATTAATACAATAAATACAGAAATTATGAGAATCCTGTTGTTAAATTATTCCAGTTATTTATAATATTATTATATAATTATGGTAGTATTAATTATATAGTTATTCACAAATCATTTGAAAAGACATCCACGTTATCTATTAACACCTTATTTAAGAGCTTACAACCGATAACGCTGCTAGATACTTTCCATACTTTTATATTTCGTAATCTGGCATTATTTTCATTTTGATTGTTTTGAAAATCAGTGGGAAGATGTTTTTTCACTGGTGCGAGATTAGGTTTTAAATCAAACAAAACATCACATCATACGTCACTCTTCACAAACAAAAGATTTCAAATATCAGATGTATATTATATTTGCTTTACCCTATTATGTTCCTTGTTTCATATACAGATAAAAGTTTCATACCGTGAACAAAGATTAGATTCTGTAATTTACAGTGCAATTCCTAAATGCTACAACGTGATATTGACAAAACAGTTAATAAGATGTTGAATAAATGGCAAGACACGTCTATATTTCCCTCCCGGAGTCTCACGCGATGACGTCACCATACTGATGAGAAAGAGATAAACATAGAAAAAGTCTCCTCTAAATGAACATACGTATTAATGCCTGTCATTGTTCTTATAAATTTATTATCATTGTCATCATCATTATTATTTAATTCCATAGTCCATAATGTGCCTGTGGTTTCTTTCATATAAGTTTCAAGGCTTCCTAAGGACCTCAGATGATTATGGTTGGTTGCTTTTTGGTTTTACGGCTCAAAGACTACAGTGGTCATGCTGCGCCGGGACCTACTGTTTTCCGAGGAATCCGAACCTCTTAAGGCCTAGGGAACCAAACCCCGGACTACAGTGAGCAGTGCGATCTTTATGAGATCTCTGAGTAAGCGTTCTTTTTGCACTGCTGGGAGTCGAACCCGGATTAGCGGCGCACTAGGAGAACGCGTTACCACACTGCGCCACCGCAGGGCCCTCAGATGATTATGGGTATTTTCTTGTGGTATAGACTCATCCCAGAAGTGCAATTTGTTGAATTTGGTAACAGCACATTGTTTATTTTGAGTGTGCTGAGGTGGTGCTCCAAATTTTTGGGGATTACACATTCAATGCACCCACTGCAATTCTAACAACTGTAACTCGCTTCATGGTGTTTCCAATATCGCGTTACCCTTTACCTGTCTGTCACCATATACCTCAATCTCAACCAATCAAATATGCTTTTGTTAACCACCGTAATATCTGGTGTATTGTGTGAAAAATGTTTATTACACATAATTTGAAAATCCCATAAAATTTTGATATTTCATTCTAAATAACTGTTCCAAAACTGCGACTTCATAAATTGCATTTAAAATACATTTGCAGGTAGTTAACGTTGCTTGAAATATTCCAGTATATATATATATATACATAGACAAGATCAAATAGCGAAAATAGTCCCCCAGATATTGGCAGCGAATGCTGGCTTTCTGACAGAAAAATGTCCATACTACAAATATGAGCAATAGACCGTGCATGAGAACAAAACACACAAGCTTGACTGGGATAGAGCAATCATAACAGACAAAGACAGTCCCACAACCGTCCTGTTACTAACCCTCGTCGATAAATCGAATAAGACGTATCGACATAGCAGTACTAACACCAATAACATACAGACAACCTACACAACAAAAATCACCAATTGCAAGATCTCAGACACTTGAAGTACGAGATATAGGGTATGGAAAGATCCTCATTATCCCGTTAGTCATCTCGTAACAGGGATAAGCCTGCAAAACGCTTGCGACGAATTTGAGACCAACATTGACCCAAACACCTACATTGAAACGCAATCTAAGCTTACGTGTCACATTGTCAGGAAGTTCTAGACAACATATTGAAGTGATGTAAGAAACTGGAACATCTCATGCCGTCCCAAAGCCTGTTTCCGCCAAGAATGGGCGAGGAAAACTTTTATATATATAACGATATTTCACAATACACACTGTCGCTTTTAAAACTAATGACACTTGCCTCCATAATGAAAATGATTGCTGTCAGTGGTGCAGGAGAGGAGAGGGGAGGGGCTCAGAGGAATCAAACCCCCATTGGATAACGAAGTACGTTATTCTCCATAAAGATGAATCACGCGATCTTTTTTAAAGCTACTTGAGCCCCCCATAATAATTATTAAATCTCTACACCCCTGATTGCTTTAAAACAGTATATTACGAGACTATGACAAATATCCCCCCCACCCCCTCAAATGATTTTCCAAATCTCACTTTCATGATTCGAATACCAGTTGAACTTAAATTCAAATTTCTAAACGTATTTCTTGTTATTCAATTACGTAACAGTGATGTTAGAGTGAATTGACAGGTCAATTACTGGCGCGGTAATTAAGCGACACATTATGAATTAACCTGTCGTCCGATAAAAGAAGAAAAAACGGCGATGGCAGCAACGTCAATTACAAAAGTATTTATGAGAGCTTTACCACGACATACACAAAGGTTGGAGGCTAAAATGTTTAGAATTGGCTTTGTTGTCGGACAAACAATGAGACATATTTTCTAAAAAGACGCAAGATTGTCGTGTCGTAATACATTACAGCTGTCATCTAGTGGCAGACGTACTATACGCTATTCACATTCTTCTTTTTGTATGAAAGAGCAGCTTGTTTTTGCGTAGTAAAAGTGTTTTTAAGGTTTCTCTTGTGATGAAGTGGTTCACGCAGATATACATAATTCTATGAATTAACGTCTAAAATTCCATGAATGGAGTGATATGTATTTTCATTAAATCAATCGAATGTCTTCTCTTAAGTATATTTGTGTATTTTGCGCCATGGAGACAAATGAGAAGATTTGTAAAATAAAATACGGTGCGTATCATTATGAAATCTCAGACACAGAATAATTTGGATAGCGGGCGAGATAAATATCGGCTTACCCAACAGCAGCGAAGTGTGGATTGCCAGCGCACGGGGCAAGTTAAGTATTGCGCACGTTAGCACTCCCTTCCGGCAGTTCAATACTGAAATTTTGCGCCAAGGCCTTTCGCTCCGGTACCCCCACGCCACGCCACTGTTACCCGATAAGCTGTATAAGATAGTATCGCTAATGAATCGACCGGTAGAACAATGTACTATGGTTTTAGATACGTTTCTTTCCATATAACTCTTTTAAGGTGACTTCATAAAAGAATAAAAGTAGTATTGGATCTCCTTGCACTTTATTTTCAAAATGGCCGCCGTTTCCAAGATGGCTGCCATGGCAGACTATGTCCTCCCCCCCCTCCAGGCCGTGTCTCTCCCTCCAGGAGTGCGACCATGGTTTTTCTTACTTTTTGATCATTTTTCCTCTTGGATTTTTTTGTAATCATCGTGAGTTTTTTTTATTTGTATTTCCTGATTAATAGTAATTAGTATGGTTTATAATAATAATAATAATAATAAGTATGGTTGTGCTTATCCGAGTTTTCCTAATTTTCATCATACCTATCTATTGACTATTCCTACAGTCGTCCTTATTTTATATCAATTTTCCTTTTTTTTAATTGTTAAAATTCGTGGGACTATTTTTTTCTACTTATTACTGCAATGAAACTTTTATTCCTATAGGAGTTAATTTTATATAAATATCATTTTTGTAATTATCAGATTGTTAAAATTCTGAGATTATTTACTCACTGATTTTTTTCACTGCAATGGAAATACTTATCTGGAGCGGGCTACGAACATTTTATTAATTGTTAAAATTCGCGTGACTTTTTTTTCTACTTATTACTTCAATGAAAATTTTATTCCTCCAGGAGTTTTATTTTGATCGAGTTAATTTTATATGAATTATCCTCTTTTTTTGTAATTATCAGATTGTTAATATTCTAGGGATTATTTACTTGCTGATTATTTTTACTGCAATGGAAATATTTATTTCGGGCGGACTACAAACCGTTCTCTGTTAGTTTCCGATGCTGAATGAAGAGAAACAGCTTCTGTAGTTATTCCCTTCCTCTTTCTTTTCATCCTTTCAATTAGAGGAAAGTTTCAGCAAATCCTAAAATTGTGTTTATACATAAGCCTGTTTTTTTTTTTTTCTAGAAATCCGTCGTTTCCTGCCCTTTGACCTCGGTAAAAAAAAGATTCTTTTGCCGCAGAGCTATTTCTTATATCAGTGTGCGGTCAATTATAGTAAAAGTATTCAAGTGTTTCTACCTTAGCTGCTGAAAATTTCCCCTAAAAAGATAAATTCTTCTTGTATGTCAGCTATCCGTTTATTTATATCCATATTTTTTTGGATGATGAAGAATTTTTCTTTATTGATGACGATGATGAAGAAATTTTCTTCGCTGATGACATAATGAAAAATCTTTTTTGTTGATGGACATGATAAAGAATCCTCTTTCGCCAACGAAGGTGACAACAAACTTTTTTTATTGTTAAAGATGATAAAGAATCATTCTTTCACGATGAAGAGTATTCCTTCACTGACAAAAAGACGAAGAATGTGTTTAATAGAGAAACAAATATACATAAAAATGAAGGTCACTTGTAGACAGACCCTTGTTAAACCTTGCGCATAAACTTTAAGGCCAAAGGATTTATCTCTGGGGGAAATAGGGAGACGAGAGTAGTAAGGAAAAAATCAATGAAGTACTTAAAAAATGCTAAAGAAGGCTAACATTGTTAGCTTACTATTGTCTGGAGGTCAGGGTTATATCCATTGAAAAACCAAACGTTTACCTAAAGAAGGACCATCCTATTGTAGACAAAAAATTTTTATTACTTGATGTGTGCTCTTTCATATAATAATAATAATAATAGACAAACGTATGTTGTTATTTAATAACCATCGGATTATCGAAGTATTCTCATGAAACGAAACTTGTAAATATCATTCACCACAGAAGCAAAATCCTTTGAAAAACAGTGAAA
>QLNU02015270.1:35118306-35141012 GCA_006491805.2 Dysdera silvatica
TTTTTATTTATTATTATTAATTCTGCTGAAGTAATCTTTGCCCCCAGCCCTGAAAAAAAAAATTTCCGATGCCCATATAGTAGAGGATTACCCAGGATTCATAAACTGAGGGCGGGGGGTTCAAGACTTTTAGGGAGGGTGTTATAATTACGACGAGGGACGTTATAATTACGCAATAACGAGGGTAAATAATCTTTCGAATATTTCATCATCGGATCACCAATTACAAGTACCCTCATTTTTATATCAAAATATATAAAGTAAAGAAAAACTAAGAAATAATAAACTAAAGAAAGAATATAATTGAATCGAGAAATAATTCTCAAACTACGACTTTCTCAGATTCACGAAAATGGAGACTGTAAATATTGGCGTCGTGAAGTCTCTATGGCGTATATTGGCACAAAACTCTATGACGTATTTCCAGACATGCGCAGTATAGGAGTACACAATTTTTGTACACGTTTACAGAAACTTTTCCTAGAAAGTACAAAACCGTTTTCTTTCTTTATTCACAATAAGCTTTTCTGAATTCCTTGATCGTATGTACGAATCCCGGCAGAAAGACTTAAAGATCGCGATAAACCACCCAATGTAAAATCTGAACCACAGTAAATCATGAAGTGCAATATTAAAACTTGTATGTGTTACATGATTCGCTTTTTGAAAACTTCCGTTATACATGTTATATCCAACATTTTTTAATATAATACCATAATCGCAATTAAAGCTGTTTTGTCACCCACACAAAATCCTTACTGCAACTATATCGATGGTCAGGATTAAGTTAATTCAAAGAAAATATGTGAGGTTTTTAATTTCAACATTTTCACAGGTTCTACCGCCTTTAAAGTTTCTTTATTCTACTTACTTTAATCTTTAAATATTTAGCCCTTCTCTTCCCGAAACAATTCACGCAATTCAAACCGTTTTATGAAAACTGGATAAAAATATCTGTAAACCATTATTAACACAATTTCTCATTTAGACCAACTTTTTTTATTTACTAAAAGAAATTTTCAACACTGCTTGAATGTAATGGGATAAAACAAATATTCTAATTCCATTCAAGGCCAACTAGATTACTAAATTTAGTAAATTTACTAAAATTACTTAATCTAGTTGGCCTTGTTCCATTTCCAGTCACATTAATTAATTTTGGTTTGTTCCTAAAGTAAAAATTAAAAGAAGAAGAAGCAGTGTTGACAACCTGTGGGAAATTTCCCACGGATGAGAGACTTTCGTTAAAATTTTAACATTATGGGGAAAAAATAAACTACCAAACTGTGGGAAATTCCAGTGTCTGCGATACGACAGAAAAAATTTCCCACTTTTTTTTTTTAATAAATGCATGTACATGTATAATTAGGAAATCTCCTAAAGAAGTAGTAAACTACTCTAAATTTAGCACAGTTTATTTTGTTTCCTTTTTTTTTTTACAGTGATGATTAACTATTGGTGAAGTGGTGGTGTACGCCAAAAAAAAAAAAAGCAATTTGGTGTTAAAAAATGGTTTGTTTGGTTGTATTAAACTTACCTTTGAATAATTGGGCGTCACTGCATAATAATCTCACCCTTTGGTCGCCAACGGAGCCAACTTCATTCCTGCTTACCGTGATGTTTTTGAAGTTGTGAAAATAATCTTTTCTCCGCAAAACAACCGACAAGGATTAAAGCGAGAGTATTTTTTAAAAGCACATTTTTTTTTTATCTCCATAATGCAAACTTATCCCGTTCAACAGATCGCTTATAATATGATAGCAGTAATTTGCTCGTTATTCTCAATCAAAAACAATCATTTCAAGCTATCGTGTTTTCGTGGGTGTACGATAAAATTGGCCGGTTCACAAACAGAGTATCAAAACGTTATTTCCCGAATAACTGAATTTTAATTACATACATACGATAATATGGATTCCGAGATTAACATAAGCTTGTACAGTAGTGAAGAACATACGCGTGCAAAGGCGTCGACGTTACGAGGAAGTCTCTCTCTAATCACTTACTTTGCCGCGAACTTAGCGTCAGTTTTGGTACCGGATTGGAAAAGTTTTGGTTCTGGTTAGCAGGTGTTGCCATCCCTAGACGGAAAGTGTGCCACTACACACTCCCCTCTCAAAGACAACGTTTAAATTGAACATATGGTGACATATCAGGTGGGAAAATGAACTTGCTGACCCGATCTCGTGATCCCTGTTATCATTGAGGTCTCTGTGGTGTTTGCTTCATTGGTGTCCTAAACGGCATTGCTGCCATGAGCTGTTGTCCTCTCTGTTTCAAGCATAAAAGCTGGTTTGATTCGATTAATGGAGATTCTCTTGACAGTTCCGTTGATTTCGATATCAAAAATCTTCTCAGTGCGTCGTTTGACTGCATATGGTCCGTGGTAACTTGGCTGCAAGTTTGTGTGTATCGCGTTGTCTTGCACAAAGACGTGTGTACACGTTTTCAGATCCATGGGTACAAAAAAGTTTTTTGTCCCGTGTGTTGTTGTTGGTATTAATGCTTTGACAAAATTTTGAAGTTGTTTTAAGAAATCGTGTTGTGTCTTCTCGGAATCATTGTAAAATTCACCCGGCAAGTGCAGTGCTGAACCATATACCAGTCGAGCAGATGAACACCCCAAGTCTTCTTTAATGGCGGAATGAAGCCCAAGAAGTACAAATGGGAGAGCATCGACCCATGAAGTTGATTTTTGAAGATCGCTTTTCAGAGCGGTTTTGAGTGTACAATGCTGTCGCTCGATGAGACCGTTTGCCGGTATGCCAAACCGAGCGAACCATGATCCAATTAGTGCTTTGCTGACAGTGTCCACGGACTGATCCTCCAAGGGTGTGGCCTCTATCCACCTGGTAAATCAATCTATTGCCGTTAATAAATAACGATAACCATGACATGGTGGTAGGGGTCCAACGATATCAATGTTTATGTGTTTGAATTTTTGATTGGGTACCTTAAACTCGCCTAGGGCTGCTCGTGTGTGCCGATGGACTTTGGAGCGTTGGCATGCTAGGCATGCGCGAGTCCAAGCCTGACAGTCTTTATTGGTATCTTTCCAAATGAAACGCTCTGTGATCAGCTTGGTTGTTGCTTTGATTCCTGGGTGAGATAGTTCGTGTGTCGCTGCGAAAATTTTCTTCTTGAATTGTTGGGGGATGAATGGGCGGATGCGTCCCATGGAAGTGTCACAAAGCAAACGTTTGGAAGACATTGGCAAATGTAGTTTTTCCAGCACTAGACTTGAGTCTTGCTGCAAAGCTAAAAGTTCTTCTTGTGACTCCTCCTGAGCGTCGGCGATTTCGTCATAATTGATAGGAGAAGGTACTTGGATGGTATCAACCCTAGACAATGTGTCAGCGACGACGTTATCTGACCCAGAAATGTAACGTATGTCCGTGGAAAATTCTGCAATAAAGTTCAACTGTCGAAGTTGTCTTGGTGAGGCTTTGTTCATATTTTGCTGGAAGGCGTAGGTGATTGGTCGATGATCGGTGAAAATTGTGAAATTTCGTCCTTCCAAGTGATACCGGAAGTGTTTGATGGCGCTGTAGATTGCCAACAGTTCCCTGTCGTAAGCACTGTATTTCGTTTGGGCTTTTGTGAGTGTTCGTGAGAAGAAACTAAGAGGTTGTTTGATACCATTAATTTCCTGTTGCAACACAGCTCCAATTGCGGTGTCTGACGCGTCTGTTACCAATGAGAGGTTGGCACTGGGTATGGGGTGCGTCAAAAGTGAGGCCCTACACAGTGCATCTTTGAGGTTTTTGAAGGCATCTTTCGATTTCTCAGACCAAATGAGAGGTTTAGTACTGTTTTTCTTATGCCCCGAAAGCATCTGCGTTAGAGGTTGCTGCATGCCAGCACATTGCGGTATAAAACGGTGGTAAAAATTCAGCATACCGAGAAATCGACGCATGGCAGTGGCGGAAAGTGTGCTGCTACAAAGCTATACAAAAAGGTAGATCTGTGTTGTGCATAATTGGGGCAACAATTTTCTAAGTGAATATATATCGTATTCATTTGTTCAATGAAATAAATACACATATAATTGAAGTAGTCGTTGCTAAAAGAGTATATGCTACAAAATCAATATTTTGACAAAAACACAAAATAAAAAAAAAAGTAAAAACAAGACAAACAAACCTATAAATTTAAAGAACTTTTTTTTAGATTAATTAGTCGCAATATACAGCTGTAGGAATTGTACGATGCAATTTTTGTGCCGTTTTACCTCGAAAGCTTCTTGTAGGCGTCTAAATACAAACACATGAAAACTTATTTTCTCATTTAAAAAAACTTGAGGGAAATTTCGAGCTGGTGTGGGAAATTTTGCCTTCCTTTGAGAGACATTTCCTTTGGACAGGTCGGCAACACTGAGAAGAGTGTGCCTTTGTTTATATTTACTTTCGATATTTGAAATTTCCGTGATGGCTTTTGTAGCTCCGATAG
Source organism: Dysdera silvatica (assembly GCA_006491805.2). NCBI lineage: Eukaryota > Metazoa > Arthropoda > Arachnida > Araneae > Dysderidae > Dysdera > Dysdera silvatica. The sequence goes on from QLNU02015270.1 coordinate 35,122,756, forward strand.
TTTCAGAAGGTAAGAAATATAAAATTGTCAAAAAATCGACTAAGGAAATGTAAAAAAGACGGCACACGTGCCAAGGGGTACCCTTTTTTTGAACTAGCACCAAGAGCGATTACAATCGTATAAATTTCATTTTCTCATTCCATTTCCGTCAGCATTCTTCATAAATACTTGTACTCTCCAGAGAATTCAATTTTAAATTATCTTATCACATAAAAAGTATTTTCGACAACAGAAACACAATTTATAATAATCAAATGAGCTTTTGGAAGCTGCTCTTTAAATTTTCGGTAGCGCAATGATCTTATTAAAATTTTGGTAACTCACCATCCTGTGTTCAAAATATATTTTTATGTACATTTTTTTTAATTCATGCATACCTTCTAGATGAAATATTTCGACGTAGACTCCTTTTTGACGGGGAAGGCGTAGGTGATGAACAACGGCTGAGTAATCTATTAAAAGGTGCTTTGAAATTTTGTATGACTAAAGAGGAAAGGAAGGATGATGTGTAAGTAAACAAATCCATATGATCTTTAATTTACAATGATGTTTAAATTTAATTTGACAAATATAAACTCAGGAATTAAAAAAACAAATGCATGAAAGATTGTAATAGCAGTTTTTATAGAATGACATTTCTATAAGTCATAAGTACAAAATAATGCAGTGACAGTACAGAACACGTTACCCAAAATTCATTCTATCCCCTTGAAATCGCTGGAAATTCCATGGTATCACGTGTGAGAGTTCGACATCACATAGGTGTGTACGACGGAGTTGGAGCACTATGCTACACCAGTTTGTGTTGACTTCACGTTCTGTGTCATTTTTTTTTTTGCCGTGAAAATGTCTGATCATGCATTTTTTGGTGGTAATACAGATACTGTCCCACAAGATCAATTTTCCCCTAGAAACATGAAGGAAAGTCGCTGTAAGCGGGGTTTTGACATCAGCGATTTCGATGCATGATGTCACACAGGGTGGAGCATCATACAGTGTTTCTCTGTGGCGGTGGTAAGACTTATGGAAGTATTGAAGTGATTGGGAAGACGTCGGAACATTTCAATATGGATTTTTTTCTTCAATTGCGGTTGAAAGGGAAGAGGAATGTTGTTGGATTGGTTTGTGGGAGAAGGTTTATTTGGTTTGGAGTAGAAGGGCCCGGTTTGCAAGGTGCGCTGGTATGCTAGGCCTAACGTGGATGACTGTGTAGTTGAAGAGGTGAAGTTATCCGACAGATAAAAGGAATAAAAGTTAGTATGCCGTTTTTATTTTGTTCGCTGCACTGAGAAAAAGGAGCAGGGGGAGGGGAAGAGATGGAGGAAAAGAGAGGAAAGCCAACAGCGGGAAAGGTTAAGAGGCGAAGGGGGTGGAGGCTGGGAGTAGAAAGGGATTCCAAGGGTAAGGGGGAGTAGGAAAAGACTGCCAAGAAAACAGGGATTGGGAGGTGGAGAGGGGAAGGGGGAGGAGAAAGAACATGAAGAGGTTAGAGGGGTATGGGTGAAGGAGTTAAAGAGAGCAAAAAGAGCGGTAGGAGTGAAGAAGAGGGAGAGGGTAGGGGTGAAGGCTGGGAGTAGGAGGGAAAGGGGCAGAGCCTGTAATGTGACATAAGCAACATGGCGGCAAGCCAGGACAAAGTTGCCATGTGTGTTGGAAACACTTCCCACTAAAAACGAAATGGGACAGTATCTATATTAGCACCCATTTTTTTATGGATTAGGAAGTGAAGGAAAGAAAAATGTGATTGAGTGGGCAATGGAAGTGGGGTTAATTGCGTGGGAATATGAGTGCCCAAAGTGCAAGTAGGCAATAAATTTCAGCTTGTGTTTGGAGAAGGTGAAAGAAATTCAAATAAGTGTAATTTTGTTTGTAAGTGCATACCTGCCAACTTGTGCGATTTGTGCATACAATGTATGGATTTTGGTGAATTGTACGATTTGTCCATACAATGTATGGATTTTGGTGAATTGTATGAATGATTGGCAAGATTGTACATTTTTTTTTAAAATTTATATTTAGGGGAAAAAACAAAAAACGCACTATACAGTTGCAACCTTAATCCGTTCCCATGACTAAGTTTGGGCGATGTATCGATACATCGTGCACAACCGGTGTGAAGCTGACATCGTCACACTGGTTTCGTAATTTTCAAATCGGCGATACGTCATGATTTCATGGTGTCATACCGCTAATTCTGCTGTTTCTTTGTGTGCATGCACGGTTTTGCGATATTGTCTCATCTCTTCGTCTGGACGGTTTCTCGGATTCACACCGTTCTCGTAAAACTACGCATGAGAAACATCGGAATTGGTGGCATGACATCGGCAAACCACTCTACTAGACCTTAGATTCTCGAATGCACCTTCCACTGCTCATGCCCAAGAACTTTACTTTTGATGCTTCTGAATGATTCATTGGGGGGGTGGTATAAGTATTTAGGAAACATTGTACTTCCACAAATTTGTTGCGATATAATCGTAAACAGTGAAAGAATTTGTAAATTAGTGCTAACATTTTCCTCTGGCTCTAGTCTACGGCTGGTGCAAATATAACTGTATTTTGTTATCCTGCAAATGTGCACTTGATATTAACGTGTGTTACGATGTGACTGAAATCGTAAATGGATTCCAGTGAATATGTGTCTTAGGATTATGATAATCGTATAAATTGATGTGAATATTGAACTTTTCTCTTTTATTATATTAATCTCTTTTACAAGATTTTACGTGCTACGTTCTCAATTTTTGATATTCTTAAATCGTAAAAGTAAGATAATAAACTGTCGACCTATTCTCTTCTAATTTTTCTGAATGTAATGCGGATGTAAAATTAAAATAAAGTTCGTTTAAATTTTTTTTTTACCCACTAAAGAATTCCCAGTGATGTAATTTGACAAATGAAGTAAGTAATATATATATATATATATATACACAGTAACGTAGCTAAGGGGGTGGTCGGCCTGGGCGCTACAATTCGGGGGTGGCAATTCTCCTTTAAAACACAAAATTTATTTGTTATCCCATTGGAGGAGGGCAGCAATGACAGTCACTCACTCCGGCCGGCAAAATATCTAGCTATGCCACTGTATACATATATAAAACTACATTTTGACTACTATATTTAGGAAAACTTATAACAAAAGTATCTTGTATATGGATTTTAATATATGTTTTATTACATTGAAATTACATATATGTTCTATTATGTTGTTTATATTTGTCAGGAAAAATTAATAGGGTTTTGAGTGTGTAGTTGGAGTTCAGATTATTTTTCTACCATCTGCTTCTGTATGCAATCCTTAAAATATAAAGGAAAAGTAATAATAAATAAGACAACATATAGGTATCTAACTATGTTTTCTTATTTCATGTTTGGGTCAAATATTAAGTTTAGCCTTTATTTTTTAGTAATTATTTTTGTAAATGAGCATATAAAGATGACTACTAATAGAATTATTTCAAATATTTAACAGAATTTTTTTTTTAATTCCTTAGTTGTACTATTTGTTAATGATTTGTTGATAAAAAATACTCTTCTGTTCCTTTGTAAATGTGATTATGTTCTTTAAGTATGACATAATTTATTTCTTATCTGATATTGCTAGAGAATAAAATTTGAGAACGAATACGCTTTTTCTACAAAAGTTCAGATTAGTTTAAAAAAAACTTTCTAAAAATATTAATTTATCATAGATACATATTTGAAATATTGTCCAGTCTGTGGTCAATTTAGAGCACTCTATTAATGTAGTTAAAATTCCTACAAATTTTAATTTCTGAAGTTAAAAAAAATGCGTAAAAATGTTTTGTTTTTGAATGCCTCTCTTAGTAACAGTATATCATACAATGAACATTTATTAGTCAGCTGATTTTGTGGGCACTTGATGAGATTGTTGTTTGTATATTTTACGTCCTAATACTGCATTGTGGGTAATCTGTGAGATGAGACCAACAGTTTAACATGACCTCCAAACCACGATACATTTACCTTATGCAAAACTGTGCTTACTGGAAGTCGAACCTATAGCGACTGGACCACTGGTTCAAAATGTGATTCTTTTCTCTCAAGAACATTAACGAAGTTCATGCTAGAATATCTTTCAATCTTCTTTCGAGGCTACTTGTTACCCTAGCAGAGTTTGGAGCAGTGCAGTATAGTAAAACTTACCTTGAATTTGTTAGAATTCTAGGACATTTTCTACTTTAAATGTTTCCACCAGTATTTTACTTCGTTACCTAATCATGTGACATCCTCCTTTTATATATATTTGAATCAAGTATCGGGGAGCTATTAGTTATCGTAAAAACAAACAAAAAATTGTCTACAGTATTTATTTTTCGAGATGAACACACGCAAAATTATTCTTTGAAAAGACCAGAGGAACTTGTATGTCAAAATGTATATTCAAAATGATTGCCAAATATGGTCAACACAAGAAAGCCTCCGGGGCGAGATTTTTGTGAGTTTTCGTGGGGGAATTTATTATACAATAATTTTTTTGAGCTAAAATAAATACGTGGGGGTAAAATAAAAAAATTATTGTATTCAAAATGATCAATCTATATAATTTTAACAACTCATTCTCATTAACGAAAATTTCAATTTGGAATAAAAAAAAAATGGTATTCTAAATTTTCTATGATTTTTAACCTTGTTGCGTTTTTCTTGACTAAAGCATCTCTGAATTCAAGAATACCTAAAATGATTTGTAATATTTTATTACTACTGAATCACTATTCAAAATATATAAAATGTGAAATATATTTGAATATGAAAATCCAGCATTTTTTTTGCAATTATTAAAAAAACAAACAAAACTCTCCTTTTATGAATGATACTTATAAATTTGTGGGTGTATATTATACAGGAAAGAAGGTTAAAGGTAACTTTAATAATAAGTACACTTTAAGAAACATTGAACAAGGGTATTAATTTTTATTAAATAAATTCTGTGGGTATTCTTATTCTTTTTGTATCATATTTCTATAAAAGCGAAAGGGCTTTAAAAGAATGCCATGCATTCTTTTACATTATATTACACTGCTAGCCATCCAAAATCCAACACCCTGGACATGGCCGGATTAAGATCATAGTGCCCTGTGGATAATCTGGCCTTGACCATGGAGGAAGCATCCAATAGGCTTGAAATTTTCACCATGCATGGATCTCGATAAGACATGCAAATGATTAGCAGTGCAGTGCATGTATAAATCATGTGCACCAGTAACACCATATAGAAGCAGAATAAATAAGAAAAACTGGAGGCTGAATCTAAGTACTTGAAATGTTTTCTTGCTGACCCTTTGTATGGGAATCTTTAATATGACTTGTCGAAAAATACGGCAGTTGTTCATGCACATTTCCAAGTTCGGCAGGGATAAAATTGTGGCTTATAGACTGTGGATTATCCTTCCGAGATATCATTGCTTGTGTTGGACGAAATTAAGCACCAGTGATGCATGTAGGGAATCGGTGGGTACGGGAGGAACGGATGGACCAATTTCATCATCCTTTTCACACCACTGAACGAGAGGACAGGCATGTTGTGTGCATGGCAATGACGGATCCCTATAGCATCAGCATTAATAACCCTAGTGTAACTATTCGGGTCTGTTGCACGACAACCTGTATCAGCACGTGCTACTTGACGTCATCTGTAGCAGAGGGGTATTTTTGCAATGTATCCACTGCTGTGATTACCTTTAACTCTACACTACAGGCATATATAACTGCAATGGTGCATTGAATCGGACATGGACAAACAAATGGTACAATATTATATTTTCAGATGAATCTTGATTCTATCTATACCACCACAATGGTTGTATCAGAGTCTGGTGGTGCCATGGTGACAGTCTGCACTATTCCTGCATTAAGCGTCGTCATACCGCACTGTTACTTAGCATTATGGTTTGGGATGCCATTCAATTTTTTTCTCCTCTTTTAATTCGGTTTAACACAGTTATTTTGCATGATTGTGTTTTAACAATATTTTTTAATACTTTTTGGAAATCTAATTTTGACTAACCTTCCTCCAAAAATTGTCTCATTGCCCCAAAACTAAAATAAGTTATAAAAATTATCAAGCCAGTATATTTTTCAGGAGAAAATGTTTGCCAAACAAAGCAAACTTAAGAAATTTTTTTTTTAGCTAAGTTATCTAATCTTTACACAAGTTTTAAATGGAATAAGAATTAAGCATCAGCTTTTTTTTTTTGCTATTATATAAACTTGTTTATAATGAACTAAAAAAAGTCTGAATGAAAATGTCAGTATTTAAATAATGCCAAGTTTTTAGTGTAAATTTTTTTAAAATACAATATTTGTATTCGTAAATTTACTGTAATTGAGTTATAAATGGTTTTGGGGTGTGTGTTAGTGGATTTGATGACCTGGAAACTTGTTTTACGTAAATTTTAATGTGTTTGCTACATTTAATGACAGGAAACAGGTTAAGATTTGGTCTAGGAGGGTTGAAGCAGAATTTGGATAGACACCATGATTAATGTCATGTTAGAACACGTTACCACTGCAGGGCCCATAATAAAATAGAAAAATTTTCTGTGCATTTTTTTTTTATAGATATGACTTAATGGAGATATGTCTTCACTCGGGTTTAAGCTGCAGTCGCATTTTTCGCATTGCTGCATTTTTCGCAAAATGCGACGAGTTGCTCGAAAATGCGAAGAAAAAATTATTGCCCATCGCGAAAATGCGACAGGCATTTTTAACCACAGTTTATTCTCTGAAAACAGGATTCCTCGATTCCAGAATATCCGTTTTGCACTTCAGCGATCTTTTCTTGTTCCTTTTTGTTTCCTCTTCAAAATTCTTAACAGCACCTGTTAAGCATCGTTGATATAAATAATTTCATTGATACGATTTTTCGAGCAACGAAAGCAACTAATATTTTTTAGCATTTGGCTACAAATTATTTTCCCATTTTAGCATTTTTGCGACAGCATGTTTCGAGCCAGCTTAAACCCTGATCTTCACTTTCAGTATGTGATTATGTCCATACTTTGTTTTGATAAAAACAATGAATTCAAGTATTGATATAAGTTGGTATTGCAATTTCCCTGCTTATATCAGAGGCCCCACTTACATTGGAGAAATCATTTGCCTGACTTTACTAGCAAAATTCCCAGACCAATCACAACTTTCAACTGAACTTCGGTTATAGAAAAAATGGCTTCACGTTCGTTTGAAATTTTGCTATTCAAAATAGAAATTGAGGTTTTCCCTCACTTTTCCAGGTCCGACCAAGAAATATTTTTTTTTCTGTGACCTTCAGGAACGATTACAGATTCCCTGACAATTTCATGTGCTTGGAAACCCTGTTACCTCTCATAATAAGAAAAAAATAGTTTGCAATATCCTTTAAAGAATATAAATAATGAATGAAAGAAGTTTAAAACTTGCTATTATACAAAACCTTTTATTGAATACATGCCAATACACATCGTTATGTCATGGTATAAATTGCTGCAATACATAGAAGAAACAATGCTTTAATAACACACAGAAACATGTCTATACTCATTTTTCAGCACTTGCAAGTTTAAAGCAAATTGGGCGCATGTTGTACTCTTTTAATGATATAATGCATCCTCACATATAACTGTTGCTTGTTTTCACAATAAATTGTAAAGAAAATTTCGTCTGTCCACACCCAGCTAAAATAACAAGTTACTCCAGCTAGTTTGTGACATTTATGACAAACATTTATGACGATTATCACCATTTAATAGAAAAAAAACAGTTTTCCGTTATCAAAAAAATGTTTTTCGTTAATGGAATGTTTTTAACATTAACGAAAAAGCAATGTTACATTAATATAAACATATGCTGTTTCTTTGGGACATCAAACTAGTAAAACTTCTTGGGACATCAAACTGGTAAAATTTGGCTACCAATCTTGACAATACATCATGGTCACTTGGCGATTCATCTTTGGGGCTCGCTATAACAAGGAAGTACCTTTTGTGTTTTTTCTTTTTTTAAAAAACTGTATATTTATGATAATTATTAATAAATTACTCTTGTCAATGCTTTAGCTTTTAGCTCTTGAAAAATGGTTCATGAGGGCTGAATTGCCTAGGGTTCCATAAATTTTGTCTCCTGCCCTGGTAACAATGATAATCGTTATGCAATTTACAGACATATTACTAAATCAAACGAATTAATAAATGTTGTTTCTCCACTAAGGCAGTTCTAAATTACATGTGGGGTGGGGGTCACATCTTACATTTCAGCTTCCTATGGAATCCCAAATATGCTCGGTGAGGTTTGAGTCTGGAGATTTAACTGGCCACTCTCTGTCTTGAATAGCTTGACTATCAAGGTACTTATCGACCAATCCAGCCCTATGTGAGTAGGCATTAGCCTTCGTAAAAATGAATTATGACAGTCATTCTCAAACTTAAGCTACGGAACACTTTTTACCACATGTCTAGGCACCGAACCTTTCTATAAATATCATTATTGAATAAAACCTAAAGGGGTATTATTTATAACTGCTTGGGCATAAAAGTAAGCAATAAATCAGTGCAAAAAACGGTAAGTAATACATTTCAATTGTTGCAGAATATCGTTTACAGTTACTTAGCTTCTTTAAAAGGGGTTCACCCTAGGGAAAACTAAAGAATTGGTAGACAAATTTCTTGTGGAACCCCTGGAATGTCATCATGGAGCCCTAGGATTTTGTGGAATGCATTTTGGGAAACGCTGAGCTATGGTTTGGAAGTTCCTCTGGAAAGCATTACACAGGAAAAGGTTTTATTCTTATATCCAGTAGCAGCTCATGAGTTGGAAATGTGGGAGTGCTGCAAAGAAATCGTATCTTAAACAGAATTATAATTTTAACACAACATAAAAAAAAATTTACATACCGAGTAAAGGTTTCATTTATTTGTTGACAAAAGACATTCAATTTTCTTTCCAAGTAATTTTATTTAATTTAAACCTCTATAATTACATAATGGACTTAATTTGATTTGCAGTGTACAAAATAAAGAACGGCTCCTAGCAGCAATTGACTGTTGTGTTTCGGCAATGACCAAGTCAGCATTGGTACAGAAAATAAACCGTGAAGAAGCAGAACATTGCAATCAACTGTGTAAAGACACTGGTAAGAAATTTCTGTCTTTGATTTTTTGGCATTTTCGTTCAGAAAATAATATTGAGATCCTTGATGAGGCATACAAATTATTCTTTAGTCACATCTGCACATAAGATGTTTACTATCTCCTGCATTCAAAGCCATCATCATTGAAAATATTTGCAAAATAATAATATTGTAATGTGCGGTTTTCGATGTTAGGTAAAGTATATTGATGCATTTCAGACAGACATCGCTGCCCTTCATTAAGTATCAACCAAAGTGATCCATAAGTGAATGTGAAGTGTTGCTGTTTCATGCTACTGTTGGTTATTTGGCAGTAATGCCACCTGTTAACCAAGAACATTTCTAGAATGATTTCAATAAAAGACAAAGCTGAAGTCCACCCTGGGGGGGAGAGTAAATGTAGTGTAATTGAACCTTCAATGCATTATTAAACCTAAGAGTAGATTTATGATCATTAACAAGGTTGTTCGATTGTTCACAAATATAGAGAGCTTCCAGAAAGTATTGATTCCAAAAACAATGTAGGTTGATAGATAATAAAAAGTTCCAAAAACTTAAACTTTATGTAATATTACATCAATTTTTGTGATTATTAGTTTCTTGTCCTTTGTATCTTGAATAACTTCAATTAGCCACACAAGCTGCTGTTTCTTACACCTTTCCCTTCTCTGATTTCACAATTTTTTACTTTGTGTTAGCCCTGTGGCGGATTAAAGGTTTTGAGGCCTCTGAGCTACTGGTATTGTGAGGCCCCCAGTAAAATAGTTCAAAAGGATCGTCTACAAGAGAACACATCTATGGAGGCACCTCGGCTGCAGCCCCTAAAGCCCATGCATTAATTCGGCCCTGTGGTAGTACAGTAGTAACATGTTCATCCAGGACACCTTTATGCCACGTTTGACTGTCAACGGTATCGTAGAATATGTGCCATTTTTCTACCTGCCATAATCCAAGGATTGGTTCCTTTGTCAGCAGAAGGTAGGATTCCTTGGAAAGCCACAGGTTCTGGCACAGCATAACCTTTGCTGTCCTTACATCATAAAAACAATGATTTGATGGGGTTTTTTTTTGTTAGGTGCCATTACCTTTCTTAGGCTTAAGACAATTGAAAAATGGTCAACACACAAAGCCACTAGGGCATGGTTTTAGTAATTTTTTCGTGGGGTAATTTTATGGATAATAATTTTTGATACCCACACTTACGCTCATACTAGAGCTATTTATGTATGGAAGAAAGGGAAATACCACCCTGGTCCGGAGTCGAACCAGAGACCCACCATATGAACTAATGTGCCTTAACTGCCCTGCAGTGGCGCAGTGTGGTAACGCATTCACCTAATGTGCCGTTAACCCGGGTTCGACTCCCAACGGTGCAAAGAACGCTTACTCAGAGATCTCATAAAGATCGCACTGCTCACTGTAGTCCGGGGTTTGGTTCCCTAGGCCTTAAGAGGTTCAGATTCCTAAGAAAATTGTAGGTCCAGAGGTTTGGATTCCTCGGAAAACTGTAGGTCCCGATGCAGCATGACCATTGTAGTCCTTGAGCCATAAAACTACAAACAAACAATGTGCCTTAACCTGTTTGGCCATCAGACACAGGAACGATGCTCTTTTTTTCCTGATGACCTCATGTGTTGATCATTTAATAATTGTGTTAATCCCTGAGAAGAGTAATAATATCTTACAGAAGTCTTATATCTAAGAAAATTTAAGGCACACCAGTTTGACTTCATGCCAGAATGGCATCTCTTTTTCTTCTATACATAAATTGTTCTGGTTTGAGCATAAGCATTAAAAGTTATTATTCAATTTAATATCTGGTGTCATTTTTTAAGCTCTTGATTTGTTCTTTTCATTAACGTTTGAATTAAAAAATTTAATAATTATCTTTTATTTACCAGAGGCGAAAATTATTCAAGTACAGCAAGATATTGTGAAGAATCTAGATAAATTGCTGCAAGCAAAAAAGGATTTCATGCATAAGCAAAGTATGTCCTTCTGTTTAGCCTATGAAATTTGTACTATTTGATACAGCATAATTCTGTTTATTTTCAAAATTGTATGTGGCATGCTTAAATCAAGGCAAATCCAAGAACTCTTACTGGGAGACCAATATGCACACTGGCCACCAATTCTGCCTCTGCATTTCAGGGCTCATTCCAAATTAGAAAGATCGTTTACAGTTTTCCCGCCAATCTGTAGTTTGGTGTTTTGTTCCTTCGGATCACTCAGGAAATTGTGGGTTTCGGTACGGCATGATTGTATTTTCCCTTATACCAGAAAATACAAGCAAATTACGAAGCTGCCGTGGGTTTACATTCAAAATGTGCAGTATATACGTATCAAACAGCAGTAATACCTATGTTATATTTTTACATCTATTCTTGTTGAAGACTTCCCTAATTATTTGCTGGCTTCATGTGATTCCTAAAATTGATATAACATTATACATTAATACTAAATAACTATTAATTGGTAATTATTAATAAAATTACAATTGTACATTAGATAATTTCATGGTAAACACGATGCATTGTTTCATGTAGATGAAACATTTTGTCATGTAAGCATTATATCACATTTGTGTTGATAGCCCAAGTGTGCAATCACAAATATGGGACTAATATAAAACTGAAACAGTATAAACTAATAACTGTTTGTGCTGTGCTCAGTTTGTTATTAAATTCCAATGAGCTTATCAAAAGACTTCTCTTTCTTTAAGTTTTATCTCTCGGAAAGTAATTCTAGTTCTTGTTTTTCCAGTTTGTAGCTGTTTAACTGGTGCTATTAAGGATCAACCGACTAGGAAGAAAATGATAGCCAAATTGGAAGAACTGAGGAAGGAGATCCATATCCTGCAGAAGCAAAAGTTGGAATTGGCCATGAAATTGGGCAGAAGATCTCAGTTATGTCACCACCTAGGAAGCTCTGTCATCGAAGTGCAAAACATCATTAGAGGTATTCTACTACATTATTTTCTTCTTTTAAAAACTGTCAAAAAGCAACTACTTTTCAGTAGAGAATTTAATTGATGTACAGAGTCTTTCCACAAGAGATCCTATAGGGTAGCCAAAATAAAACTGGCTCGGATTTTTTTAAAATTCTGACACTAAATATCTTTCTTAATTAGCAGGAGAATTACCCTTTGCAGAAGATGCTGGAAATGCCCATCGTTGACATCGAAACAGTGCTGTGTTCAATTTAGCAAAGAGTGAGACACTCGTTGCAGCTCTGTCTGATGGATGGCAACAATAGCGTTTTCAAGTTGCTGCTGTAGCTCTTCCAGTGTATGAGGATTATTGAGTACACCTGACCCTTCAACTTGCCTCTCAGTTTTTCATTTCTTCAGATGATGCCGGTCATCTTTTCTGTCTTTCTCATCTTTCCAGTCATCCCTTACCATCCTTTCTGGGGTTAGTGTTTGGTGCACAGTGTCCTGTTTTTGAATCATAACATGATTCTTTCACTGAGCTGTTAATACTCACAGTTATGTCCAGGATATGTTTAATCCATTTGTGGATCAACCCACAGAAGATGAACGACTGTATGGATATTTTCAGCAAGATGGAGCAACAGTGCACGCACCTCACATGCAACCATGATACAAATTCATGAGGTCTTCGGTAAGGAGAGGACAGTTAACAGAAGCAGAAACATTTCCTGGCCATCAAGACTGCCTGATCTCTCTCGCTATGATTTTTAACTGTGGGGCAAGTTGAAGAATCAGGTGTATCAAATAATTCCCCCCCACACTGGAAGAGCTATGGCAGAATATTGAAAATGCTATTGCTGCCATCCCTCAAACAGAGCTGCTATGTGTGTCTCGCAGTTCGCTAAATCGAGCACAACACCGCTTCGACATCAATGGTGAATATTTTCAGCACTTTCTGTGTTAGTAGGATAGTTCTCTTGCTCATCAAGAAATGTAAATTTAATGTAAAAAAAAAAAAGAATTCTGGGCCAGTTTTACTTTGGTGACCCAGAACTTGAAAACGAAACTTACTGCTTACTCTTAAAATAGCTGATAATAGTATGATGATTTTTGATAATATAACGATTTTTTATGTAGGGAGCTCCTGAAGAACCTTCCTCCATCTAAGGTAAAAAGGCTGGTTTTGTTTGTATATTTAAGGTAATTCCCCCATACACAAAATGATAAAATGTACATTAATTTTACATTAACTTGCACCATAAAAATTCAGTCAACCAACCATCCCTTCCAAAGCCCTGCAGTGGCAATACATTCACCTTGCATTCCAATTATTTAGGTTTGACTTCTAACTGTGGGAAAAAAAAACAAAAAACCTGCTCATCTTAGCTCAGGGGTTGATTCCCTAGGTCGTAAAAGATTTGGATTTTTCGGAAAACTGCAGGTGCACTGCCCTACAGTAGGATAGTGTTAATGCATTCATCTGTCATGCCAGCAACCCAGGTTTGACTCCCAATTGTATCATAGAACATATGCTATTTTTGTATTCACGTTAGTTCAGGGTTTTGTTCTTTTGGCAACAGAAGTTCGGATTCCTTAAGCCTCAATTACATTGCATGAGTTTACATGCTCTTCTCTAGTTTATAAACTAAGTGTGTCAGCGAGTTTCAATTACACACAGCTTGTTGTAAAACTCTCAGTAAAAATGTGCAACAGTGGTGCTCAGTAGACGACTACTAACAACGATTTTTCTAAACTAACTTTCAACTCCGCCCACCTCTTCCGGGGGTTCGTTTCAGCCAATCAAATTTGAGAAAACCTTGGAGAAAAATAGTTCACTCCTCAACTTCACTAACACTAGGCGAGAGTGGTAAGTTAACTAGACAACTTCGTTAAGATGGGCGAGTTTAGTAGCAGTGAATAAATTTTCCAGCAAGGAGCATGTAAACTCACCCAGTGTAATTGAGGCTTTAGGAAACTAGGTTATATTGCAGCATGATCCGTGCTGTCTTTGTTGCTATGAAACACAAATTATCAAAGATTTCTGCAGGTTTTTTTGTAGATTATGTTTGACGTTGTAATGGACTACCAACTTTAATTATAGGTGAAAATTAAATTTATAATCGCCTGGTTACAAATATGTACCTGAAGAGAGAATATTTTTGAAACTCACTCACGTTTCTCAGATCAAACTAAACTTTTTCATGTATAGAAGAAAAGGAGCCACTGCCCTGACGCAGAGTCGAACCAGGGACCCACTGTATGAACTGGTGTAAATGAATCTGTTCGACCACTTTTCCTCATATATAAGGTTTTGTAAGATATATTATTGCCAAATGGTCACCACATAAAGACATTGAAACATGTTTTTTGTAATTAAAAAAAAAATAACCACACCCAAAATATGTCCTGAGAAGGGTAATATAATACTACTAACATATACCTGAATATTGATAAAAATACACATAAGCATATGTTACTATATGTACACAGATACAGATGGGCTATGACTCACGATGAGAGTTGTTTTCTTATAAACCATCAGAAGCCAAAAATGCATTTAAGACATATATATAACAAATATATGTTTAACGCACATCTGCCCTCTCCTGTGTATACAATTTATTATTGTTAATTTCAGAGGAAGATGCAGCAGATGGTGATGTTTATGAAGAAAGTCATGCCAAAGACATAGTGGCCATGGATAATTCTTAAGAGAGTGTGAATTTCATTCACCTGTAATTATCAAAAACCATTGGTGCTTTTTCCGAAATGTATTTTTCTGACATTCGACTTTTAATAAAGAACATGTTATTACATTTACTTTTTTTTTAGTTTGATTCACTGTGTTTGGTTTGATTTTCAATAGGTTTGGTTGTATCTAGGTGTTGTTCAGGTGTTTTTTTCAAGCTTTAGTGCCAACTCGGATGTTTTAAAAGCACTGTAATAATGCTTATACAAATCGAAGACTGCGCATATGAAACTAAGAAACAATTTTTATCAACGTTTTTTAGGCGTAGTAATAGTAACGCCGATGTTATGGCATGGTTAGATGGTGAAACGTTCGTAAAGAAAAGAAATGTTTTTCCGTCTGGTGGGGCACGATCCCACCGAACGCGGAAAACTTTTCTTTTCTTTGTGAACGTTTCACCATCTAACCATGCCATAACATCGGCGTTAATATTACTATACCTATGGTTTCTTAACTGTAATATGGATTCCGTAAACTAAGGACTATTTCTCTCAACTTACCGTGCATGACCTATGCATCATAAAAATACAATTACTTCATTTTTAAATTATTTTAAGTCATGAAAATGTCAACACAAACTGAAGAATAATGTATACATTAGAACTTCAGTATAATGCAATTCTTTATATATGTATATCGAAGTTGAATCTTATATTTTGTTGAATCCTGTGAATTGAAGTTCCATTTATTACATTGAAAAATTATATAGTATTAACTTTTTTTAATCTAGCTTTTCATATGAGTACTTCTAGGGGAGGGGGGCTGGGAAAAATTATTAACCTTTCCTCAAGGCTGCCAAACATTTTAGTGAACGTACAAGATACTGAAATGCTACAAAAATAATTGATACTGCTTGACAATTAGTAATGAGCTAAAAAGTACCTTATTTTAAAATGTGACTATAAAACTTTTGAAAGTAAATGCATAGCAGATTCGGGAAAATCAAATTTTTGAATGGCTAGGGGGGATCGAGAACCTCCCTGTCCACGTATATGGGCGCCCATGTGTATATTTTTGAGTAATAGAGAACCAAAAACAAAATACATTCTATGTGAGTCACAAGAGCTAGGTAGTAAAGACCAAATAATTAAAGTTGAATTTATCGAGTTATAAAATTAATTGGTCTTTAGTATTCTTTAGATAAATTAAATCTTTTTTGAGAAAAATAGCAATCTATTTCTGTATGTAATCAGAAACTGGGCTATTAATTGGCATTTATAGTGTGTTAGATTGGGAATGTTTTCCTATGCAGCAGGCGCCCTCTGTCGGAGAAAAACTACGTGCGAGAATCGCCACTGCGAAAATTTGGGGACAGGTTTTCTATGGCGTTGGGCTCACGTGAGCGGGCCTGTAGTAATCTAGTTGGCTATGTAATAAGTAATTACATCAAAGCGAATTCCAAAATAAAAACAAACTTACTTTTAAATATAGAAATGCTTTCGCGATAATCAAACAAAGCAGATAACAACTGCTTTGTGAACTTTTCTGAAACGAAAATTACTGCACATGCGCAAATTTCTTTTTCAACCAATCACAAGCAAAGTATGCAGTTCATCGGAAAATCATATCTGCTGGACGTCCAGCAAACGTTCATCTACTTTTCATCCACGACGGACGTCTAGTAGACGTCCATCGTGGAACTGAATGGAATAAGCTTTTTAGCATACATCCAGTGAATGTACTATCGCGGTTTCGTGGGTGTACGATAAAATTGGCCGGTTCACAAACAGAATATCAAAACATTATAATCCCGAATAAACTGAACTTTAATTACATACATACGATAATATGGATTCCGAGATTAACATAAGCTTGTACAATCGTGAAGAACATACGCATGCAAAGGCGTCGAAGTTACGAGGAAGTCTCTCTCTAATCACTTACTTTGCCGCGAACTTAGCGTCAGTTTTGGTTCTAGTTCGTAGGTGTTGCCATCCCCTGACGGAAAGTGTGCCGCTACACACTCCCCTCCCAGCGACAACGTTTAAATTGAACATATAGTGACATATCTAGTGGGAAAATGAACTCGCCGACCCGATCTCGTGATCCCTGTTGGCATTGAGGTTTCTGTGGTGTTTGCTTCATTGGTGTCCTTAACTGCATTGCTGCCATGAGCGCGTTGTCACCTCTGGTTCAAGCATAAAAGCTGGTTTGATTCGATCAATGGAGATTCTCTTGACAGTTCCGTTGATTTCGATATCAAAAATCTTCTCAGTGCGTCGTTTGACTGCATATGGTCCGTGGTAACTTGGCTGCAAGTTTGTGTGTGTCGCGTTGTCTTGCACAAAGACGTATGTACACGTTTTCAGATCCATGGGTACAAAAAAGTTTTGAGAGCATCTGCCCATGAAGTTGATTTTTGAAGATGGCTTTTCAGAGCGGTTTTGAGTGTACGATGCTGTCGCTCGATGAGACCCTTTGCCTGTGGGTGACAAGCTGATGTGTGATGTTTTTGAAAACCAGGGTATTTTCCCAAAGAATGAAATAATTCTCTCTCGGATTGGCGACCCTGGTCTGTTGTTATCTTTGCTGGTATGCCAAACCGAGCGAACTATGATCCAATTAGTGCTTTGCTGACAGTATCCACGGACTGATCCTCTAAGGGTATGGCTTCTATCCACCTGGTAAATCGATCTATTGCCGTTAATAAATAATGATAACCATGACATGGTGGTAGGGGTCCAACGATGTCAACGTCTATGTGTTTGAATCTTTGATTGGGTACCGTAAACTCGCCTAGGGCTGCTCGTGTGTGCCGATGGACTTTGGAGCGTTGGCATGAAATGAATGCTAGAGTCCAAACCTGATAGTCCTTTTTGATATCTTTCCAAATGAAACGCTCTGTGATCAGCTTGGTTGTTGCTTGTTGAAAAAGATTTTGCGGCCTCAGTTGAGGGCTAGTTTTCGCACAAAACGTATTTCAATGTGACAAAGTGTGGTTTCGTTGCTCCTAGTTGGAGGCTTTGCTGCTCCTAGTTGGAGGCTTTTAGCTCCTAGTTGGAGGCTTTGCTGCTCCTAGTTGGAGGCTTTGCTGCGCTGTGAGTCGGGTATGACTCAAACCTGTGGAGGACTTACTTGTTTGACTGTAACAGCGGCTTTTGATCGCGCGGTTATTACGAAAAGAAACGCTACTGATCGTAAAAGTCGTGCGCGTGAGTGGTGTGCGTAATTTGTACGCGGCTTGGTGCAGTTATTGTGATAGAAAGTCGGATTTGATCACAATGAGAAATCGTTTGTTTAGCCATTCTCGAATGATGTGATTAGTCTGTTTTTATTTTCCTCGTATTTTCATTCTGCTGCGGGATTGATTAAAATAAAATGTCAGAGATTTGGCTTAACACGTCGGTATCAATTGAACTCACAACTATGTCGTATTTCGTCTGGTCCGCAGAAATGCCGTTATTCCGAAACTGCGCTTCCAACTGTAGAAACCATACACGTGGGTCTGG
>QLNU02015270.1:35151116-35162021 GCA_006491805.2 Dysdera silvatica
AAAACGCGAATCTGCTGTATGTATCAATATGTCTGTGTTTAACGAATTGCCAGATAGAACAAGCCTATAGTGTAACAGATTTGGGAATCAGTTGGACAATCTTTTTCCCCGGAAATACTTTGTTTTGAAAACAACTTTTCAGTTTCGCGCTACTGAATGTATTTTATTTTAGTTTAATATTCAAAATGCAAAATGTTGATCATTTTCATTTCTTAGTATTAAAATTTCAAGAATATCATGTTATAGCGTTGAAATTTTAGTCGTTTTTCAAGAACGCCCAATTTAACACTTAACTACCAGGCCTTTATTAGTCTATTAAATTAAAGGTTACATAAAGTCAATTTAATGTTAAAGACATCGTTTAGTGCGTACCGCTTGCCCGATAATGCGGACAAAAATATTAAGAATCTGGTACAGAAAATACTCTTTTCAGGAGAAATCATATTTTTATCACTTGGAAAAATATGAACTTATATGTTAATGACATATTTTGTCTGTCTTAGTTGCATATTAATGGAAGTAGATTTTGTATATTTCTGATCCTTGTTTTTAAATAAAATTTTCTTATTTTTAAAGTGGTTCTATTTATTTATATTTTTTTTTAATAATTGGCACAAAATGATCTTTACTGTTCTTGTGCCATAAAAATACAACCAACCATTTTTCTATAAACTGTATAAAAAATTACATGCACTTCTTTTGTTATAAGAGAAATGCAATTTTTTAATATGAAAACAATTCAAGTTATTTGATCCCCCCCCCCCGCAAAAGATTTATGTTGATTTATATTATCATGGAGATAAGAAGAGGATGGAGAAAGTATTACCATTATATAGCATGTGTTTCGTTGAAGCCACTTTTTCCTGTTCGGTGCCATATTGGTAATTCCTACTTTCAACCTTGCTCACTAAATTTAGTTACTTTTTAACCAGCATTTTTTATATTTTAACTATAATTATGTGGTGTGATAAACACCACATAACTATTCACCATACTAAAGCAATCAAAGAATATATTTTTTTACTATAATTAAAATAATGACTATCAGATAGTAGCAGGTAAAAAGTAATTTTCAAAGTTGAACTTTCAAATTTCGGTTGATTATATTAAAGCTTTATTTAAAAAAAGAAATTATCTGAATATTCTAAAACAAGTTTCATGACGATATAAGGAACCAGTGTTATTTTTAATTTTCATGGTTCCATGCGACAAAGGACAAAAAGGTGTTTAATATTGAAGTTTCCGACTTCAATGTAATCAATTAGTATCCCCTCTACTTCCTATCTTCA
The DNA here is from genome assembly GCA_006491805.2 of Dysdera silvatica. Lineage (NCBI taxonomy): Eukaryota > Metazoa > Arthropoda > Arachnida > Araneae > Dysderidae > Dysdera > Dysdera silvatica. The sequence continues at coordinate 35,152,406 of QLNU02015270.1, forward strand.
TGTTTATTGCAAGTAATTGTAATAAAGCAATTCATGCTTTCTATTTGTTGTAAATTGCACATTAGCATTCAATCGAATTTTATTTGCAATTTGAGGTTTTGTAATTGACGATGCCAAACACACGATATGAAATAACTAGAAAATACAACCCAATTTTTTAGAATAAATAAAACTTTATTACAATAACAACAGTGCAGAAACATCTCTACGTTAAGTTATTCAACAAATTAACCAGTGAAGCTAGATGTAACGATCACTCATGCTCTTAAAAAAACATCTTAGCATTGCACTAGAAAAACCTAACCAAAAACATTTGACTAAATACATATATACACAGTTCACGACACACTTTCTCTTTTTATTAACAAAAGCCGATTATCACGATTTCAGTAATTGGTGGTAGATGACTATTGTTTACTGGAGTAACTGTGGATTATTTGAACATTACATTTTCAATTTTATTAGTGGTCCATGATGGTTGATTAGTGGAGTCACCGAGAATTCATATATTACGGTTTCAAGTTCCTCTAGTACATGATCGTTGTTTAGTGGAGTAATCATAGATTTGATTCAAAGATCAGAAAACTTTTTTTTAACTGTTTTTGTTGTTGGGATATTGGAATTTAGTTTCCAACTATGGATGTCAAGTCTGAATTCTCAATAAAAGCTTTGCGTGAGTGTTATCACTCAGAAGGCTAAGCCATTCATACCATCTTCAGTGACGACAGGTGCAGGGCTCAATTTTTAACAAAAAAAAAAAGTGCAGGAGATTAAAAATCAACTGGCCACAAAAGAATTAATAAATCATATTAATGGTTTATTTTTTTTTTTTTTTGGATAACAAAATTCATGACCTTAGTCACGAATTCATTAATTTTTCATGACCTTTTTTGGCAATTCTTGTGCCTACAGGGACCCTGGCTAATATTTAAATAATCGCCAAAAATGAAGTACCGGAGCCAGGCTCCGCTGGGCTCCCGCCCAATTTAAGCCTTGCATAGGTGCAATCTAAGGATAAGTATATCTGTTTTGTTAAACATACTTCACATTACTTGTGAGGATTTTCATTATTGTATTCAAAATATAATTTTATAAATGTATTTATTGTCTTTGTATGCATTTATAAAATATCTGTACAGTTTTTCGTTTAATAGTAAACCTTGTATTATAGTCCTCCATATGTGAATAAAATAATTGCCAACCTTTAAACTGCACTTTTAATTTCCTCCTTTGTACAATACTTCAGTTCGAATTATTGACAGTACAGCTAGCAAAATAAATATAGGTTCACCCGTATAATTGATTATATGTTCTGTTCAAAATATAAAATGACAATGTCCTTTCAAGTATTTGATAATTTACTCATCAAGTGGTAGTAAGTATCCAGTGGGATACTAATTTCTCTTTCAATAAATTTTTATTGTTGCAAAATCGTAATATTTCATGCAAAAAAATATACGTGCAGTTTACTGAAAAATCATTTTTATCATAAAAATAACATAGAAAATTAAATATTTCTTTTGGTAATATTTAATGGACAACGTTTAGTTTTTTTTTAAAAAAAAATCTCGGAATATATTTGGTTCAGCTAACTATTTAATTCTTTTTGAGGTAACATCCAAAATGCCTCATGCAAAATCACTGGGTGTGGAAGAGAAGATTAAAATCCAAGCGTACAAGGATTTTGGATTATCTAATTGTGAAAAAGAATCAATAGGTTATTGAATGTGGTCAATCAGTTTATAAAATTAGGTAATAATTACAACACAAAGAAGAGAAGTGGTTGAAAACCACCACTGACTGAATGAGACAATTATTGTATTATGCGGTGTGTACCTTCAAAATAGATATTTGTATCGAAAATTAAAGCAGAATTATCGTTTTAAGTTGGAATTCTTGGAGTGCAGTAGGTTTTGACTCCTTTGACCACTTAAAATTTTCTAACAAAAAACAGGGCAAGCCAGCATTGACCAAAGTGAAGAAAGAAGCAAGATTAAAATGGGCTAAAAAATAACATTTTGAAATTGAAAAAAAATTCATTTCAGTGATGAAAAGAAAATCTTGATGGCCCCGATGGATTACAATGTTATTGGCATGACTTGAGAAAAGATCCAGAAATTGAATGAGCCAAAACTTCGGTGATGGATCTGTTATGATTCGGAGAGCTTTTTTTTTTTTTGCATGCTAGCAAATTGTTGCTGCCATAGATAACCTCTCATATAGAATCTCAAGACTATATTGACATACTTGAAATCTCATTAGTCGAGCATGTTAAGGATTTAATGGGAGTTGATTTCATATTCCAACAGAAAAAGTATGTACATCAAGCGTCACCGAATGATGAGTTACTTAAAAGGAAATTTATATTTTTGAGTGGCCGATTAGTCCAGATATGATTCAGTAATTCGATCAAATAATTCGATAAAAACCGTATGGGGTAACCTGACTCGTGAAGTATATGAAAATGGTCGGCAATTCATTACAGTCGAAAATTTCAAGGATGCCATTAGTGTTGCTTGGTCAGAAATAAATATTAATAACTCCTCAAAAATTAGTCTTATCGATGCCCCAGCATGATTGAGTCAAATGGAAGTAATACCAAACATTGACTTTTAAGAAGCACCCTTTTTATGACGTGCTACTCGAGGTGAACATATAATTATTTCGTGCCAGTTTTTCGTTAAATTGACTATTTAATGTACGATTGTGAAGTATTTACCTTAATTAATTTGTAAAATGATGTTTTTGTAAATGAAGCTTTATTATCAATTGAATAGGGGACAATATATTGCTTTATTTTAAACAAATTTGAAAATTTATGTGAACCTATATTTCGCAGGCTGGATAAGATAAATATTGAAGTTTTAATTATAAAGTGAAATATAAATTTTGACTAATATATTATAGGAATTGTGATTATGTATCAGTGTGAACGAGGTTGCCAATAATATGCATGCAGATATTGCAGTAAAATTAGCAAAATATAGGTTTTGAAAAATATATTTCATACATATTTTCACTGGATATGTGCTTGAATCATCGATAAAACTCATTGGTATGATACATAATCATTTTGAATCCATTGATGAAATGTGGTCATTGAAAACCCTTAGATAAAATGTTACTATTTGGTAAAATTTACTCAGATGTGTGATTTTTAGTAAAATTTATTGATAAGATGTGGTTCTTTTGGTAAAATCCACTGGTAAGATGTGATTATTAGTAAAACCCATTGATTAGATATGGTTATTTGGTAAAATCTGTTAATAATATGTAATAATTGTGATCAGATTTAATGATAAAGCGTGACTATTGATAAACCTATAAATAAGATGGGGCTACTGACATCTACTGATAGGAAATAATTAATGATCAAATGCTATCATTGTGATAATATTAAATCGATGAAGTACTTGACTGGGAGATAACATGGGGAGAGGGGTGCTTTCCAGAGGTAGTTGTTACATGATTCCTGAGATAAATAACACAGAGGTGGATCAAGGAAAAGCTTAAAACAAATTAACACCAAGGTTGGAAAACTACTGTGATATTCTATAATTCAGTATTTATCCACCTCCAATGATTTCAGTGTCTAGGAAAGGAGAGAGAGTTGGTATTGTTTGCTCACGTTGAAGGAAAGCAGTTGATAGGAATTCGCCGTTTTTATTTTAAAAACTAGTTACTGCTCGAAGAAAGCTGTTTGTACATGCCATTACTAAATAGCCATTTTAAAAGTCCTTGCCATTTAGTAATTATTTGTTTATCGCCAAAACATGTTTACATGATAATCATTTAAACCAAGTGTCTTAGCCCCAACGTATTTACAAATGCTTAATAAATATCAGGAGGTATTCGTAGCCTAGAGGTTTGAGAATCACTAATTTACAATCAAATCATACAGATTCATACATGATTTGCTTTAGGCTCTTGTTCCTAAGAAATGCAGTCACAATCACATTTTTTCTTAAAAGGTTTTCTATATACACATGGATTATGGTGTCAGCTATGCATAGTATCCATAGAGGAATGATGTTATGACGATCAGTAGGATAGCATTCCCATTACAGACTCTGCTCCAACGTGGGTTTTCAACGATTAATTTTGTGCAACTAAATGCTTCTTCTACAGGGTCAGGTTTGACTACATCTTTGTTGCTTGCTTGTTGCAAGGATTTGGAAACCCCGCAGAGGAAAAATAGTGCTTTCTTCCATAGCGGTTGAGTGGAAGATTCTAGAATGTGAAAGAAAAGCTGTTATTTATTTGATAATGAGTGACAACTGTGTGATAGACACATACTTACAAAATAATAAAATATTCAAACAATAGACAAGTGTCACTGTTAAAAATATTTAATGATTTATTTTTATTTATTTAATTCATTTTTATTTATTAACTTTTTAATTTTTACTTGTTAACTAATTAATTTTTATTAACTGTTTAATTTTTTTTAAGGCCACCTTCACCCTAAGGCTTGAATTTCTTTGAGGCATTTCTGATCCAACAAAATATTGAGTGTCTGGTGATAAGGACACATTATTGCCACTGTCAATATCTATCTGTTGTGTCAATTTCTTAATAATTTACTTTTTTAATTTTTTTAATTTACATCTTTAATTTACTTCTATGCTCATTTTTTTAAACTTAATTTTCTTACTGGAGGGCATTATCTGTTTACTCTGGGACAATGTTAATAACCAGTCTTGCTAGCTAATGCTTATTCTGACGTCACTTTTGAGCCCCAAAGTAGAATGTACTAAAAAGTGCAATACACTTCGCAGAATGAACAGCTTCATTGCAGAACAATCTCGGAATGAATAATTTTTTTTGTCTTAAAAAAAAAAAAAAAAGAGTCTGATAAATGTTTTCTGCATTTCTATTAAAAAAGGAATTTACATTTTATAGAATTTAAAAATGTATATAATACATATATATACATGCATCTCCTGCAGAACATTTTTGATCAGCTGAAGGCTTGTTGCAGAACATTGCAAAACATTCTGCTTTGAGGCTTCAGAGGAAGGCAGTAAAAAGAACTACCAAAAAATGCTTAAAACTCATTGAATATTTTTAACTGTACCTATCAGGTATCGTTCAATTATTTTATAACTTTTATTTATCTGCTAGATTTATCAGTTTGTTTTATTGCATACACATTCAGTTTACTTTGCTTTTCATGTAAATTGTTTTCTTTGATATGTCTGTTGTTTGTGCGAAAGAAATATTGGGAAGAAGTCGATTACAAATAACACTGTATATCAAGAAAGGAGCGTATAAAGATAGAAAGAGGACAAGTGCTTGAATGGAGTCCCCTTGAAAGGAAGGAAAGATGAAGAAAAGGGATGAGTAATGTGCAACCCCAGGCTGTACAAAACACAGAAAAAAAAAAAAAATGGTGAATCTAAGTCCAACTTTTATGAACCTGTTGCCTTCATCAATAGATTTTGGGTATAATATAATTGGTATGAATAGATTATAGGGTGTGGAGACAGCAGCACAAAATCATTAATCTCCATGGTCTCATCAGGTCTCTTCGATCTGTCAAAGACAACAGTATGGTATGGGCAATGTTTTCACGTGAATGTCTGGGTCGCGTAATTTGTCTGGAACAGCACCTGACTGACCATAATTATTTATGTATCATAAGTGATCATTTCCACCTAGTGATATTGATAGTTTGTCCCGAAGGAGATGGATACTTTCAGCAGGTCAATGCTCCATGTTATATGGCTCATATTGTATGCAAATCATTTGAATAGTATAGTAGAATGAAGTGATCTGCTCAATCTTCAAAGCTTAACCTGGCTGAGTGTTTATGAGATGAGCTTAAAAAAAAGGATCAGACAAGTGATACATTACTATCAAATCTTAAGCAGTTGGAAGATACAGTTAATTACATTTGGGCTAACATTCCCCGTTTCCCCCACAAAACATATCAAGAGTTAGTAGAATTCATCCCTAGAAAAATTCAAGTCACAATAAGGGAAAAGTGGCTTATTGGAGAACTTACCTGGTGGTGTCATAATACTATGGATTTTCAGTGAATATATATATATATATATATACACATACATATGGCATCATTTAAATTTCTAATACAGTGAAATCTTGATTGGTCGTCACCTGAGAAACTCATCACCAAGCCTGTGGGCAAGCCGGGGCCCAGTTGCCCCATAGATATATATGTAAATATTAACATTTTCCTCATAGGCAGTTATGGATTTTTCAATAAGGCCATAAAACCTGGGCATAAGAGCATCATGGGAAAAATTCTTACTCAATTTCCTCTCCATAAAATTTAAAATACCAACTTTGATATATGCTAATATTACAGTATTTGTAACTGGAATAAACTGAAAAAAATGCCATCAGTGGAGCGCCAAATTTATTTGGGGTTATTGTAACGTAATGTCAAAATTCTCTACCGCTCCTGGCAATTATACCCCTTGCCCCAATTGCCCCTTCATCATGGCTATAGGTCTACTCATCACTCCAGATAAGTCATTTTTCTTCATTCCTGCTTGGCTCTCATAGATGGAAAGTTGATTTTTTTTTTTTCATTGATGCAATGTACTATCATTTCTAACAATTTATGCTGTTATTATGACTGTCACGATAAAGATTTACATGATTGTTGTAGTAATGTATATTGAGTACTTTAAGCTTTCGCTCTGCTTAAGTCATCATAATTTTTTCATCTCTTGAGTGATTATTTATCAAGATTTTACTACATTTAAAAACTTCCTACCTTCATTGGCATATTCCATTTCATGAACGTTGTTTTTTGTGGGTGTTTGTTTTGTTGAAAATATTGTTAGCACTGGACTTGGAGGTGTCTTTTCCCGATTATCTTCATTGTTTATTTGATTGTTCTTTTCTACCATGTCTTGTTCTCCACCGGCATAGGCTTGGTTCTCTTGTCCCAATTCTACTTTTACATTTTTGTGAGGCTTCTTTGATGGCATATCTACTCGTGCTGTTTCGCTTTTTCGATTCCAAAATACAAGACGGTGCAACTGTAAGTACAAGAAATGCAAATTATTTAATTTCTGCTTAATGCATTAAACATAAAATTTGGCAGATATTGCAGAAGTAAGTAGTCAATCTCTTTGGATTTAAAAATACAGATTAGATCAGTTGTTCATATGTATCTTACCATTTAAAATATTTGGACTTGATTTCTATGACTAAAAGGCTACACATGTTTATACACACTTTTTTTGAAAAAAAAAAATGAAGCAGCATCACCAAAAAGAATGACCCAAATGAAGTAGAAGCACCATTAGGAAATTATCTGTTTTTATTAAAATTAAATGCGCATCAAGCACATACATAGATATAGAAATGGTAAAGAATTCGCCATATTCAATGGCTAGGAATTGCACATTAAATGTTCAAATCAATAGTTGGTGAAACTACCCCCAGATGGTGTGTTTCTATACATGCACGCTTCTGTGCATCTAGGTAAGGAGTGATAAAGGTTCTTAATGTCATCCTGTGACACATTCTGCCAAGCATTCTTCACTTGTTATTCCAGATCTGCAACATTTTACGGTACTCAAATCTTGCAGCCTGCCATGTCCCATACATGTTCGATTGGCGAAAAGTCTGGTGACCTTTCTGGCCAAGGAAGAGTATCAACAGTACAGAGGCTGCTCACAGATATGCGAACCATATGGGGCCTGGCATTATCTTGTTGGAAAATGACTCCAAACTGTCGTGTCATGAAGGGTAACGTAAACGGCCACAGGATGTCATCAACATATCGTTGAGCTGTTAAAGTTGCACGCAGGATGACTAGGGGTGTCCTGCTGTCGTATGAGATAACACCCCACACCATCACACTAGGGGTAATGGCTGTATGCCTCTGTTAAACAAAGGGTGGTTGGGACCGCTGGCCCTGGCGCCTACACACATGGATCTGATGGTCATCTGCTCCAAGACTGAAGCGGGATTCATCGCTGAACACTATGCGATACCAATCTGCTGGCAGCCACGATGACCGGCTACGACACCACTCCAGACGACTCTGTCGATGGTGTGGGGTTAAAGGCAAACGTCTTAAAGGCCGCTGTGAGCGTAACCCCCACCTCAGCCAAGCGTCGTAAGATGGTAGAAGGTGCCACGATTGGTATGGAATAGACTGTAGTACGTTGGATGGCGGACAATGATGTCATAGGATCAGCTCGGGCCTGTCGCACAACCAACCTATCTTGACTCACATTCATACACATCGGCCATGCAGAGCTTTCATTCCACCAATGAGTTCCTCACAGAAACCATTGCTGCCAGCACCTTTGCACAGCAGTGTACGTAAGGTGCAGGTGGCGGCCTCTTGCTCGGTAGAACCAGCCAGCTTCACGCATCCCGACCATGCGACCGCGTTTGAAGTCGTTCAATTGGCTATAAGGTCTTTGACAACGTCGTAACGGCATTACTGGTTGCGTCTCCAGGGAACTGCAACGCTGATAACGAAAAAAAATAAACCGTTCGCAATTTTTACCTCTTTTGTACGATGCCAGTTGTGCAGTAGAAATGCGCGCTATGATCGAAGTTAACACTCATTGGCTTTGAAAATTTAATCATTTGCATACTTGGTTTAAAGGAATTTGCATGCGAAGTTTCAAGATCGGATTTTTTTTAGAGGTGCTTCATTTTTTTTTTTTTGAAAAAGAGTATAAGCATATTTATATGTGAGTATAAATATCAAGAGCGGACACAGGGAAGCGATCACAGGGGTCATGACCCCCAAAACATATTTTTCACTGTAAAAAATTTCAACTTCCATGATAAATGAAGGATGTCATTCCAAGACCATATCAAATTCTGCCCTTGACCCCACAAAATGAAATGCTGTGTCCGCCCCTGATAAATATACTATATAAACGTGTATAATATATAGACATGGTATATATAGTATAGTATATATTGCATCTATATATATTATGCGATATAGTATATTTATAAACAATAAAATATAAGTATTCTTGTATTTTATCGTTTTAAATTGTGGGAGCCTAAGATCAGTGTAAGAGTAAACAATATTGGATAACATCAGAAATAAAAACACAAGAAAATTATTACGTATTTCCTTTTAATGATTACCTATTATTTCACCTTAAATGATGAAGTACCTAACTGGGGAAAGACATGGGGAGAGAGGGTGCTGACCAAAAAAAATTCCCAAAGTAATTGTTATATAATCCCCAAGATAAATGGCATAGAGATAGACTAAGGAAAAACTTAAAATAAAGTAACAACAAAACAGGTATATGGCTAAAATTTGAAAGATTATTGGGGTGGATAAACCCTTGAAACAACTTTGGTCTCTTGGAACCTTCATATGAAAGTCATTACATTCACAGCTCAAGAGGTCCCTGGTGGATCTCCAATTGAGAAACATCAGTCTAATTCAGTTCATTAAAAGGCTTTATTTATCTTACGTACTTCATCATATAAATATATTTGTAAAAAAAATAAGAAAAATTGTGGTATAATTACAAGGTTAAATGACTTAATACTTTACCGCTGTAAAATAACGCTATACTATTTATTGATACATAGTCACATAATTTATGGAAATAGTGTGTGGAGTAGGGTAAACAAGGTTAATCTAAAA
>QLNU02015270.1:35168253-35187149 GCA_006491805.2 Dysdera silvatica
TCACAATTGTAAACTCTTATGATATACAAGTAGATTGTAAAATATACTTACATGCTGCTTTGCAATTGGCTGTGTTACTAAAGACACACCAATGGTGATGCAAAGGACAATGAAAAACAGAATGAGTGCAAAGTGGAGGTAGTGGACTTTGGAAATTATGTCTGGTTTGGGGTCCTCGAGCCCAGAGGCACAGGATGGAGAGCTATAAGAAAATTCCCAACCAAAACGTATGAGTCCAATGATTAATCCTGACATAAGGCCCCAGAAGGCTCCCTAAAAAGAAAAAAAAATAAATTTAACTTCATTTAATAAGTTGGAAAGGTAAGAAAGACATCAATTTTCATTTTAAAGTGAACTGAGCATCTTTTGGTCCTCCTATTAATGAGAGTTGATTTTGAGAGAGATGACATTCCTGTGAGTTATGCCTACATATATATTTTCCAGAATTATATTTTATATTTTCTTACCTGTTCATTGATACGTTTGGAGAGTATAGCGAGAACATAGACGGCACAGACGGGTGGAGCTAGGTAAGCAGTAACGCTCTGTATGTAATGAAACAATTGACTGTTCTGTGAGGCTTGAACAATTGGTATCCAGGCTATGCTAACTACTACCAATGCCAGTACAAAAACCCTGCAATTAAATGCATAATTTTAATTAGCGCAAAAGCCACCTTTGTAATAGGTTTTAGTTTGAACATGGGTGCCAAAACATTTCATTTAAAAAATAATATAATTCTTGTAAACGGTATTGTTGCCACATGGACTGACATTTTTTTCCCCATAATTGTGAATTTTTATTGCTGCATTATATTTAAAACATTGTAACTGGCAACAGAACAATAATGATTTGCTTTAGAACTCCAAAATAGATATCAGCTGAGCAGGGTCATGCGGAGGGTGTGGCAAACAAAGCAGTTGCCTCAGGTTAGCAACTTAAAAAGTAGTTTCAGTTAGGTAACGTGGAAGTTCATTGTGATTCTAAACAAATATTTCTGTATTAGAATTTTATATATATGTCGCCATTTTGTATCTTTGTCTTAGGTACAAAAACGTATCTGAATGGCCCTTTATTTCGGTGCGCTTTTGGCCAACAACCAATGCAGAACATCTTACACTTGTTCTTTAATTGTCGCAAATACTATATCAAATCCATTATTGCAATTGGTGACCCGCATCCTTCGTTATTTGAAGCATAATTAAACTATCCTCAAATGCCCTTTGCCAGAGACTAGGTCTAATAAAATTAACTTTAAAAGAATGGTTCTCAAACTTTTGTGGAACCCGTTTCTTGTTGCATGCCTAGACACAGAACCCCTCTCCTCTATAAATATTATTTAAGAAAACCTTAAATGGCTATTGTTTATCACAGCTCGGATATAAACATAAAAATAATCAATAAATCAACATGAAAAAAATGTGATATGTTTTTATTGTCGTGGGGTATTGGCTATGGTTAATTAAAATTTATCTAAGGAGTTGACTTTGGGGGGAGGGGGATTACAGATTTTCTTAAAAATTTTGGTAATATTTTACAATTGGTTACAGGGCTGCAACACTTCACACATATATACATGCATAAGTGTAGCATAGGGTTGTTCATCATATGGCCCATGGACTATAATCCAGCCCGCCGACAACTATTCAAAATAAAATTTCTAAGACAAAAATTTTGAATTTTTCCAAAAACGCGGAAAAACCATGGGGCACAGCATGGGTGATCCGTTTCCATATTGCGAGTGAATAAACAAACGGAAGAATCTCTGAACGGAGGCTTTTAGTGATTTTTTTTTTTGCAAAACGGTTTGCATGTAAGATCCGTGGAAGTTTTTTAAGTGGTCTGCTGCCCAAAAAGATTGGACAACCCTTGTGTAGCACACACACACACACACACACACACACACACACACATATATATATATATATACAAAAGTTTGTGCTCCTGAATGAGATTATTATGACCTGTATCTAGCCCTATGATTACCCTATAGTACTACCTATAGTATTTACTATATAGTACTACTATATAGTATTTACCTATAGTACCTATGATTATATTGATAAAAAATAAATAAGCTCCTTACCGACCAACAATGAGCAACTCCATCTCAGAGGCATTTTTCCGAATGCGTGTCCAAATGTCCATTGTAAATATAGTTGAACTGCTGTTGAAAATTGATGTCAACGAACTCATGAGAGCTGCCAACATTACTGACATCATAAGTCCACGAGCGCCTATAATATTTGAGAAAGAGGAGTATATTGACTTTGCAATTTTTTTGAAATTTTTAATTATGTGTGAACCAACATAATTATCGAAGAATATAATCAGATTTTGTCTAAAGGAGTTATCTTTACACTATAGGGGTGAAAAAGGTACAGTAATTAACTTACAGAGTAATAAATCCTACCACACTTTAAATTTATCATGCGTTACGTTTTCCAATTTGTTAACATGGCTGGAGTTGCAAGTTTGATTTTAATTAAGCATGAATGTTTGCAAATGCATCGTGAATCGGAGGTCATATTAGGCTTACTGTCCTATGTGACCTAATGAAGATAACAAACAGGCTTTTGGGGTAGAACATAATTATATTCTTGAAGAAAACAGTGGTTTTTTCTTGCAAATTGTTTTGTAATTGGATGATTCCAAAGTTTAAATCCAAAATGGTAACTAGTTTGGGGTAAGCGATGTTTTAAACATATTTTGCTTGCTGATATTCAAGTGAGAAATGACTTTGAGTAAGTGATATTCTAAGATATTTATATAAATCGAACACTACGCAGATTAAATCAAACAACAATGTCAATCAATCAACGTTTATTGGCGTAGTGATACCAACGCCGATGGTATGGCGTGATTAGATGGTGAAACGTTCGAAAGAAAATAAATATTTCTGCCTTCGGTGGGACCTGAACCCACCAATCCAGAGTGGAGGATCATGGGTTCAGGTCCCATCGAACGCAGAAATATTTATTTTCTTTCGAACGTTTCACCATCTAATCACGCCATAACATCTGCGCTGGTATCACTACGCCAATAAACGTTGATTATTACTGTTGGTTGATTCTAAGATATATTACCTGCTGGCATTAAATTGAGAACTAGTTTTGGGTAAGCGATGTTGGTACATCCAAGGGAACTTCCACAAATTTCTTTACAAACCTCTGGATTTGAACAAGCCACTTCATCTAAATTAAGAGAGAACAAGTTTGTAATTCTAACCAAATCTTCCTTATTGTAGTTAGTATATATATATATATATAGTGAATGTGTTTAATTATATTGAAATAAATTGACATTGAAAACATCATATTTAATTGTTATTAATGTGACTATGATGTCAAAAGATGACACCATCGTCACAAGGTAACACCACTACCACAAGATGATGATGACATTGACATAACGGAAAAGTTCTATGGAAGAGTGCGACTTTTGTGGGTTCAAGCTCAGTTTAAACTTTTCAACAACATTAAAGTATGTGGTTTTTGTTTTTCAAAGGAAATTTTTTTGTAAATTACCTGTAAACAAAATTCTTGATGCCATTCCTGGAAACACAAGGAGAAACATGGGCAAGAGCTTTAAGTATCCTGCTAGAATGCACCCGCCTTTAGCATGTGATAGATCCTTTGATGACAAAGCTCTCTGGACAATGACCTATTTGTAAAATGATTAATATTAAAATTTCACTTTAACTGACTATGTAAGGGAATTAGTTTCTAACATCTATGTTTTCGGCTGAAATTAGAGTGCTTTATGCTTTTCAAAGTTGAATATTATTGTCCTTCGCAGAGTCAACATAATTATTATGCAACTGGTTGTTAATTGCCCGTGAATGGTACAGTACATGAATCCGCTAATGGGAAGTTTATAGCAGAGGTTGTAAACAAAGAATATAAAACCATGCCTCAAGTCCTAGTCCAAAATCCAGCGACTTCCAGGTTCATAGCCTAGCGTTCTGTCCATTGAATACATCTGAGGTGGTCTTAATTTCTTATATATGTTTTCTAATTTTAAACACGCTTCTTAAACATGGTTTCCACTGTCCTTAAAAATTTTTTTTTGCCAAGTCGGGGCCCTTGAAAAGTACTTGAAAACTGCCAAAAATGTGATTAGTCCTTGAATTTTTCTCAAAAATCTTTTTTTCCACGTTTTGGCCAAAAAAAAAAAGGGTAACTCTCCTAATTTCCGGAACAAAGCTCGTAGCGCTTAGGACACGCCCCTTCCTCCCCGCCCACTGAGCATGGCTAATACAAGGGATGTAAAAAGGGTAGCTTTTGCTGACAGTGTTCCACTCTAATTTCCGTATTATGCTTATAATGTCTTGCATTTTTAATTTTTATGTATATTGCGATTGACAATGTAAGGTCCTTGAAAAATCCTTGAGTTTCATCAGAATAAAAGTGGGGATCATGTTAAAGAACAAACTCACAGAAGAATTAATTAAGAAAATTGATTGAATTAACTGACACCCACATTTTTATGATCCTCCACCTTCAAAAACGTGAGTTTGAAGTCGACAAATAGTTATATATCACCCCTCTAACAAATATTTACCATTAACATGAAATGGCATTGCACCACAAGATGTTATTTCATGGAAATTCTTATATTTTATTCGTATATATGTTTTTCAAAACTTGTACAAAGAAGAATATGCCAATATTACTTTCTGCATGAGAGTAGCTTTTCTTAAAGATCTATGGGTGAAGTTATTAACGAGGCCCTTAAATAGTATAAGTAAATTAAATAATATAAAATAAGTAATTTTACCCATTGGTAAGTTTACATGACGATTTAGAACTTGTGGCAGAAATATAGAAGTGACGATTCGGAGAGATCAGACATAGAAAAAGAATGGGAGAATAGATAATATTTGGGTTAATTGACACCCTGTGCAGAAATAAATAATAACGGAGAATGCAAATTAACAAAGTTTAAAAAGGTTTAATTAACAGTTGACAGCTGTTTTGGTAGTTATGTACTACCATCATCAGAACCACAATTGATGTAGCGATACCAGGTGGTATTGTCTAAACAGTGGTTACCAACTAGAGATGGGAAAAAATGGGTTCCTATCTCTAAGAGGTAAGCAACATTGCCACACTGATTTGGTTAGTGATTGATTTTGATATCTCCGTTTACAACTATGTAGTCTGGAAAATAGGTCATGAGTCTATTGAAGAGTCTCTGGTTCTTGGGCAGTTTTTTCAAATGGGAAAAATAATATTGGAAGATAAGTAATCATTGCCTTCATCATCATGAGTATAGAATAGTTAAGAAGCTTATGAGAACTCACCCAGAACCCTCTTTTGAACTCCTATAAAAGTATGTAGGTTAAAACCAATTGAGCAAAAATATGAGAAGATGGTTTTTAATGGAATATTTTATTATATATGTGTTATGTAAGTGTAAATTTTCATCGCAAGAAGTTGATATATCTCAAGTCAAATGAAAAATAACTTTTCGAAATCGTAATCAATGAAAGGTGGTAGATGAAAGGTCCATTTTGTGAGTGCTCATCAAACTCGAAATACAACTTTACGTGGAATCAAATAAATAATACAGTAAAACCGTCTTAACCTGGCGTTCTCGACTGCCCAACGTTCCTATTTAACAGACAGCTTCTCAATTTCCATTCCCAGTGCTTGTTGTCCCTTAACCTTCCAGAATAGCGGACATATACTTGTGTCTCGAAATGTTCGCTGTTCAAAGGGTTTACTGCATTTGCATAATAGTGAAGCACTTATATGCACAGTGCATAACAGTCTCAAAAACTAGTTTTCCATGTACTGTTACTTTTACATGCTGTGAAGCGAAATCTGTTAACCAAGCTTTCGTTACTTCATACCTGATCAGAACACCAGTACCACACAGAGTTCACTGCCAATCCGAATATCATTCCCGTCCAGGGTAGTTCTTTGTCGGTTGGTGATCTTAGGAGACTCATGTAATTGTCTGGCGGTTTGCTGCATGATTCGTTTTTGTTGTTGCGACCCACATAACTGTCGTTAGGTTGTTTAATTCCAAATTGTTCGATAACTTTGCTGTATCCTCCAACTTCTCCAAAACCTATAACAGCAATAATAAGAAAGAAAAAAACATATAGTTTATATATATATCTATCAAGGGACCATACATACATAAAGTGGATAAAAATACCCTGAAAATATGGCTGTGTACGGGCAGGAGCGCCAAGAGCCAACGCGGGCCTCCCAGCCTCATAATGTGCTTTGATATGCAATGGGGAGATTGAGCAGCCTGAGCCCTCCTTTTTTTTATGCCACTATGTACACGTGGATGTAGTATAACCAGTGCTACAGATGAACGCTATAGATTTAGAGATTCAAATGCGGAGAGGGGGAATTGGTTGCTAATTAATATATTTTTATCTCAAATATAGTACAGTTACTTAGAAATGTATACCAGGGTCAAAATTAACTTTTTAAATCAGGTGCACAAGTGCACTCACGTCTTATAACTTAGGTGCATTAAATACTAGTTAGGTGTACAAGTAACTAACAGAATAGAAAGTAAACCTCAACCTTAAAAACGGGTAAAATGTAAGTGAAATAATTACATTAAAACATGTAAGATAAAGAATGCAACTTTTCAAAATAATTGAACATTCATTTGTAATAAGCAAATAATCATTCAAAGCAAATGCAGATACATTGAGAAAATTATATAAAATTGTTCCGTAGGTCACTGTTCTTGAAAAATAAGCATAAGTAGCCATAGTTTGGAATAGTTAGGTGCACTGCGTGCACCCAAATTAAAAGTTTACGTGCACGGATAAAATTTCATGTGCACAGTGCACCCACTAATTTCGAACCCTGATGTATACTTACTGAAACGCTTACATGTGAAATGTTTACTTACTAAAACGATTACTTACTGAGAATACAAAGCGCTAAAGCACCAAGAAGCATGAGAATCGTTTGTACGAAATCTGTCCACATTACGGCTGTTAAACCACCTGCACAAACAGATAAAAATGCATATATATATAGTTTATATTATACTATATTTGTTACCATATAACCAGTGTTTAGCATGATACAGATACGAGAGATTTCAGTAGAAGTGTTCATACATTTGTTACCGTGGTGTAACTACAAATACGATGTGGCTTGCCTAGGGGGCAGCATTAACTAATCGATTTTGTATTTATTAACTACTATTTAATGAAGATAAGGTTTACTATGCCTAATCATGGTCCTGTTGTAGCGTGGGAGTGACAGGTTTGACTGGTATGTGAATAATTCGGTTCCTATTCCAACATAATCCAAGCTATCGCCGGTTTTTCTATTATATGTTCGCAGTCTGAGATACGACCCATCAAAAATATCTAAAGTTCCAAAATTGGGTCGCGACACGGAAATCGGAAATCATTTCGTTAGAAAAGTGGTTCTGTTTATACCACGGAACCTTTTTCTTAACACACGCTTAGCCACGGAACCTTTTTCTTAACACACGCTTAGCCACGGAACCTTTTTCTTAACACACGCTTAGCCACGGAACCTTTTTCTTAACACACGCATAGCCACGGACCTTTTTCTTAACACACGCATAGCCACGGAACCTTTTTCTTAACACACGCATAGCCACGGAACCTTTTTCTTAACACACACATAGCCACGGAACCTTTTTCTTAACACACGCATAGCCACGGAACCTTTTTTCTTAACACACGCATAAAGCCACGGAACCATTTTCAACACACGCATAGCCACGGAACCCTTTCTAACACATTAATGCATAGCCACGGAACCTTTTTCTTAACACACGCTTAGCCACGGAACCTTTTTCTTAACACACGCTTAGCCACGGAACCTTTTTCTTAACACACGCATAGCCACGGACCTTTTTCTTAACACACGCATAGCCACGGAACCTTTTTCTTAACACACGCATAGCCACGGAACCTCTAAATGTTATTTAAGTAAAATCTAAAGGGATATTATTTATCACTATTTGAACAAAAATAAGCAATAATTATATTAGTATAAAAGGTAAGTAATACTTTTCTATTGTCAGGGTCTGACTTCGAAATTCTGGGGCCCTGTGCAAACATACATGAAGGGTCCCCCACCCCCTCCTGTGCACACGATAGATTTCTGATTACTATATTTATTATTGTGATAGGTATGAGCGTATGAATTTTATTTGTAAGACCAAGGTAATTATAATATAGTATATTGTCTAGCCAGGTAAGCTTTCCTGGTCTTAAGGGAAAGGAGCCAGTAAAGGATTTTTGAAATTCGGAATAGTCTGGACTCCCTCACAAAACAAATATTAAAATACAAAAACGTAGAAAGGCCATCAATAAAAAAAAACAAAAAACAATTCCATCGCTTTTTTGGTTCGCGTACTTTTTACGAGTATCTTGAACTAAATTTAGAATTTAGGGCCCCCTCCGAATCGGGGGCCCGAGGCAGTTGCTCCACGTGCCCTTGCGTAAGTCAGGCACTGTCTATTGCTGCTGCAGTTGCGAATCCACCGGGGGGGGGGGATTAAAGGAAATTTCTGCTCCCATATCCATAAAAACGTGGTGGAAACAGGTTATAACGACCAACCACATATAATGACGAAGTTTTTTCAAAAAGTTTGATTTCCTATTTTATTTTTAAATTGTCGTTAAATCCGGGGCCCAAAAAGATCTATTTGCTCAGAGCGGTTGAATTGTATTGTCGTTATACCAAACAAAACCCATATTTTCATCGCTTTATCCGGAAACGCGCTAAATACGGGCTCGTCATAAGTGGGTTCTACTGTATTTTACAACCCCCGAATCTCTGTCTGAATCCGCCTCTGGTTGCTGGGTATTGGTTATAGCTAATTAACTCTAAGTGGTTGTCATGGAGGAAAATTACAGAATTTAGAAATTACAGAATTGGGAACAGAAAAATTACAGAACTGGAGAAATTTACAGGTTTTCTTGGATTTGCCCGCGATGCTTGCAGAACCCCTGAATTTGTCGGCGATGCTTGCGGAATCTCTCAATTTGTCGATGATGCTTGCAGAACCCCTCAATTTATCAGCAACGCTTGCGGAATCCCTCAAGTTGTCAGCAACTCTTGCGGAACCCCTCAAGTTGTCAACAACGCTTGCTGAACCCCTTGGATTTGTTGGTGAATTTCTTGTGAAACCCCTGTAGGGTTGTCGTGGTACACACACACAGAGCACACTGGGTTAAAGCATCGATTCAGTAATTTGTTAGAGTATCGATTCAGCAACACGAAGATGTTTGGACTGACCTTAGCCTTCATGACAACTTTGGTTTTTTTTCACGTCTGACTTATAACTACAAAAACGCTTTATTCCGAATTTTAAACAGTAGATTCGTTGAAACTCAATATGTACATAATTGAGGGCGGACACGGGGATGGTCACAGGGGTCATGACCCCCAAATATATTTTTTCACTGTAAAAAATTCCAACTTTCATGATAAATGAAGGGTGTTATTCCAAGACCATGGCAAATTCTGTCCCTCCCACCCCCAAAAAGAAAGTTCTGTCCGCCCTTGTACACAATCTATACCCCCTATGTTAATATATTACAAAATGGTGATGCTTATTCAAAATTACCTGCTATAGTGAAGAGAGCAGCTATTGCTAAAAGCACCAAAATAGACGCGTACATGTCCAGTTTGATAGACTGGTTTATAAATATCGCTCCAGCGAAAAGATCGGCCTGTGGAAAAAAGAAATGCATTTTATTATAGCATAGATGATGATGATAGTTCAAAGTGCATAATTTTTAGAACTCTTATTTTTCCTTTATAAGCAAGCCTCCGTAATATTTAATATAATTTCACTTGCAATGATAGCTATAGATATACTAAACTTTGTTTTGATTACTATATGAAATATTCCTTTCACGAAGTACACGGTGATTAGTATTAAAGCTTACACTTCTGAAGGTGGTAATTGGGGACCTGCTAAGCCAGGTGTTTTCAAACTGGGGTACGCGAGCGAGATAGCACTTTCCACTTTTTTATGATTTAAAGTTATAGCCTTTCTATCTTTTTTTTTTCCAAAATAGAAAGAGGCAATTTGCTTTCTAAATTCGTTCCCCTCGCCTCACTCCTTCCATATTGTCTTCTGCTGTTCCCATCGACTTATCATTACGAACAAGGTTTTTCAACAATGTGTACGATCAAAACCAAATGCCACCAAAACTGTCAATTGAAAATGACATGTCTGTGTATCTCTCTGAAAGGGTTCCCAAAATTGATTTACTTATTGGAAAGAGCCAAGCTCACCCAAATCATTGAATGTGTTACTGTGTATGTATTGACTAAGATTATAAAGAAATATTACTTCTTCTCTTATCTATGGCATCCCTACATTTTATATTATATTCTTCTCAGAAGGTACGCCAACACACTCGAACAGGACGAAAGGGTACGCGGAGAAAGAAGTTTGAGAACCACTGTGCTAAGCAAAAAGATTTCATTGTCCGGTCGTCTTCGCATCCCTTATAAATATATTCAGACGATTGTGGATCTTATTTTATTTAAACTCCATAAACATCAGCAATAGTTCGCAGAAAGAAATAATAAAATATCTAATCCTGATAATTCAGTTTTTGCTAGGTCAGCAGTTGAAATCAAAAGGAAAACAGAAAGAACTGTTTTAGAAAACACCATCGTTTCATGAGATGGTGTGTTCCATGAACTCATGACCAATCACCGCATCATATTTAACATGAGGATGTTTATGGCTATAAAATTTTATTTGACCCCTTCCCCTCAAAAAAATAGTTAATGCCGAAAGATGCCCCTAGAGCGATGTATGTCGCTGTTTCATACTGCATGTATAATTCAAAGCATTGCAACATTTACGATACATATGGCACGTTATATAATTATTTAAGAGTGTATTTAATTAACATGGCTTTGACTTTAAGGGAAGACGTTTATTATGGATACCAAGGTAATCTAGCAAACTTCAAGGCCAGTATTATGTCCCAAATCAATGATAATTGAGGTAAGACTACGCTCTGTAGTTAAGCTTGCAATTTTAGTACACTGTGGATTGTGGAGGACAGCATGTTCTTATGTAATCACATAACACGCCGTGTGTATAAGTTTTGTGACGTTTTGAATTTCCCCACTGAGATATTAGCGCCATGTATTTACCTCAGGAATTAACTTTTTTTTTTAGATCGAATAAAATTTTATAGCCCCAGACATCATTACGTTAAATATGTAGTCTTTCCGCTGGATGGAGTTCACCAGTTACAGCTTTTCTAAATATGAACTTTAATTATTATCACCCTGTATTACAACATAAAATTTACAACATGAAGTATTCACAATATGATATAATAATTTACAATATGGGATATTGCATGAAATATGACTATATAAAATATATATTAGGTAAAATACCACAGAGTGGACTGCTAAGAGTGAAGTGAAAATATATTTTTCTTTCCGTGACTATAGAGAAATTTCGTGCTTCATCGAGGTCCATCCCAAGTTCTCATTATCGGTACCGTGTCTGTTTGATTACATTCTCGAAGACCGAAGAAAATTTATCTTACGATGGTAGAATAGAGAAGAAATTTTCCTTACCATCGTAAGATAATTTTTTCTGTTATAACTCTTTGGGTGTATCAGAAAAACGTAATTTCGATAATGGGCATTTTTCGCGTTGTAGGCAGCCCTGATAAAACAGAAAACCGGTGCTGTTTAGGAAACTTGTTTCTTCATGATTATTAAAATAATAACTGGCAGGGTCGGCGCCTGGGGGGCGAATCGGGCATTCGCCCTGAGCGGCAAATTTTAGAGGTGACAAAATTGGATTATTATAAAAAAATCAGTCACTTTGGGGTGGCAAAACATGCCCCGAGCGGCATAATAAATACCTAGCGTCGGCTCCTGATAAGTGGCGTTTTAAATAATTTTAATGCTATAAGGTGTGAATGCATTGGCGTAGTTAGCTTCGAAGTCAAGGGCTATGCTCTCCCACCCGTTTAGATGAAGGATGGGGGGAGGCTAGCCCTTTCTCTAATGCTCCTCAGATAATGAATACTCTGAGAATGAATATTCTAAGATAGCACTCGGTTGTAATCTTCTAGGAAAGGTATTTATAATAGAGAAGGCTAAACTTTACTAGGCTTTTGGCAAAACCACCTCTAGCCACAACCTCTACCCCGCTGCGACAAATATTTATGGAAAGAAATTTTGAAATCGTGGGTGATTTTCACTTGTGCATTTTTATGACAGTTTTAATATGGTAGTTTCATCTAATTCTTCGAGTTGCTAAAAAAGTTATTATTGTAAAACATATAAGATGCATAACTTACGGAGATTTTCGTAAATACGTATAACAGTAAAGCTAATACAGATAAGTATACGCGGATACGTTGTCCTCCAAATCTTTTTCTCAAATATTCTGGCATGGTATAAACCTACGAGGAAAAAATAAAGCAAATAAGAAAGAAGTGAACAAATAATGATTACTCTCTCTCTCTCTCTCTCTCTCTCTCTCTCTCTCTATATATATATATATATATATATATATATATATATATATAATTGAAAAGAACACATGAATATGAACTTCCAATTGTATATATATATATATATATAATTGAAAAGAACACATGAATATGAACTTCCATTGTGTGTTGCATTTATTGACTATGAGAAGGCCTTTGACTCTATAAAAACATCAGCAGTCATCAACTCTTTAAGATCAACAGACATTGAGGATGTGTACATTGACATGGTGAAACGTGTGTATAAAAATGCAAGTGCAAAATTTCGGTTACATAAAGATACCAAAACTATCAAACTTGGCAAAGGGGTGAGGCAGGGAGATACCATTTCTCCAAAACTTTTTACTTCTGCTTTACAGATGATTTTTCAGCTGATAAATTGGAATAACAAGGGAATAAAAATAAATGGTGAATATTTAAATCATCTGCGGTTTGCTGATGACATTGTTATTTTTTCAACGGACCCATTAGAACTCCAAGACATGGTACAAGAGCTCTCAACTAGAAGTGAAGAAGTTGGACTCAAGATGAACCTACAAAAAACTAAGATCATGTTCAATAATTTTGTAGAGGAAACAAAAATACAAGTTGACAACACTGAGCTAGAAATTGCTGATTCATATATTTACCTTGGCCAGCTGATTTCAATGGATGGCAACATTATGAAAGAACTCAACAGACGTATTAAACTTGGCTGGAGTGCATTTGGAAGAAACAGTTTTATCCTGAAGGGGAAATTGCCTTTATGTCTAAAAAGAAAAGTCTTCAACCAGTGTGTATTGCCAGTCCTCTCTTATGGATCAGAGACATGGAGTCTAACAGTTGGAGCAATACGAAAGTTACAGACAACGCAAAGGAGCATGGAGAGGTGCATGCTTGGAATAACTAGGAGAGATCGAAAAAGAAACACTTGGGTGAGAGAGCAAACTAGAGTAGAGGACATCATTGTTAAAGTAAAAGGACTGAAATGGCGATGGGCTGGGCATATTGCAAGAAGAACTGATCAACGATGGACAACAGAAATTCTGAACTGGATTCCAAGAGACCACCGAAGACCTAGAAAACGTCCTCAAACTAGATGGGTGGATGAAATAAGAAAAGAGGTTGGGGTGACGTGGAAACGAATGGCCCAGGATAGACTTGTGTGGAAAGCATTTGGAGAGACCTTCATCCAGCAGTGGATAGATAATGGTTGAATATGATGATGATGATGATATAAACATATACAGTGAGACATCGATTTTTCATTCGTATATGGTCACTTTTTAAATCCTCCTCCTTCTCTTAAATATAATTCTATCTTACAGTCCGTAATTATAATGTTGTTAGTCCGTATGCAAGGTCACCCTCATTATTAATTTTTTTTTTTTCAGCAGGAATAACCCCACATCAAGATCTGACTGTATACAATAACCTCAAATTATAAACACCGAAAAACCCCCGATTCTTGAACATAAATCAAAGATGGTCATCAGAAGAAAAAGAATATAATAAATACTACGTTATCAAAGATTAAATATATCTTCTCAACTGTGAGGTCAGCGTACGTCGAAAGTTCATAAGGGGAGGAGGGTTATAGAGCTGCAATTCCATATATTCATATGCATATATACAAAATTACACTGCAAGCGGGAGTTATGCCCCCTCATCAATCCCTCCTGTGTGCACCAATGATTGAGGTGTCTGTTATAGAAGATTACTCTTATTAAGAAACCTTGACGCTTAATACATCTTTAACTTGTGAAAAGGCAATAAATCTAAAAGTAAGTAAAAGGACTTACGCCAGATGCCATGTAAACAGGAACAAAAAACCAGCCAAGTATAAGGAGGACGAATATTGCCTGTGTAAGAAAACAGACATCTTTAGAACTGATATTAATTATACAAGTAAACTTATTGACATGAATCAATAACGTAATTTTATTACATTAAATAGATTTGAACCTTTCTTTAGCAGAGCACTTCTATAATTGGAAATAATATTTTCATACATGTATCTATAAATGTAGAAGTTTCTCCATAACTTGTATTGTCTTTTACATCACAAATTTGGAATAATGCGAATAATTAATTGTGCTAATAAAAACCTTACTAGTGGAACGCGAACAACAAATTTTCTATAATACGATTCCCTCCTAAATATTTATTTATTTTTTTAGGTGTTATTTACCACTTTAAGTGTACATTTTTAGATTAATGAGAAAGGACGAATGATAAGACAAATTTTCTCAGAATTTTTAATCGATGTGTTTAGAAAATATTCCAAGAAGACCAACATCGATTTTAAACTTTTTTTGTTGTACACTGCACTAAGTTATTATTACCTTACACAACCATTAATAAGCTTTCATTGCAAGTCAGAGTGATATCTTTACCACCAAATCCTACCTTTTTGTTTTGACTTATGGATTAGGACAAATCGTTATAGTATATTTTAAAGCCCATTATTTGTGGCGTATATTTATAAAGTCATCTGCAGTCAAATTTTATCAACTTGTAATTAAGTTTTTATTTATATAAATCGAACACTACGCAGTACAGGTTTGATTTTAATTAAGTATTTATGCGCCAAAGGACAGCATGGGTTTAATATTAGAAATTTACTTTAAATGTAGCCTTTTCTTGGCACACAAATTTGCTCACATGATTTAAACTTTAATATTTACAGATATAAAGTTATTTTTTTGCGTGAGTGAAAATTGCATCGTGAAGTCTCTTAAACAGGAAGTTGAAATTCACTTTTTTCCCTAATAAACTTCTTATATAATAATAATAATGATAAAAATATAATTTTTGTTAAACCAGATGTCTGAAAAATTGCATTGTTTTCCTTGTGAACTTCAAGTTTATAAATACCAAAAGAAAATATTAATTATGTCAGATAATGCTTTTTCTGTAGAGGTTCCGCCTACCACAGGTATTATTTCAAGAGCGCCGTAAAGATAAACAGGTTAAGAAACGCCGCATCATAGCATAATTTATATCCGGGATGATATAAAATAAACTTTCACTGTGGTAACCGCAATTTTTAAAGCATTGAGCTGAAATTCGGGATTTAGGCTTCAAAAAACATTGCAATTTTTATGATTCTTTCACTTATTTCTTTCCCCTGTAAATGCTCACTGAACATGGCGAAAGTGCTATTTTTCGGTCGCTTTTGAACCTACAAAAATACAGTTTGACGGTTTTTATGATTTCCATATACGCTGCTTACAACAACAACAAAAAGTATTACCATTGAAATTTTCCAAAATTGCTACGTTCTAACCACAATGGCGAGAATATAAGCACTTTTATCGATGTACATCCGAAGCTTATATTTTTCAAAGTTTAAATCCCGAATTTTATCTCGGTTCATCAAAAAATACGGTCGCTAAAGTTTTAGAACCCCACCCCTCTGTCTGTGTATGTGTGTGCTTAAATTCTGCTGTAACTTGATGGTTGCGTTCTTAAAAAAATAAGTTTTGAGGAAAATCAAAGTTTAAGAACAACATGACTTTTGAGAAAATTCGTTTTGAGGCACATCCCAAGTATCAGTCGTAGTTAATGTCTTTATTAATCTTAATAAAACGATTAAATTTCGTAATATTGAGATACCGCGACAACCTGGTTGAGAAATGCTGCTATCATGTAAACTCTCCTGTATGTGTATCCATTATTGGAAATGAAGAAAAGTATAATTAAAGATAAGTGTTCTTACCAATAGCTCAAACCCTGCTATCCCAATGCCAGAACTTGCTCCCGAACCAGCTAAACCAATAAAATGTCCACTGCCAATGTTGCTGGCAAACAGGGACGCCCCAACCTAAAATGTTAAAGAAAGTATGTTAAACGAAGTTCGTTGATCAGGAACTCTTGAAGGTGCAGAAAAGCAATCGGATTCAACGTAACAGAAAAACGATTTAAATTATCAATGATAATCGATTATGTACTCTTATAACATTCATTCTGAAAATAATATTTCACGTTAAAGCTAAGTGACTTACTGGTATCCAATGCATGCTACGTCCAGCTAAGAAATATCCGCTGACGCTGTCTTTTTTACTTCGAACGGATGACTATAAATAGAGAACAAAAATGAAGTAAATATAAAATGTCAACACTCACACCAGACCACACTGGAGAAAAAAAAATTACATAGCATTCCTTATAAGAATTATTTGCAGAGAATAGGAGGAGGAGCTAGTCATCAACAAGGGACATCGCCGAATACTGTGAGAGACGATGGTAATAATAATAATAATAATAATAATAATAATAATAATACGGATATATTATCTCTTAAAATCCGAAATGTTCGAGACCAGAAATATTTCGGATTTTGGAATATTTATATATAGATGGGACCCAGTGGCGTAGAAATTAAAAAATTATGGGGGTTTAAATAGCTTTGAAGAGTGTATCTTAATATCCGATGTGGGGCGAGGAGAACTCAAGCCCATTATTTCCTATGCCGCTGATGGGACCCAAGTCTAAACATGAAATTCATTTACGAGTTACTGTATACGTATATACTGTACATACATATCTGAAGGTAATTTCACACAATATTTTTTAATTATTTTCTGCATGAAACGACGTTTGTATACATTGAATCATTATAAAGATTACTTACTTGCACATAAGTACGTAAGTACATAATAAGTACTTATCAGTAAACGTTTTTATGTATCGTTAATATACGTAGTAAAAAATAACATATTCAGAACTGGGAGCGTCTGTTTTCATTTGGGGATGATGAATAAACTGTTTCTTGTGCGCCTGCGACGTTTTAATTCAGCCTCATCATAAGAGGTTAGGTATGAAACTTTCCAGTTGTGACGTCATATTCAGGGGCTTTAAATTCAAACTACTTACGTAAATTTGAAGCAGCGCATGCTTCTAGAAAGATAAATAAATTGGTTGGGGCGGAAAGTAACACTGTTATAGAAGCAGGACTGCAATCAGGTTGAAAAGGAAACTGGGGCACGGCAAAGGTCATATGGGGCACAGGGTATCCAGAGACTCACAAGTATAAAATAATTATCAGAAGCGATATATATATATATACGTGATTTAGACATTATGTCACCCTAAACCCAAATACACTCTATAACAAAAAAATCGACGCACCAAGAAGGAGTTGTCCGATTGCGATAAAAATTGGTGGATGTGAAGAACATACATAGAAAAAGAAACGATTAAAATTTCTTAAATTTAAAGTTTGTCACGATGGGAGGCGCTTTCTTGGTGTTGGCATTTGAAATTCTTTACTAACCACCAAAATCCCAGACGTTTTTAGGGGCAAGGGGGAAAAAAAAAATAATCTACGTGAAAAAATATTCCGACAGGACCACGATTTACCAAATGATCGGTGCGATAAAACGATAAATTGGGCAACGATAGAACCGGATATTAATATTATTCGTATGGGGAAAATTCCGGGATCAAAAATATCGAACGATAGATGCGGAGAAACGAGAACGATGCATAGAGGTTTCACTGTATTATACAATAAATCAAACCAATCGAAATGATTTGTTCGTTACAGAGGTGAATACTCGTCTTCGTTTTAATCGCGTTCTACTAAATTCTCTTCAACAGACGATCACCGCAGCTGCTTTTAATGTTGAAAACGTTGATTAAAAAAAAAAAGTCACATTTTTTTCGTTATTTTTTTGCAGGACATTTTCATAAAGGTAGGATGTTGTTGCCACTTTATTATGATAATATTAATAATACAATCATTTGTGTTAAAACCAATGAAAAATAATTGTTGCCACTATATTCTGGTGGAATCAATAATAGCTACATGAGGAAATGTTAGTTGTGATTAATTCTTTACTTTTTAATTTTGGTTATCATGGTAACCCGAAAGGCACGAAATGCCAGAGGGCGCTTTTTCCCTATTTTGTTTATTAGTATTCATTCAAGTTTTGACGGGTACGCACGTAGTTTTTCTATTCCGCTTCAATTAGAAAGTTATTCTTTATTCATCAATGACAAAACTGAAAAGAAAAAAGTCTTCAATGTTATTGAATACATTTTCAACGTTCTAATATTCAATAACATTGTAGATTTTCTTTTAATGTCTATATTGCATCCATTATCAAGTCACTTAGTCGTTACATTATATCCTCTGAAGAGCCGATAACCTCTATTGAAATTTATGTCAATGTCATAATAACGGTTTCAAAATTACAAAAATCCTTCTTTTGAAGGACAATGTTTCATAGAGTCAGCGAGAATAAGAATTAGCGTAACTAAATAGCCGTAAAAATGAATCACAAAATGAGAGGTTGAAACCGCAATGTAATTGGTAAAGTCTTTAAAGTGTTCTTAGGAAACTTAGAAAGTAAAGAACGTTCTACGAATTGACATTGAAAAAGACTTCTTG
>QLNU02015270.1:35187249-35226221 GCA_006491805.2 Dysdera silvatica
GCCAAAAAATGTTCTTTGGCTGCAAAGAGAACTTCGAAATTCACCAATCTCGCCTTGACATAATTGGTCATGGTCATCGGTTTAACTAATGCCATGTCATGCTGCTCGAGATGTACTTTGAAATCAGGAGATACAGTTGCCAAAATGGTAATTCAAAGTTGTTTTAAAAAGATCAACATAGTCTACTTGTTTTATGGTTCTAAGAATTTTGAATCTTTTTGTCATTTACATACAATCGAACTAGCATTTTATTAGACCACGCTGTCTTAATTGGGGTTCCACTAGTTGGATTTAGGACCACCACGGGTTCCGTAAAGGTTCGTGATTTGAAGAAAAGCTAGTGTGCATGTATGCACATGTGTTCGTATATACATGTGTATGCACGTGTGATCTCGCTAATATACCATGAGCTTTCAACATAATATTTATAAAGAGATTCCTTGACACTTGAAACTCAATTTAATGATTCTTTTGGGGAAAAAAAAGATGAAAAACGGCTGTATTAAATACTTACGCGTCATTTAAAAACAAGACTTTTTTTCGTCACAAATATTGAAATATGTTATAATTGTGCAAACACTGTTGAAAAGTAATTATAGCTCTAAAAATTAGAAAGTATTTTTCCAGGCATTAAGTATTCATTTACTTCAGTGAAAAATTGCTACATACTTTCGAAGTATTTAAAATAAAATTAAAACGAAAAACTAGGAACTTATGGATCCAAGCTGATTAGTTAAAGAATACCGCAATGGCAAGAACGCATAATATCCACTTATAAAAGTTTTTAAAAGCTTTAAAATGTACGTAATAAATATTTTAAAATAAATCTGAAAGGCATTTCTAAAAAAGTGATAAAACATTCTGGAATAAAATAATGCTCAACGTTCTGCATAATGTCAAAAAAGTTCTGTGCGGTAAGACGAAGTGGCTATTAATTAACTAGTTAATGTATTAACATAAGCGTTCGTAAGTGGGAGTTATGGGCACAATGGGTGGTGGGGGGATTACGGAGCTACAACACATATTCCTATGTTAAATATACAAAATTTCATTGCAATGGGGGGTTACAACCCCCATCAACACCCCCTGCGTACGCCAGTGTTAGTATACTTGCAGTTAAGTTGCTGATAGTCGATACATAATCATAGTACTTTTGTTTATTGTTTAAAATGATTCATTTAGTGGGCAATGGCAGGGTGTCTGCCATTTGCTTGAATGGGTGTCAAACTTTGTTTGGGGGTGTCAAATTTACCTTCAAGTTTTTAATTTTTCTTATAAAATGTACTTACCAGAAAAGAAACGAAATAAAATATTCAGTAGCAATGAAATAATTCGTCCATATTTATATAAAAAAGTTCATTTCTTTATTCGGAAGAAAACAAAATTCAAGCATTTCTTCTTGGACATTTAGTCTATTCACAGACAGTTGATAATTTTTGAGGTGGCAGGATTTCACTTCCTGTGGTTCCTTTCTCCCTCCTTATATCCCTATCCGTATTTTTCTTCGAAAAATTGTTGCATATAAAAGATTATTACAATTTACATATGCAGAAAAAGTAAGGAAAAATAATTTGCGTACTTTTTTCCTCTCTTGTAATTTGAACAGTTAGAGGGTACATGAAATTTGGGTTTTAGGGGTGTGTGTCAAGAAATTTGGGGGTGTAACCAACGCCCCCTATAACTGACACAGACTGGCTAGTTACAGGGGGCGCTGGTGTAGCAGACTCCCTGGACAGTGGGACTCGAGATTAAGGAATAAGCGGGAAACACTGCTGCCTTACTTTATTGATGACATAAGCCAACGATTTTAGCACAATTACATAAATGCCACTCCTTTTATGTGCGATGTAGACAGATAGACACAGAATACTAACAAGGTGAAGTTATCTTTCAAGCAAAGGCGTGCAATTTTGGAAGTTTTAAAGCATAATTTTCTTTACGGCAGTTGTCATATAAAATAATAACTTTACTACCCTCCGAGAGTTCTATCAAAGCTAAAAATTTATAAAGTGTAAGATTATTATGACATACTATCAGAAAAGATTTATTAATATAGTTTGAGAATTATGACAAGCTTGTTGCATTCGTCACACGAGTATAGAAATATCTTCGTTGAATCTTGATCATCTCATAAAATTAATCTTTGCCTACAACAGACGATGTTTGTTTTGATGACCTTTAGCCTAAAGCGTGAAAGGAAGGCGAGGAAGAAACTCTAGAATGTTAATATTCATGTCACGTGATTTCTGACGTCAACGCCTAATGACCACATCATAATACCTCCCTTTTTTTTTGTGGGGTCAATAACATAAACCATACTTTTTAAAAACGTAACATTAATATTCCTTGATCTCGTTTATTTATCGTTGGCAACACCTGGCATCATGAAGAGCTTGCTTACGTCATTATCCCAGATTTTATCAAAAACGGAAATGTCTTTTGGTCCTGGCATAGAAAAGGCATTTCAAAAATACTTAAATTTATATGTTTATGCGTTTTGTCTTGTTTTTAATCTTGATATTGCGAAATAAATCGCCTGACTGGAATAATAGTTGAAAGTTATCTCAAAATCAGGATGCGCTTGCAAGAAAATATCATGAGTTATTTAGAATTTCACGTGCAGGTCGTAGTGAGTGGGTGGCGAGAAAGGCACAGGCGAGAGGGCATAAAATCCACTGAACTAACTCACATGGGGGAAACAAACATGTTCGTGCCTAGGGGCGCAATCTGGATGGTTCGCCTAGGGGCACAAGATCATCTGGCTAAGGTCCTGTTCATATGTAACTGAGAGATGCAGTAATTTTTAAACCTGTAGTTATATTTTTAATTTCAGCAGGTGATGTTTACAGGGAAAGAATTATTTCGTTTTGTCTCTGCATTTTACTATGCATCTATCACTGAGATGCACCATGTTCCAGAATCTACTCTTTCCCGAGGAATCTGAACTCAGAATTGTGAATCGGTATAAAAAATGGAAAACGCTGTACATCATCAAGAGTCAGACTTGAAAATTTTGTAAGATATATTCATTCATACATCCACATCAATCACTTTGTTTACATCCAGGGTAGATCCGATAAACTGTTTATATCCTTATAGTCAGGCCTGTAGCCAAGCCGGGGCTAGGAGGGGCCTTGTCTCAGTTGCCCCATCTGGCTATTTATATATATAGAATAATCCCTGGGTGCCTTGTGTCCCATAAGTCCTCTGCCTTGCCACAGTTGCCACTTCATCCTGGCTACAGACCTGCTTATAGTTCAGATCAATATAGTTCGTGTTGAATATGAGAGTACGAATACTCTGGATTTAATTTCCTAGACAGGGAGAATCAACCCAGACTTAGCAGTCACAGGGGCGGCTCGAGGTTGTTTTTGAACACGCGCTCCCTGACACAGATCGCTTTTTGCCACCCCACCTCCACCTCCTGCGTAAAAAAAACAACAAAAAACACAGATGCACAGTGAACTATATGCCCATAGGCGTATGCAGAAAGTTCGTAAGGGGGTTATAGGCTCAATGGGGGGTTACAGAGATACAACTCGCATATTCCTATGTTAAAAATACAAAATTTCACCGCAATGGGGGGTTACAACTCCCATCAACACCCCCTGCGTACGCCAGTGCATATAAACCTATAAAAGTGGCGAAAAGTCTCTGAAAGGATTTCTCTAAACTTCTCTTTTTAGAGAGATTTTCTACTGTTGGGTCAATTAAAAAAAATTTGAACTTGACTTCAGTTCGGTGTCCTCATCCAAACGGGGCCCTGGGCGGTCGCCCGGCCCTTAAGCCGCCCCCGCAAAGGACCCCCTAGGCAGTTAACCAGGTCGAGGCCCCCACTTTTTTTGTAATATTAAAAAGATACTTTTTGTTTATGTAACGCACTTTTACCTTCCAAGGTATATATATATATATCATCATCATCATATTCAACCATTATCTATCCACTGCTGGATGAAGGTCTCTCCAAATGCTTTCCACACAAGTCTATCCTGAGCAATTCGCTTCCACGTCACCCCAACCTGTTTTCTTATTTCATCCACCCATCTAGTTTGAGGACGTTTTCTAGGTCTTCGGTGGTCTCTTGGAATCCAGTTCAGAATTTCTGTTGTCCATCGTTGATCAGTTCTTCTTGCAATATGCCCAGCCCATCGCCATTTCAGCCCTTTTACTTTAACAATGATGTCCTCTACTCTAGTTTGCTCTCTCACCCAAGTGTTTCTTTTTCGATCTCTCCTAGTTATTCCAAGCATGCACCTCTCCATGCTCCTTTGCGTTGTCTGTAACTTTCGTATTGCTCCAACTGTTAGACTCCATGTCTCTGATCCATAAGAGAGGACTGGCAATACACACTGGTTGAAGACCTTTCTTTTTAGACACAAAGGCAATTTCCCCTTCAGGATAAAACTGTTTCTTCCAAATGCACTCCAGCCAAGTTTAATACGTCTGTTGAGTTCTTTCATAATGTTGCCATCCATTGAAATCAGCTGGCCAAGGTAAATATATGAATCAGCAATTTCTAGCTCAATGTTGTCAACTTGTATTTTTGTTTCCTCTACGAAATTATTGAACATGATCTTAGTTTTTTGTAGGTTCATCTTGAGTCCAACTTCTTTACTTCTAGTTGAGAGCTCCTGTACCATGTCTTGGAGTTCTGATGGGTTCGTTGAAAAAATAACAATGTCATCAGCAAACCGCAAATGATTTAAATATTCACCATTTATTTTTATTCCCTTGTCATTCCAATTTATCTGCTGAAAAATCATCTGTAAAGCTGAAGTAAAAAGTTTTGGAGAAATGGTATCTCCCTGCCTCACACCTTTACCAATTTTGATAGCTTCGGTATCTTTATGTAACCGAAATTTTGCACTTGCATTTTTATACACACGTTTCACCATGTCAATGTACACATCCTCGATGTCTGTTGATCTTAAAGAGTTGATGACTGCTGATGTTTTAATAGAGTCAAAGGCCTTCTCATAGTCAATAAATGCAACACACAATGGAAGTTCATATTCATGTGTTCTTTCAATTAATTCTCTTAATACTTGAATATGGTCCACTGTACTGAATCCACTTCGAAATCCAGCTTGTTCTCTTGGTTGAGCTGCATCTAATTTTTTCTGCAGGCGATGTGTTAGCACTTTTGTGAAGATTTTATAAATAGCAGGTAACAAGCTAATTGGTCGGTAATTTTTCAAATCCTCTTTATCACCTTTTTTATGCAAAAGAATTACTGTTGCAGAATCCCATTGGTTTGGTATGTTACCGCTGTTAAGACATTTGGTAAAGAATTTTGCAAGTATGTCTTCTACATATTCTCCAGCTTCTTTTAGGATATCTAATGTAATACCATCATCGCCAGGGGCTCTTCCTTTCTTCATACTTTTTATTGCAAATGAAACTTCTTCTTTTAAGATTTTAGGAGCTGTTCCTTCGACTATTTCAGTGTCTTCGTTTAATCCACTGTTACTTTCATATAGTTTTTTGTAGAATTCTTCAACTCTTCTAAGTATTTCTTCCCTATTTCTTGTTACGGTGCCATCCTCTCCTTTTAATGCAATGATGTGTTTCTTCCCAACAGATAAACTTCCTTTAACAACCCTAAGGCTCTTGTTATTTTCAATGGCCTTCCTTACTAACTCACAATTGAATTTTCTTATGTCTTCTTTCATGCTTTTGCGCAGAGTTTTACAAAGTTCTATGTACTCAATCCTGGAACTGGTATTTCGATTGTCCACCTTCATATCTCTTCGCCTTTTCATGAGCTGTTTCGTCTTCTCAGATAATTTGCTATTGTGCTTTTTACAGGTTACACCACCAATTTCCCCAGCAGTTTCAACTATTGTCTTAACAATGTTTTCATTTGCTTCTGAGATATCACTTTCATCAATAAGTCCTTCCAGTGCAGAAAAGCGATTTTTTAATTCCAACTTGAATGCCTCGGTATTTACTTTCAGTTTCATTAGATCCACCCTCTTACTTACTTGTTTCCTAATGAGCTTCTGTCGTTCTAATTTAGTATTTAAGTGCACTTTACATCTCACCATTCGATGATCACTTCCAGTATTAAATCTGTTCAGTACACTGCAATCTTCAATAATTGATTTCTTGTTTGCCAGGATATAGTCAATTTCACTAGTTCCCCCATTTGGGTGTTTCCATGTCCATTTTCTTTGCGGTTTCTTCTTAAAAAATGAATTCATGATGCTAAGGTTTTCAGCTTCTGCAAATTCGATGAGTTGATCGCCACGTTCATTCCTTTCCCCATATCCGTATTTACCAACCGATGTCTCTCCTTGTTCCTGTTGTCCAATTCTTGCATTGAAATCCCCCATGATGAGCTTGATATGTTGTTTCCCTTTGGTGTGTAACTCTTTGATTTCTTCATAAAATTCTTCAACCTCTTCGTCGGTATGGCTTGATGTTGGTGCATATACCTGTACTATTTGAAGTTGGTATCGCTGGGTTAGTTGAACAACGAGCCTCGCTGCTCGATCTGATGTACTTTCAACTTCCAGAAGACAGTCTTTAATTCTTTTGTTGATTAAGAAGCCAACACCACTTGTTCTTCCAGTTTCCGTTCCTCTATAATAAAACAAATGTCCACTTTTAAGTTCCACCAACTCTTCACCTTTTCTTCTAACTTCACTGAGTCCTACAATGTCCCATTTGATCTTGTCAAGTTCTTCTTCCAATTCCTGAAGTTTTGCTTCAGAAGCAAGGGATCGTCCATTATACGTTGCCAAGGTCAATAACAAACGGCAGCCTGGGCCATTCCAGTGATTCTTAGCACCCCCTGCTTTCATGCCACACTGACCGCTGCCTTGATCAGGAGCACTCCAGCACCTGGAGACTAGGGGCCATGGTTTCTGGTGTGTCAACATAATGGAGGAATTAGCCATAATTTCACCACGCTGGCTAGACGGGTTGGTGAATTAGCCCTCCCCTTCCGCCTTTCTATCCGTGCAGCAAATATTAATTTGCCACATAAATAGAAAGCTCAGCCTGCACCACTTGAAGGCGGGGTAGGACACTAGGTTACTGGCCTGGCCGGTTCCACACATCGTCACATACGTTCAGCGTGTGGGTCTCCTTCCAGTTAGATACCAGCAACCCTTTTGCAGGCCATATATATATAAAAGTTTTCCTCGCCCATTCTTGACGGAAACAGGCTTTGGGACGGGCAGAGCGCCATGTTCCCAAGCCTCTTTTTACATCACTTCTTAATGTGCCATGTCTAGAAACTTCCTGACAATGTGACACGTGTTTAGGATTGTGGCTTTTTGTATTTCAATGTAGGTGTTTGGGTCAATGTTGAGTATCTCCAAATTCGTCGCAAGCGTTTTTGGTACTATCCCTGTTGCTGAGATGACTAACGGGATGATGAGGATCTTTTCCATACCCCATATATCTCGTACTTCATGTCTGAGATCTTGGTACTTGGTGATTTTCGTTGTGTAGGTTGTCTGTATGTTATTGGTGTTGGGTACTGCTATGTCGATTAAGTACGTGGTCTTATTCGATTTATCGACGAGGGTTATGTCAGGACGGTTATGTGGGACTGTCTTGTCTGTTATGATTGCTCTATCCCAGTAAAGCTTGTGTGTTTCGTTCTCATGCACGGTCTCTGGCTCATATTTGTAGTACGGGCATTTTTCTGTCAGAAAGCCAGCATTCGCTGCCAATTTCTGGTGGACTATTTTCGCTACTTGATCGTGTCTATGTTTGTAGTCTGACTGCGCAAGGATCTTGCATCCTGCCATCACGTGTTGGATTGTCTCCGATGCCGCATGACAGTGTCTGCATTTGTCGCTTTCTATGTCTTTTCTCTGGATGAATTTCTGATTGTTCCTTGTTGCGATCACTTGGTCTTGGATGGCTAGCATGAATCCTTCTGTCTCTGGCTGGAGAGTGCCTTTGGCCAGCCAAGAATTTGATGCCTTTTTGTCAACGTGTGGTTGTTGCAGGTCATTGTAGTGCCTGCCATGTAATGGTTTTCCGGCCCAAGTTCTCAGTTTCTGTTCGTTGGCTGTTTCCAGGACACGCTCTTCGGTACTACACAGGTTTAGTGGCGTGTAATTTGCATCTGCTTGTATTATGGCTTGGATGAGTGGCGATCGGGGACTCTTCAACTGGAAGTATTGCCTCATGCTCTGGATCTGCTTGTCATGTAAGTCTTTGAGGTCCGCTTGTCCGCGTCCTCCTTCTTCCCGGGGTAGTGTTTGCCGTTCAATTGCCGTTGCAGGGTGTAGTTGTCCGGCTCTTCTCTGGATGGTTCTCATTTTCCGCTGGAGTTGTTCTAGTTCAGTGTTGGACCATTTGATGATCCCGAAGGAGTAGGTGAGCACTGGTACCGCATATGCGTTAATTGCTTGCGTGGTGTTCTTCCCGCTCAGTTTCGTCTTCACAATGCTTCTAAGTCTTTCTTGGAATGCTTGCGTGAGCTGGACTTTGACTTTCTTGTGCTCCTGCTGCCGTTTTTGCATTATCCCTAGGTATTTGTAGGTTTCGCCCTCGTCCAAGGTCTTCAGTAGTCTCCCGTCTTCGAGTTCGATGCCTGGTAAATCTTCTTTGCTATTCTTCTGTATTTTGCACTTATCGAGGCCGAATTCCATTCCTATGTCCTTGGAGAATGTCTCTGTTATACTGATGAGTTGTCGGAGTTGGGTGATTGTTGGCGCGTATAGCTTGATGTCATCTACGTACATGAGGTGGGAGACTTTATGTAGGTTTCTCTTGTCTTTCTTCAGCATGTATCCGTATTTACTTGTGTTCAGCATCCTTGACAAGGGGTTTAACGCCAAGCAGAACCACTGGGGGCTTAGTGCGTCTCCTTGAAAGATTCCGCGGCGGATGGGGATCTCGGCCGTTTCTATTTTACTGTCTGGCGTGTTTAGCTGTAACCGGGTTCTCCATTGTTTCATGCTGCTCTGTAGGAATCGGATGATTGAGGGATGCACTTTGTATATGCTGAGTATTTCAAGGAGCCACGAGTGCGGAACAGAGTCGAAAGCCTTCTTGTAGTCTATGTATGCGGTGTTGAGTTTTCGCTTTTGTTTTCTTGCTTGTTCCAGGATAACTGAGTCGATGGTAAGCTGCTCTTTACATCCCAGAGTCCCTTTCTGGCATCCCTTTTGTTCTTCCGTCATTAAGTTGTTGCTTTCGCTGTGCCGGCTTATTTTTTCAGAGATGCACCCCGTGAGTATCTTGTACAGGGTGTTAAGGCACGTAATGGGTCGGTATTTCGCTGGGTTACTGGTATCCTGGTCCTTCGGTAGGAGGTAAGTTATTCCCTTGCAGAGGAATTCAGGCATTTTGCTGGGGTCTTCAATTATCGCCGTAAGTTCCTTGGCTAATGGGCCATGGGCGCTGGTAAATTTCTTGTACCAGAAGTTGTGTATGCCGTCAATACCGGGTGCTTTCCAGTTGTGCGTACGTTGGATTACCTGCTGGAGTTCCTCTATCGTGATGCCCGTGTACTCCATCTCCTCTATTCCTCTCGTAGCCTCCATTTCTTGCTGAATCCAGGGGGCGCTTTTGTGCTGTACTTCATTGGACCATAGTGTCTTCCAGAAGGTCTCTATTTCTGCTGGCTTTGGGGCTTCGTACTTGTCTTTGTTCGCTGGGGTCTCTCGAAGCTTCCTGTAGAAGGCCTTCTGGTTTGCTTGGAATTGCATGTTCTGTTGTTTTTTGTTGGTATAGTCTTTGTATCTTCGGAGTCTTCTGGCGTATACACCCAGTTTTTGTTTGAGGGTATCCAGATATTCGCTGATGTGTTTATTGGGCTCTTCGTGTCTTGTATGAATCCTATTTCTCTTAAGGGCCATCTTCACTTTCCTCACTAATTTCTTACTCCTATTTCCCTGCATGTACTGGGTTATTCGCCCTATGCTATGGTTATTATGTTCCTGCGTTGGGTTGTTATCCTTTCTATACTGATGTCCAGGTGTGGGTACTGTTGTGCGAATTTGGCGTGAAGTGTGGGTCTGTAATTTGTCATGTCTGTTTCCAGCTTTGTAATCGTATAGTAGGTGCGCATGATGTAGGTGTTCATATCTATTGTCCATGACATGCGCTGGCGTGGTCTTTCAGCCCTAGTGGTTGCACCTATACTAGGCTGCAAAGCACTTTGGGCTGTGTTGGTTCTAGTAGCCGTACAGTTGGAGGCGCCGCTACAACCGCCGACACCTCCAAGGAGAGACTGTTGCATATTTTTCGAACTGGCCCCTCTGCTTAAAACTCGAACGCGGTTCTGATTTAAGAGCGAGACAACCGATGCTCCATTCATATTTTCATTATGGTTCATATCATCAGAGTCTGAGATAGCCTTTTTCACGTCGCTGGGTTACCGATAGTTATCCCAACGGCGTTCCGGATGCTGGCATGTCGTCAGCAGGCTACAAATCCGGTTTTAATGGCCCAATGGTATTTTTATTCATTATTAATACTTTCACCGATCAAGACATCGCGCCATGAGCGTAGTAACGCTGGCTTTTTTTTACATATATATACTTTTATTACATTTATTTTTTATTTATTTAATTTTATTAATTAAATTTAATTAAATTTTATTACATTTATTACTTTTATTTTACTTACACACACATACACACACACATATATATATATAGTAAAATCTCTCTAAACTAAAACCAGATCCTAGGGCAGTTCAGATTAATAGAATATTCGAGCTTTTAAGGCCTTCACGTTTCACCGGTTTAATGTTCTCCATGAAGTCCAGATTGCGCATCGAGCCGCATATTAATTGATACAACGTTTATGAAACTCTGCTGAGATATTTTATCTCAGTTTGTCGTTCCGCCCTTTGACACACAAGATAATTTGGAATGAAAGACGTTATTTAAGGGAAAACTTACTCCTCATACATATACTTTAAAAATATATATGACAAAATTTTATGGTTGCAACTGGGTTGTCCTTAGAAGGGATAGAAATATATATATTTGTAATAGTGGAGAAAGGTCTCTAGTTAGGATTAGAGAACGTGGGTATTTGAAAATTTCATCCCATTACATCACCGCAAACCTACGCCGAAGAAAAAAGTTTGAAATTTACAAGAGCAAAAATAAATATTGAAAAAAACCCAGCAATTCTATCCGGTTGAAATGATATTAGAACTTTAAATGTTCAGAATAGTTAATTAAGATGTCATAAAGGTAAATAATTAAATACAACGTTAAAAGAATTTAGTACGCCTTTTTAGCGGAGCCTCCGAGAATGACATGAGTAAACCTCAATGGTAAACAGATGACTAATTATTATTTTAGAATTCGAAACGCAGTTACAAATATAGAAAGTGAAAATATAATTATACAATATCTGAAAAATATGAAATAAAAGCACACGATTTGGCATGGTGACAATTTTAGAAATTGAACCTTTTTAGTTTGTTTTTTCTTGCGTTTCTAAGTGGCAACAGTTAAGAAAGCCTGCGAAGCGAACATTTATATCGTAAGAGTCCACACAAGTAATAAATACAGCGTCGTTAGATGGAATTTAACCATGAGGTTGTTGGTTTCAATTCAGTCCAATGTGACTTTTCCCTCTTTCTTCAGGCTCAAAGGGCTGCCCATTTGTGGCTCTGTGTGTCATTTACTTCGGTGGTAATTGTAAATCGCCCGAGAAAGGCAATAGTAACTGAATTTTCAATAATAAGTCAAAAGATCCTTAATTAGAGCCAAAGTAGGCAGATGCTGGAAAATTTGACCTCTTGGCATATTTCAAAAACCGCTGGAGGGCGCAAACAAACCTCAACATATTGTTTAACATGTTCTAGGAACTCTGCGCTACACCCAGGGTACTGCTTTGAAAATTTTTATACCATGAACGATTTTAAAAATTAATTCAGGAAAAAAACGATTATAACTTCAATCTTCATGTATCATTTTTTTAACTTTCATTCCTTTAACCCAGGTTCAAACCTCTTTTTTTGTTTTATTATGATGAACGTACTGTAAAAATTTAAGCACACCCCCTCGATCTTTTGGTATATATTATAATAATAAATCTTTAAAGTTCAGGGTTAAAACCTAACCCAATATCCAATTTACTATTCCCGCCTGGATGTGAAAGGTAGCAGCTTAACGGACTTTTTCTTTGTGATCATGTGTGTTTTTAGACTTTCTACATTTCAGGTGTACGTGACCTCGCAGGCTTGTCCACCAGCTTGCGAAGTAGCTACTGATTGTTGCCTGAAACCCAATGGAGCAAGAGATCCTGGGCGTTGCAGTCCACGACTCCCAAGAAGTAAGAGGCTAAAATTAACAACAAAAGTGATTTAAAATTTTAAACAGGAACCTGCTTAATTCTGAAATGCTGCTTTGTTAGATTCCTCCCATCTATATCTTTTGTTTGATTTCTTTATTCGTAGATGCTCGGTGCAGAGCATACGATGTTCAGCAGAATGGTGGTTACTTATATGATTGTCCTTGTGCGGATGGTCTGTCTTGCAGAGGGGTAAGTATTAGTTCGTGAACTCGTAAATTTTTAATTATTTCTGTGTCATCATTGTCGCGATTTTTTTGTTTAAGCATCAAGTGCACTACTTTGATATAAATTACGTTTCCCATATTTCATATGTTTCGTTATGGTTTTCCCCTCGCATACAACATGAGGTTTCTTAGTCTGCTACTCGTAGTCCACAATTGTTAGTAAATATCAAGAAATTAGACCGTGTGGCTAAATTATAAAAGTTATCGGGTTGTCAGTACTAGGCTGACTGTAATTTTAGTCCTCATTACAGTTTGAATTCTTCTAGGCAGTAATTCTCTAAACTCCACGTTTCGTAGGGAATATGCTTGAACTTAGGGAATACGCTAAAGGCCATGAATTGCATCTTTTAATACGTTAAGGTTTGAAGGATTAATCGATCCTAGCTTCCTTTCGACCTAATTTCACAGACGGGGTTAAGAACTTGAGATTGCGAAGGCTGCTTCAACAAGGAAAGATAATCGACATGTTCTTCTAGCCATTGGCATACAGTTTGAGCCATATGACATGGATGATTACCCTGCTGGAAGTATACCTCCTTTGGTATAAATAAACTCGCGGTTTTAGTTGGCTACGATATTTTCAGACAAGTCGGAGACATTACGAAAACGTTCTTCATATTATTATATAGGGATTTATCCTCACAAACTATTAAAATATTCAGTCACGTATCATCTGGGAACACCGAACGATTTGTTTTTTTTCACAGACGTGGGTTTTCTGTCTTACGAGCCAGCTAACCAGTATAAAAGAATAGAGAAATACTAATATATAATAGAAAATAAGACGTCATCTCCAAATATAGAATCGATGTACCAGCAATTCCAATTTCGAAAGCTGTTTTGTGCATCTTCTCAATAAATTGTTTTGCTTATGTGATTCTTTCATACTGTTTGGAGCACAGTAATGTTAGGAACCTCAATCCATACTACAATCAATGTTACAGATAGGCCGTAATCAATCTCACCAGACAGCCCTATTCTCTATAATAATATTGCCTTTGCCAGCCAGAAGATTCGTCATTCTGCATTAAGAGTTTGTGTTTTCGGATTGTTATCTCCGTATCCTCACCCTATCACCCGCGTGGTGCAATTGAAAACGTAATTCGCCAGAGCATAAGATCCGTTTTTGAACTTTTACCAATTACTTTGTTCCTGAGAAAACTAGAGACGTCATACGTTTCCAGCAGATAGTAATGACGTGCAATCAAGTCTTAGGCTACTGTTTCCAATATACTGCAACATGCGGCGTACTGTTGCCTGAGAGCCCACTAATTTATTCCCCAATTAGATTGTTCGTATTGAGAGGCATGATTAAACAGAGCAAGCTCACTCTCTCCACGAGCTGCAAAAGCATCCAATAGTCGATTATAAAGGCATGTAAACTAATTGGCAAGTACTGGAAATTACAACGTTCTTATAAATGTAACAAAACGGAACCTACTTGTGGAACCTATTTTTTTGCAACCAAAATTTATGTTTGAACTAAGGATGCTATTATTCACAACCGAAGTGTTTAGCATTTTAACAAAATCTATTCTTTCGTATCTTTTCAGGGTCGATGTAGGCCACCAGATATTCTAAGAGCTCCACCTCGAGAAGGAACTACACCACCAAACATAACAACGATATCTTAAGTTTCTACAACTTCTTTATCACAAATACTAAACGCTTTCGGACTAATATCGACAAGTTTGAATATGCATTGTGTAAAGTTTTAGAATATTCAATTGTGCCAAATGCCTTTGCTATAATACATAGTAATACACGTAACAAGAAGTATAACTCCAACCTCTTTTCTTTTGCATTTAGAATTTATTGACAATTCCTTTATGCTGGTAACCAAAAGTTGTTTTTTGTGTTTGTAAATAAAGCATGCGATATTGATTTTTGAATGTCTCTCGACATTTTTTTTAATATAGTGTTATCTCCCACAAGGGATACCTGTATTTAAGGGACGAATCCTCTGTTCCCCAGCATATTCATGTATCAACATATGCACCTCCGAAGAAGGGACACCTCTAAGGGATAAAAACGGCCCCGATGGTGTGCCTTATTGAGTGATAACACTGTATTTTGAAAATTTTATGCTGGATTTTTTTCTTTTTTACACCATACAAAATGCATTTTTTAATACTAAAAATTTTCCTTCAGGGAGGTTTCGGTTACTTCTATATTTTATGTCCCATATCTGTTGTGAGCAATCCGAGACAGGACCCATTGTTCAACGTGACGTTTTGAATCATTACACGTTTACCCACAACTAAGCTGAATGTTTGACACACTCAGACCAGCGGGTCCGAAGATTGTGTACCTCAAGGCGTCCACCGTAAGGAGGGAGCAGGATATGTGTTCTTTCATATTCGACGCATTAAAACTGAAATATGGATCAGAGATGGGATCGATGACCTAAAGTGACAGTTACAAAATTATATAATCTCGCATGACCAAGTTCACAGGGACTTACTACCAGCACAGCTAGTCCGTTCAACGTTTGACAGTTCTAATGGAAAATAAAAAAAATTTATCGGTACAAAATAACCGTAGTTAAAATTTCAATTTCATTTATAGCAGTTTCAATAGTATGTGGCTATTTCCTAC
Organism: Dysdera silvatica; assembly: GCA_006491805.2. Classification (NCBI taxonomy): domain Eukaryota; kingdom Metazoa; phylum Arthropoda; class Arachnida; order Araneae; family Dysderidae; genus Dysdera; species Dysdera silvatica. The sequence goes on from QLNU02015270.1 coordinate 35,202,360, forward strand.
AGGATGGTAATCAGTTAACTAATAACGTTATCGTGCCACAGCCGTATCCAGAACGAGGCTGGGGGCTTAGCCATCGGGGAAATAGCTTTTTTCTTAAATTTCTTTTAAATATATATTAAAATTTTATTTTAAATTGTTTTATATATGAAATGGACATTTAAAGCAAATTTTATTAATAGTTATATAAAATTGTACATGATAATGGAAATGCTAATTTGACGTTAAAAACATTCACAACAAATTTCTACGGTAGCTCTTGTATATAGTGCTTTGTTTTACAGAGGTCTGGGTTTTCATTTACTCCATAATAAAGATAAGGAAAATTATACTGCAGCTCTAAAAGATTTCAGTGCAAAAGTTGCATTCAGAAATTTATTCATTGATTCTAAACATATTAGTCTACTTTGGTATTTAGCACTGATAAATATATAATATATATATCAAAATATTAAAGAACGTTAAGCCCTCTTGCCTTTTTCTAAGCTATCCTCGTAATTTTTAGAAAAGGCTCCCCCCATTTGTAACAGGCATCTAGCTACGAGACTAACTCGAAATAGGGACGACTTCTCTTAGACGAGAGTGACGTCACCAAGTCAATACACAGTGGTGCAAATACGATTCTCGGCATGAGAAAGGCATTTTTTTTTCAATTTTGCGCTGAAAGGAAAGGAAATTTAGTTCTATGAAATGCGGCGACACAACGAATGAAGGAGGGAAAAAAGGTTTAAGAGTTAGTATAGGGAGAAAAAACTTCTATTTGCATTAACATAGAGTACAATAGTTGTAGGGAATAGTGTTTAAAATGATTTCATTTTACGTTCCGAAATTTATTTAACACGTTGAGTGTCACGCGAATTTATAAGGAAATCCCCGTCAGGCCACGCGAATTTATAAAGAAATCCCCGTCAAGCCACGCGAATTTATAAAGAAATCCCCGTCAGGCCACGCGAATTTATAAAGAAATCCCCGTCAGGCCACGCGAATTTATAAAGAAATCCCCGTCAGGCCACGCGAATTTATAAAGAAATCTGCTGATACGATCCAATAAATAAAAATTAAGTGAATGTTGAATAAATTTTAGGTAATTACTTAAAACGATGTAAATTTTTTAGTTTTGATATCATATTTTACACTGTCAGTCACCGGTGACTGACGCGGCCTGAACGCAAAGTTCAGTGTCGGTCACCGATGACTAACGTGGCATTCAACGTGCTAAAAATGACTGTCCTACAATTTTAAAAACTAAGCATTGAATGCGTCGAAATGCGTTGTATTTTATGTAATTCCAGTTCGTTAAATGTGTGGAATTTGAAAAAATGGGGTTAGTGGTTTCCGCGTGCCAGGGAATCGAAATATAACACTTGTTCACGAAGGTCGCAATTGAATCCGGGACCCGTTGCCTGAGAGGCTAATGACGTCATAGGGACATTAACAGAGTCGCACTTACAATTCAAAACATGGGAAGGCTTTTATTGTTTCATCCGGAAAAGCAGTTTGGTTCTTATGCACATGTTTTGCAGGGTTACCATTAAGAGCTCCAACTCGCCCAGCAAAGACCAGACACGATACCTCAATCGTAGATTAATATTATAAGTACCAGCGAAAACTCCTTTAACAAATATTTAAGACTTTCAAGTCTAATATTAAATATATTTGTGAACATTGTGCAAATTTGCAGATCGTTCTTTTGTGCTTAAATATTTTTGAATATATACTCTATAACAAAAAAATCGATGCACCAAGAAGGAGTTGTCTAGTTGTAATGAAATTTCGTTTAGAACGACTTTTTGACCGAACATGCAAATGATTAAAATTTGGTGTCCAATGAATGAATAGCGGGAACTCCAGCGCATCGGAACTGCGCATTCAGCAGGTGTATATAAGGAGCGATTCTCAATATGTGGTCAAAATTTCTGTTGCATTTTGACTGCGGATATCTTACGTCGACTGTAACAATGCCTCGCCGAAAGATTCGTGCTCATTACGAGCATATGTCAGAGTTTGAAAGAGGTCGTGCTAGGAGGAGGAGGATTGTGCAAGGGTTTCATTGGGAAGGGTGGCCGCCGGAGGCGGCGCTGTAATCCCAGACAAGAGGTCGTGCTATCGGATTGAAAGAGGCTGGTTGGACGAATCGAAGAATCGCTGGACATGTGGGTCGAAGCGATGCGGCGATTGGACGGTGCTGGCAAGAGTGGGTCAACAACGGCAGATGTCAGCGTCGGGACGGCAGCGGTCGACCTAGGGCCACAACAGAACGGGAAGACAGAGCAGCTGTCACAGCACCGGATTCGTCGTTATCAACTATCCAACGTGTGGCCCGCACACATGTGTCCAACATGACCCTCTGTAGACGACTGAGAGAGCGGAATTTACGCTCGCGCCGACCGTTACGCCGCTTACCTCTCACGCCTTTACACCGTCAAGTCCGATTACAGTGGTGCCGGGCTCGATCAACTTGGAACTGCGCTGACTGGGGACGTATAGTCTTTAGTGACGAGTCCCGTTTCCAACTGTGTCCTGACGACAACCGCAGACGTGTCTGGAGACGTCCAGGGCAGCGTGGGGATCCTGCCCTTACTATCGCACGCCACACATACCCACAACAGGGCGTTATGGTCTGGGATGCCATCTCCTTTGATAGCCGGACCCCTTTGGTGGTCATTTCTGGCACACTTACAACACAGTGGTACGTAGACGACATTCTACGACCGGTTGTGTTACCGTTCCTTTTGCGACACCCTGGACTTACGTTTCAACAAGACAATGCCCGGCCGCACACGGCACGTGTTGCTATGAATTGTCTTCAAGCTTGCCCAACACTTCCTTGGCAATCTAGGTCTCCTGATCTCTCTCCCATAGAGCACATTTGGGACGCTATGGGAAGGCGATTGCAACCATCCCGGAATGTTGACGATTTAGCCCGACAGTTGGAGACAATTTGGCAAGAAATTCCGCAGGACACCATCCGGGATCTTTATCAGTCTATGCCACGCCGGGTGACAGCTTGCATCCAGGCCAGAGGTGGACCAACGCCTTATTGACTTCCTCCCTTTGTAACGGTCAAACTCTGCAATAAATCTTTCAATTGTTCTGAAATGTTAATGATTTCTTTTTCTATATATGTTCTTCACATCCAATTTTTATTGCAATCAGACTACTCCTTCCTGGTGCGTCCACTTCTTTGTTATAGAGTATATTATAAAACAAGTAAAAAGGATAAGAAATTTTAAAAATTGTTTAGTGCAACATAAGTTTCGTTTTACATATTTAGCATTTTCTTATGCATTGCATCTCATATATCAAAGGTGGTTTTTGATGTTGCAAATAAAGCATATAATATTAATTTATAAAAGAATCTGGAAATTGTTTCAGTTGGCTGGATTTTTATTTTACATTATAATAAGGGGTAAGGGGAACGGTAAATTTTAGTATACATCGATAAGATTACAGCGATAGCGATTAGGTTACGTTAAGAAATTTATCCATTGGGATTAAACATATTAGTTTGTTTTATATTAAGTGTTATTAGTATATATATAAAATATATTAATATAAGGTATATAATATAATATAAAAATATATAATGTAATAAGCCCTCCGTGTAGTTTTGAGCCCTGGGTACTTTTCAGGGCCACCCTGTAACGATAGTCTAGCTATGAGCTTAACTCGAACTCGTGACCTCTTGATTGAGAAGCGACTGACGTCCCGGGTCGCTATACGAGGTCGCAAAATATATGTTTCGCGGTATGAGAATGCCTCTTTTTATTCTTGTTTTAATTTTGCGTCCAAAAAAGACGCTTTGCTTTGTGAAACGAAGAGATAAACCGAATGAATTGGAAAAAAGTTTTCAAACAGGCATAGGAGAAAGCCATATTTGCATTAGGGACGAAAAAAAGTAGAGGGAAAAGTATACTTTAACATGTTTTTAAATTTTGCGTGACTATTTAAAATTAATTTGGAAACGTAATTTCCGCCCTAACGTTGTTTAAAAATATGAATTAGGCCCAGAAAGTTGTGTTCTATTTCATGCAAGTTACAGATTGTGAAATGAATGTAATCGAAAAAAAGGTGACAATGGTTTCTCCGTGGAGTGCATTCGAATTTTGGATTTCTTGCCAAAGCGACGAGTGACGTACGACACCGGGTCGCTAAACAGGGTAGCAAGTGCGATTTCCAGCATGAGAATGCGTTTTTTTTAATTTTGTGTCCAAAATGAAGACTTTCCATGAAATAAAGCAATACAAAGAATGAAAATAAAAAAAGTTTATACGCACTATAACTAAAGAACGGAAAAATTGGAGGGAAAAGAGTGTTTTAAAATGCGATTTTGGTGGCTTTTAAAAACTAATTTAAAAAAAAACAACTCTCAAAATTGTCTAAAATTAGAATTAATTATTAATTAATTATATTATATTAATATATAACATAATTAATATTAATTATTATAAAAATTAGAAAAGCTGACGATGGTTTTTTCGCGAAGGGGAATCGAAATCACGACATCTTGGCTGAGAAAGAGTGACGTCAGTGGGTCATTTACGCGGGGTCGCAAGTAGGATTTCCAGCATGGGAAAAACTTCATTCTTTAAATTTTGCACCCAACACAGAAGCTTGGTTGGTTGTATTTTTATGGCGCAAGGACAGCAAAGGCCGTTCTACGTCAAACAAAGTGCATACGGTTTTAAAATAAAAATAAATTAAGCTAAAATAGAAAAAAATATATTGAAAATAATGCACTAAATGTACCAAACGAAACGATATAAAAAATTGTAAGATGGTAAATGTCGATCTTAAATAAAAAGTTAAACAAGATTTCGTGGTTAAAAAGAAGCTTGGTTCCATGAAATGAAGGGCATACCCCATAAAAATATTTATATGCAAACATATAGAAAACTCTCTTGTCCGCCATATTATTAAAGACGAAAACAATTAGTGGGAAAAGAGAGATTAAAACGTGATTTTGCATATCTTTTAAAAAATCGATTTAAAATAAAAAATATCAGCCTTAAAAATATGTAAAACTATATATTAAGATCAGAAAAATATGTTCTATGTAATTTGCAACTCGCATGATGCTCAGCATGCGAATGTCTTATTTTATTTCTCACCCAAAACGAAGCTCGTTTCTATGAAATAAAGCAACATAAGAATAAAACGAAAAATGTTTATGAGCAAGCGTTACCGAAGAAAAACTTACAAGGGACACTCCCCAATATGTACTCGCCGATGGTAAAGAAACTTTTATCACTGAAAGGACTTTCAAAATGATGAATAATGATATTAATATTATCGGCTACCGTCAACGTTAAGGTGCTTAAAAAAAATTAGTTTACTTATTTCAACCATTGTTCACGTTCATCATTGACACCAAAGTGCAATCTCCAAACTTCGATATTGTAATGAAATGTAATTTGAATTTCGAAGATAAATTATCATAACCATGTACAGGCAACAAAGACGGATCCAAAAAATTGTTTCACTGAGGTGTATGTATTATTAATCATTGTACATTTTGTTAAATTTTTGTATTTTGCCCCGATACTAATTTTATTTACATTAGTTTAATTCTATTTTTGGGGGAGGTGAAGGGGCGCTCCCTGTATCCTCCCTTGACATGCTACCCCATTTACACGTATAGTTAAAATCTTTCGGGCCCCCCCCCACGACGAGCAGTGCAAGCTACATTTTTTAAGTTTCAAAATATATATATGTCTAACACACTAAACTACTCATCCAGCAGTGTATGCCTCCTATACATACGTGTGCTTTGCCTAAATAGGTTGATAATATCAAGATTCTGGGCGTCGGTTGCATTTACTTTCTGTGCGCTTAGTGGAAAAGTGTTTGTACAAATTTGTACAAACAGTAGATAAAACCTGTGGGGTATATTGGTTCGTGCGGTATACCAAAATAGGCAGCAGTATGATAGGCAAGATGAGTTAATTAGAGCCATTGAACTTGCCTGGCGGAAAATCCTTAACACCGTGTTGCATGAATTTTGTGGTTCTATGACTTCACGAATGATTCATGCATACAGAAACGGGGCAGTTTTCTAACATTTTAACATGTTTTTGGCCAAAATCCTGGTTGTCCTTATACGTTTTGCCAGGCCATATGAACTACAATTTATGTAAGCAACAACACGTTTGTTATCTTCTTTTTTTTTAATTCAGCATTAAAATTATGCACGTTGAATTATTCTTGTTATTTATGCTACTTTATTTACTAATTTGCATATAATTCATTAGATGTATTTCGTGATTTTTCGCGGCAAACTTTTTTTTCAGCACTGTAATATTGCGTAAAAATACATATTATGCTAAGAAAAACGTGCAGTTTTATGCAATTTACAGTTGGAAAGTAGATGAAATTTGAAAAAATAGAGACAACGATTTTTGTGTGAAAAGGAAGCGAACGTGGGTCTTTATGGAAGTGAGTCCAGTGGCGTTGCAGGATAACTTCACATAGTCAATATTACTAATCGCAGCATGTTAATTCTCATCTTGCCAAACTGATTTTTTTAAATATTCGCCTTAAAAATGAACTTGTTTCACCGAATGAAATGGAAAAAACTTATAAATTGCAAAAGTGGAAAAAAAAAAATGCATTATGGTTAAGGAAAAAATTAAAGGAGGAAAGAATGTTTTAATTATGATTTTGCCTGGTTTTTAAAAATTATTTTAAAAATAAAATATCTGTTTTAAAATTGTGTAAGAACATGCACTACGCTCATAAGAATGTATTCATCTTTATGTAATTTACGTTATGTCAAACGGCAAAAATTTGAAAAACTGCTGAATTTGGATTTTGCAGGAAGGAAGAACCTGGGACCTTTCAGTCGAGAAAGTGACATCATAGAACCGTTTCACATGGTTGCAAGTTCGATTCCCAGCGTGCGAATGACTTCTTTTTTTTTTCAATTTTGTGGCCATCTCAGAAGCTTGGTCCAATGAAACGTATGATTACACAGAATGAAAATAAGAAACATTTATGAGTATGCTTCTATATACGGAAAAAACTTTTTGTGCATCAATATTAAGGATAAAATAATTGAAGGAATAAGTGCTTTAAAATGCCGTTTTTGACCTTCAAAAATTGATTTTAAAAAGAACAGTTTTAGAATACGGAAAATTATGCATTACGCGTAGAAAAATATTTCCTGTTTTATACAATATTCATCTTGTCAAACGGATTAAATTTACAAAATGCGGGCAATGATTTTGCGTGAAGGGGAATCGAACCTGACAGCCCATGTCTGACCGGAGAGTGACGTCACCAGGTCGTTACAAACGGTAGCAAGTACGATTAAAAGCGTGGGAATCCTCTTTCCTTTATTAATATTTTGCCCCCTAAAAGAATTATTTTGTTTGTGGTTTTACGGCTCAAAGACTACAGTGGTCATGCTGCGCCGGGACCTACTGTTTTCCGAGGAATCCGAACCTCTTAAGGCCTAGGGAACCAAACCCCGGACTACAGTGAGCAGTGCGATCTTTATGAGATCTCTGAGTAAGCGTTCTTTTTGCACTGCTGGGAGTCGAACCCGGATTAACCGCGCAATAGGCGAACGCGTTACCACACTGCGCCACCGCAGGGCGAGTTTTATTCTTCAAATTTAAACGACATTCAGAAGGAGATCGGAAAAAGTGTCTACAAGCAAGCGTATGAAAAAACAAACGAACTCCTATTTACCGTAACGTTGAGGATTAAAAGGAAGAGAGAAAGTGTTTAAAAATGTGATTCTGCATGACTCTTAAAAGTTGATTTAAAAATAAAATATCCGCCTAGAAAATATGCATTAGGTGCAAAAAAATACGTTAATTTCATTAAACGCACAGCACGTAAAATTGATGCAATTTGAAAAAATACTTAATACGGATTGTATGTGAAGGGAAATCGAACCCGGAACCTCTCGGCCGAGAGACGTCGTAGTGCCACTTCACATGGCTGCAAGTACTGTTCCAAGCGTGTAAATAACTTTAAAATTTTTTGGCCAATTAAAAACCTTCGTTTCATGAAATGCATAGGCACACATAGATACGCTGATGTCTTTAATAGAATGTCAACAATATAGACACAAAATGAGCAAAGAGAAAACAAAGTACAGGGGGTGCGGCACCCACCCTCTACTTTGTTTACTCCTTGTTTATTGTGTGTATATTCTTGCTAGTAATTTTCTGATTGACAAAAGTTAATAAGACAGTTACTAAACATAACGCGACATCTGCCTCATACGATCCTATTTCGGGCAATTTACGTTCAAAAAGTATAAAATACCTTACAAATTTCCAATTTAAAAATAATAAAATTTTCAATTATCCAAAATATTACCTATTAAAAAAAATAACCCATAATTCAAAAAATCTCAAAACCAGAGTTGTTTAATTGTACCATTCTTCTCAAAATCGACGCATTGTACTTCAAGTGGTTTCCACTAAATATACCGGATTGTTTTAAATTAAATTTCTATGGTTGGCTAAACTAGGGGGTAGGGAAGGGGCCAGGTATGGATGCTACGTGTGCTGAGTTAACGTGACGGCTACAGCTTCCCTAGATAGAAAGGCTGGCTAGGCAGTGCACGTGTATCGATGTTTTTTCAATATATACAATTTTATTTCTAAATTATGGTTATTTACGAAAGTAACATCATAGTTTAAGTGTTTAGAGTAGGTGATGAAAGTTCTAAAATATAAATTAATAGTTCATATATATATATTTTGATGCATTAATTATCACGTCGTTTACAATTACTTGATATATTCAAGGGTGTAATGTAGTAGGCCGCCACGTGGTACGCTTAAAATGGCGCAAACTACTACAGCTTCTGCCATTTTCCAAGGTTAATGATTAAATAGTCAAACGCCTGACATTTATAATAAACAAACATAAATACATTCTCCTCGTATTCTTCATAAATATGAAAACATCTGATAACTTGAGCTCCTCTTCGTTAAATTTATTAATTACATTATAATTGACATTGCATCAACGAAACCATTAGCTGCACTTCCATTAACATAGATTATTATCATTCTTAATATGATAAACATACATTAATGTAGACATATAACTGTTGTAATTAAGTTTCACCCCGTGTTGAACCCTTTTCATATCTTATTTTCCCTCTGAAAACTTGATAACCTTGAACAGATACGCATTTGTAAGTAGATATTTCTGATCGTCCCTTTGGAAAATTTTAGATCTTGTTTTAACTTTAAGTATGAAAGATCTCTCCTGTCAATTGCCTGTCCTTGACCTTCTAGCTGATTAAGTCCAGTCATCAGTTTTAGTCACAATCTTTTCATGATATAAACTTCCAGACCAATTGACGCAAACCAACTGAAAGTTGCACCATCTTACGTTTTTTATCTAAAGCAGTTTATTTCGAATATTAACTTTTGTATTCAAATTTTGCGAATATATAATAAGTATACGCCTGCTTCTCTCTGCCGTACACGACATATTCTCGAAAATGGCGCGGATTTTTGGTGCTTTGGTGTTGTTAGTATGTGTAGTAAGTAGCTGTTATTTTTGATCTGCAGATATTTGTGTACGTCGAATTTCTGTTTTCATATATGTCTGTGTCTTGGCTTCTGTAATTTTTAAATACCGTTTGCTTATCTGTTATGTAAAAAAGTGGTTGTGATATTAACATTTGAATACATCCACCCATCCGTGGTTTCTAATCGAAGGGGGACTTCACCGTTTCAGGGTAGGTGGGGAATGGGGACTCAAATTGTAGCAGTACTGATGCTTCTAATCAAAGAATCTTAGAGGTGGGGGAATGACATCTCGAGATATGATAAAATGTATGTGCATAGATGTTAAATGTATGTATAAATGTAAATGTGCATAGAAAAGTGATTGAGAATCATTCATATATCGTGCAAAGAGACCTCTATGCAGATGCATACATTCCTGAAAAGGCGCTAAAATCATACATATAAGGAATTTTATTAAGTAATTAGAGTTTTCTCTCCTTCATAGGCCACAACTACAAACAAAGCAGTGGGAAAATTTTGTTATCGAACTTCGATTACATGGGCGTGTGAACCTTTTCGTTATCGAACTTCGATTACATGGACGTATGAGTTTGCTTCATGATAAATAAAACTAGGTTGATAACTTGTTGAGTGCGTAAAAAACCTCTTTAATGATTAAAAATTCGATGAATGGCAACGCAATTGTTTACAGTAATTTTTCCTAATGTATATCAAGCTAAGTACCTAGCTTTCATTAAGTTTCTAATTATTAAATAAGTTTTATATATCTTTAGTATGTTATCTTTGTTTACTGAATTTAGTGCGCAGTGTTTTCAAAATATACTGTTGCACGATGTTTGATAAATGTAGCAAGGAGATTAAAAGTTAAGTACTGGTAATATCAAAATTTCTAAGCTGTAGATTTCTTTTCACTGTGAACAAAATTTGCTCATTTTAAGATATGGATTTTTAAAAATAATAAAAATGTTTCATAAAAAAAAGAAAAACCTATTGAGCCAGTAAATCATAGCATGAAGATTTTACATTCCACAAAATAGTAAATAAAATGTTAATAGTTGCTATTTAATGCAACACAGCTTTCACGCAGGAAGATGGAAACGTTATTATTATCTTAATTCTAGGAAAAAATACCAAAAATACAAAACCATTTGTAAAGGTTTCTGATTGCACCTGAATCATATTTACCGCATTGACACTATACATTGATTACAACGGCTTTGTAGATTTGCTATCTGATTTCCGAAATAAAAATTTGGATTCAGATATAAAAAATTTTACTAACACACATGTGTATATAATATACATATATTATATATTCCACACACTTAAACAGGCGAATACCTGGAACAAAGGTAATATTTTCTACAAAGTCTTAATAAAGTTCTAACTTTGTATTCGTAATTTTACCTCCAGGGTGTGCGTTTATATGATCGACATTGTTATATTTTAACGGTATTTTCAAAACAATTTAAAATTTCCTAATTTCGAGTAGTAGAGGATATATAGATGGATTCTCGTTTTTCAATATCAAAATGAGACTTCGCCGCTCCAAAAAATATATTTAACGATGAGAATTTTAATTATTTTTGATATTATATATTAATTTACATTTAATTATTCCTTATAAATCTCTGGTAAGTATTTGCTTGCCGTAGGATAATAAGGTAATACATCTCTAATAGGATTTTAGAAGAATAACACAAATATTTTAGTTCTTTCCAAGATTTAAGGTCTCCTTTCAAGTCTATTTTCTACGTCTGATTGTATCATTATTTCTATTCACTATTATCACCGTTATGAACAACGAAAGCTGATGCTTACAGGTATATATTCATTGCCGAAACTTTTTCAGAGTTCCCAATTCTCCATTAAAGTTTAAAAAAAGTTCAGAATTCACCTGTATGTACAAATTTCACAGGAGAATATTTTAACTCTATATTTTCACTCACAGGAGTTGAGATAGCGTGGGGAGAGTTTCCGAGTCGAAAACTCTTAACACGTTGGAGTCAATTGGGTCATAAACAGCACATCTGTCTCACAAAGTGGGTAATTTTTAATAACTATGTATATAGGGCAAGGCAAGGAATCTGAAATCTTTTCAACATGTATCTTTTTCTTCCGCCAAAAAACCTGTGGTAAAATAATAGTCATTTTACCATCTTATTTCAAAATCAAATACAGCGGAATCACGATAACTTAGAATTCTCAGTGAACCTTAATTATTGTTATTACCTTTAAATTCTTGATACCCGCCTGGACCTCGATAAACTATTATAACTCGAATCGAAACTATTATAACTCGAATTATACCTCTTTCTGAAGAACCTATCTCTTTTCGTCTTTTGATACCTCTTTCCTTCTTTTTATTTCGAAGTAATACCTCTTTTTTTTCCGGCGCAGTAGAGCTCAGATGTCCTTGCGCCATAAAAATCCAAACAAACAATACCTCTTTCCCCTGAACTTCAAATTAAGATTTCATTGTATTACAAAAAGAGGGGATCAGCGCAAGCCAAAACTATCATGATTCGTCAGTTATTTAAAAAATTTTGGTACAAATTCAATTTCAATCAGACATTTAAAAAGAACTGATGCCAAGTTTTGCTGTTGGAAGTCGCACATTCAAATAACTACCATTTTGTGATTATCTACAATCATTTATCATATTGTGTATTCCAGGTTTATGCTGCCTCACAGGCTTGTCCACCTGTCTCTTCTTGTTCCAGCACAGAGTGTTGTCTAAAACCTAATGGGAATGATCAAGGGCGCTGCAGCCCACTTCTCATACGAAGTAAGAGACGAAACTTGAACGTTATTTGAAATAAAAAAAAGCTTATTTCTAAACTAGCGTTTTTGCATTTTAACCATGCATATCGTTGACATTGAGGCGCACGCATTGTACTTCGGCTGTGATGGCGTTTGACACTTTAGAACTGAAGTGAAGTGAATGTGTGTTCGCGCATGAGCGTTTGTGCTGGGATTCTATCAGTCAGATAGATTTGTTCCATATCATCGGACCGAGCGGTCGCGTATAACGTTCATCGTTGTTTTAATGTAACATGTATTTCTTTTTAGTTTTAAATCGCAATGTTTTGAGTTTGTTATAAATAAATTTTCTTTTGTTTTCTTTTGTGGATTCGGTGTCGTCTCAATACAATAGATAAGCGGTCGGCAACCTGTCTATCGAAACCTCAATCCCAAGTAGCTCGCGGTAGAGACAGGTACACACCAGTAGCGCGTTTTTTAATTGTAACGATTTTACATTTTTCGATATTCTTAGATCAATATATTTGTAACTTTTTAAAAATGAGGAACATTATCATGAAACTATAATTATTAAAATAGTAACACTTTTATCATGATCAAATGTATACTGAAAATTGGTGAATTGTTTTTAGCATGGAAATTCGGAAGTGAATTTTTGGTAAATAGCTCCATTATGTAATTGAGTTGCCGGTCACTGAGATAGACTGTAACAATTTGTTTATTTATTGACATATATTATGTCTATTCATCTATGTATATTATAGTTGTCTATTTATCCATAGATGCTCGGTGCAATGAACAAAACTACAAAGAAAATGGCGCCTATTTGTATGATTGTCCTTGCGCGGATGGTTTATACTGCGTAGATGTGAGTTACATTGAGTATATTGAAAATTTTGTTTATTTGGAAAGGTGAAATTTTCTCTTCAGATATTTCACAATCTTTTTGCTTGAGCATCAGTACAAAAAAATATAAATATTACATATACTTTACAAAATATATACTTTTTGTATTTCATACTTTAATTTTGTTTGTAAAGGCCTTTCAAATTGTACTTTTTAAAGTAAAAGTAAGAACGGCCACTGCAGTTAAGTTTTATTATAAATTAGATACAATTGCCACACATCATGGTTACTTATATTTGTATTGCAATAACTTTTAATGCTGTATGATTAACAAATAATGCCTTCGAAATTTTAAGATAGTCGTTGTCGAAATTTCCAAAATACTGTTTTCCATTTTTAGAAGACAAAGCGATAATTTAGACCACGTAAATTTTAAAAAACAATTTCCAATTTCTTAATCTAATTATTGAGGCTCGAGTACATACGACTCTTCAGCAAAGAAAGGTTATGTGCTCCTCTGTTTTATTTTAACCTCAACAAGGATAAAACATTTTCAAAAAACGACGCTTTCGTGCAGTGTCACTTAAAAAAAGTCAAATTTCATTGGGTATAACTGGTTCACAGCTATTAGACACAGAGCTAGACTTGGATTTTATTTTAGTATAATTTTCCGAAGCTTTTTTGTATTTTATTTTAACTTCTTTCGGAGATTAAGATCCTTTACTTTTCCGAGAATTGTTCTTTTCACTTTTTTTTTATTTGTATGAGCCCATTTTTTAAAAAAAAAATTGGGAGGAATGTTAGAAAATTTACTAATTTCATACAATAACCCCCACCGTCGATTGCTATTATAAAAGTGGAGAGAGAGTCATTTTAGCAATAATTTACATGCACTAAAAGTTCCAAAAAAAGTTTTTTTGAAAAGGAATTAAATCCTCCAATTCTTGAAGTTATGAGAATTAGCAATGAAAAGCATAATCAAAAGTTTTAAAATACTTTTTGATTAAATTTACACACACAATAAGAAACATGGGTTTAATGACTGATGCATATATTTCCTTTTAAACATTAAGTGCAAATTTAGAAAAGGATGTTTTACACGAGGATTTGCAAATACCTAATACGCTCTATAACAAAAAAAAATCGACGCATCAAGGAGGAGTTGTCCGATTGCGATAAAAATTGGTGGATGTGAAGAACATACATAGAAAAAGAAAGGATTAAAATTTCAGAACAATTGAATGATTTATTGCAGAGTTTGACCGTTACAAAGGGAGGAAGTCAATAAGGCGTTGGTCCTTTAGGGTTTTGGATATTGATTAGGAATAGGATATTGTAGGATATTGGTTTATCCATTCACATCAAAGATACTACCTTAAGTGCCAATCACTTCTTGGATGGTTTTTTTGGAGCAACAGTATGTATTTCTGTTCAGAAACAATGTAATCGCATTGACTTGTCATTGGTCCATATTACATCACAGTGTAATATGGACCAATGACAAGTCAATATTACAGCACAGTGTCAGATTAAGATTATTATTGGCCCCTAGGCACGAAGGATAGAATAGGCCCCTAAAAAATGACACCCTCATGATTTTCAGTCAACAAGTCGCGAGATTTCTTTGAAGTTTATTATCCAAAATATTCTGGTTTATCAATAATGAATATTTCTCGGATATATCTGTAAGTAAACGATATTAAAATAACATTTAAACTTAACATCATATCCTTTTAGTGCCCCACAATCGTTAGGCCATATGCCCGGTTCTACTGGCCTATACATAAATCCAATACTCCTATAGCCCAGCTTTCTTACACGTCCGCAAGATTCGCGATCAAATGACTGTTTACTTACATCCCATAGAACGAGCCCTGTGTGAATGGTTTCAATTATTAGCTCGCTAAAAACTGTTTAAGAGCGTAACATTGTTTGACGCTCGTCATCAATCCTCTTTACCGCTCGCTCATCGCCCATTGACCCTTAATATCCGAGTCCCCATTGGTCCTCACGGGCCAATTTTTAACATTTTCCAAAACTTAAAATTTCATTCCTGTTGCAAGAATTATTTCTAAATATTAATTAAATTTACCATCCTAGCCTCATCCATTTTTAATAGTTTTACCTTTAAATCTCCCAACAGATCTTTGCTAAATTTCCACGCCATTTCTGCCCAAACTTAACCGCCATTTCACTATTACATGGTGGGGATATAACGATTCAGTTCGTTGGCGCCCCGAGAACTATTCGAAGCTAAGCTAGGCTATACTTTCATGTACCGTTTGCTCATCATTCCTTTGCAATGTACTTTTTACGTGCATCCTGAATGAATAATAAAGAAAGTAAAAATTTTTTCGATTCATGTACCGTTTTCAGACCGTAAGAGTATACGTCATGCCTTCGTTTACAATATGAATCAAGGATACTAGCATTTATAGAGGAGAACTGGACCACTAAGATCAATCTTTCAAAAACAAACTATTTTCTTTAGCAAGAAAAACGCTTGTCCCACCTGGAAACACAGAATTAATTCAAAATATTTACTGGAGTATTGACCCCATTAACTGGAAGGATAAAGCAAAACATCTTGCTGTCATACTTGACCGAAAATTACACTGGAAGGAGTATATTCAAGCAACTACCGAAAAAACTAAGGAATCAATAGCCCCCATCGATACTTTGATACATGCTAGAAGTATGTTTTCAATTGATAATAAATTTCTACTCTACAAATCCACTATAAAACTCCTCCTTACATATGCAATTGGTGTTTAGGGAATACAGCATGCACAAATTTACCAATAATAGTTAGAATGGAAAGTAAATTACTCGGAAGGATTACATTGGCTTCATGGTTTGTTACGAAGACTATCTGGACAAATTCAACACCTGGAAACTTCTGGACGAATTCAACACCTGGAAACTTCTGGACGAATTCAACACCTGGAAACTTCTGGACGAATTCAACACCTGGAAACTTCTGGACGAATTCAACACCTGGAAACTTCTGGACCAATTCAACACCTGGAAACTTCTGGACCAATTCAACACCTGGAAACTTCTGGACCAATTCAACACCTGGAAACTTCTGGACCAATTCAACACCTGGAAACTTCTGAACCAATTCAACACCTGGAAACTTCTGGACGAATTCAACACCTGGAAACTTCTGGACGAATTCAACACCTGGAAACTTCTGGACCAATTCAACACCTGGAAACTTCTGGACCAATTCAACACCTGGAACCTTCTGGACGAATTCAACACCTGGAAACTTCTGGACGAATTCAACACCAGGAAACTTCTGGACGAATTCAACACCAGGAAACTTCTGGACCAATTCAACACCTGGAAACTTCTGGACCAATTCAACACCCGGAAACTTCTGGACGAATTCAACACCGTGAAGATTTCATTCTTAAATTACGGCTCAACATCGTTAAGAATATAGACATCGAAATGCTTGCGATGTCTCTACTGCCCAACCTGCCAGCAAATTTTTGGGTCTTAGACCTCAGGCCATCCAGCTGGAAGAATTTACTAAAGAACTTACCCTGGACTTGCAAAATATGCAAAGTAATTATTATTATATACATTTTTGTACATACATGCATTCTACTTTTATATTTTAATTCGTTGTATTTTATAAACCTTCACGTGAAATATCAAAATTCCTGGCTTATTACTATTCTTGAACAATACTGAATATTTAACTGAAGTGATCAACTGGTCAATTCATCCTTTCAACATTGCGTTTTAAACATTCTGAGAATATATTCACTCCTCATAATCAAGTTAATGAGATTTATTATTCTTACATGCTTATTTACAACGTTTGTACTTGGTTTCTTATATTTCTTCTATGATGGTTTTTATTATATTTAAACGTAATTTTATATGTTCATTAAAATATAGTAATGTTATATAAAAAAAGCAGAGGTTACAGATCTTTTCTGCAGTACTCGAATATATTATAATCATTCATAGAGGATATATTCAACATTTCTCTGACGTCTTTGTTTTTTTGTTACTTTTGCAGGGTCGATGTAGAGAACCAGAACCATTAAGAGCTCCAACTCGGCCCCCAACTACCAGAAACGACACCTCGGTCGTGGATTAATCCTCTAAGCACCAAAAACAACTCCTTTATAAGAAATAGTTAAGACTTTCAAGCCCAATATTGAATATATTTCTGTACACTGAAAATTTGCAGACCGTTCTTTTGTGCTTAAATATCTTTGGATATATTATAGAACAAGTAAAAAGGATAAGAAAATTTAAAAGTTTAGTGAAATATAATTTTTGTTTTACACATTTGACATTTTTTTATACACTGCATCTTATGTATCCAAAGGTTATTTTGGTGTTAGAAAATAAAGTATTTAATATTAATTTATAACAGAATATGGAAGTCTTTCCTAATTTTTTAAAATTTACTGATTCATTCATCACATGCAAAACATCTTTTCTTGGTACAGGTATTGCATCACTCGAAAAGTGTAAACTTACTTTGAGCGTGCACGTATTGTTCCTAATATTGGACAGTGTTCTTATTGCTTCAATAGCAATGTCGGAATTTTGAATTGTGTTTTGGTTAAAATTTTACATTTTTTTTAAGCTTACAACGTCCTGTTCGAAGTTTTCCGGTCAATCAACTTAACAAGATTTAGTTAATGAACTGATTCTTGAATTTAAATTTAAATTCGAGGCCCGTCCGGATCTTCAAAGATGTGGTCGACGACCTAATTTGATCTTCGAACAACGACTGGTTTTACATGATTAGGTACATGCTCTTCATTCCAATTGCCTCTACTATATGTATATACTGTGTTTCAGAATATGGATTACCACAATTATACTATTAAACTGCTAGCTGGAGAAAAAAATTTCAGAAAAAAGTATTTAAATTATGAAAGGATGTTGAATACGTTATATTGTAGAGGAGATACCTATATAAAAGTACGGAATTTAACTTTCAATGTGGTTATAATATGCTTTGTATATAACCTTCTACTAAAAATTTAAAAATTATATTTATTATTTAAGAAATTTAAAATTTTATTATTTAAAAATTAGAAAAATATTGCTCTGTGTAATTAGTATGATAAAACAAAGGAAAATTCACATTTTTAAATATTTGAGAAGTTATTAAAGGTTAAATTTATCATCATGCAAGGTTATATCGCTGTTTTGGAGTCTTTTTTGCCGAAATATTGGCAACCTTAAGGGACTGGTTCTAGGAAAAATCAAGCACTCACGGACATGTAAATTTATTTTGAACGGCACACAAACATGAAACTGAATAAAAATGTCACTTTGACCATCTGAATTTGGGGATGGCCCCTTATTTACTTGGCGGTCAAATCCAGAATTTTAGATATTAAATGCCTCAAAGACTATTCTATGCTGAAACATGAATTTTTTTGTCCGCCTAATTCGATATAGCGTAGAATTTTTCAACACGAATTTTTTTATTAAATGGCCCGTATAAAAAGTTAAATTCTGTACATTCACACATATGCCACTCCCTCTGAAAATAAATAGCATATCCAATAGGGTAAATCCGGGTTACATGCCTCACTTTTTTTAAAATCGATATTCTGAGACCCATGGCGCACAAACATGAAATTTACTTAGTCATAATAATCGATACACTTTTAAGAAGCATATATATTAGAAAAAAATAATCTACAAAAAATTCAATAAGCCGCTATAATTTATTTTTTAACACCCTTCGTTGCGGCATCTCTCCCAAGTGTGTCGGGTGTTACGCCGCACCATGAGGCTTGCAGCGTTGCGTATAGTAAATGAATTTACTTCCTATCAAATACGTTTCTTCAAAAACTATGTTATGAAAAAATAGAATAACTGAAATTGCGATCTTATAAAACATAAAAATTGAATAAATTTAAAAAACATCTGCTGTTTTTATTTTGAACTCATTTTCAGAATCGGAACAAACATGGACAAAATAATGACATAAATGAATTACTTTTTTTTCAAATAGGCTGGACTAATTTTTTAATCTATTCTCTCTCTCCCACAGTCGGCACAAAACTCATCGAAAATCGTACATTCTGCATGAAGCCATCGCAAACTTACATATAGCACAACGTAACCATTCGCATCTTCAGTTGTGTGATAATAATTTTCTTCATATTCATTGCATGTATTCACATCCAAAGTTTGTGATGACCCAGCTTCACTTTAATTTCTTTTACGCATGTCATTCGGATTATCTCTGGCTTTCTCTATTGCAATGGAATCAAACCCAGAGACATCAACTTCATAACTAGTACCATGATCTAGTACAGGCCTGCACAAAAGTTTAGACACAGAGGCAAATTATAAATAAAAGCGAGAATTTGCATTGAACTTCGCCGATATTGTATCTAAATAATCCTAGAACCAATAATAAATTGTGCAACTTAAAAGATTACCAAAAGTACTGAAACAAAATATCCCAACACCGTAATATTGGAATCTGCATGCCACAAATGTTTATTCTATGTTTCCAGTTGCAATAATGGTAGAAGAAAAGAATTTGGTGAGCTTTTTATAAATTGGCGGATTTTTGAAAACTTTGGAGATATTTTATGAATTTGTAAAAGTAAAAGAAATAATTATTCTTTATTTAGTTTTGGAATTGGAGATATTGCATGCAAATGTTTCGATGGAGTTGTAATATTCTTTTTAGGCAAGCCTTGACTGGTATATGGCTGTGGATCCGCGAAGTTTTGTGCTTTCGACTCAAGTGCATGTTTATTCCATGTTTCCAGTCTCAATAATGGTGGCAAAAAACGAATTTGGAGAGCTTTTTTATGAATTTGGCGGATTTTTTGAAAACTTTGATGATATTTTTATGTATTTGTAAGAAAAGAAAATTATAATTAAATTGGAGACATTTGACTAGGATTTGCGATTATATTTAACGGCATTTGGCGCAAAATAGCGAAAAATTCTAAAAATTAAAATTAACATCCGAAAGAATACGCGCGGCATATGTCCCTGATTTTAACTGCGGCATGTATATCAACTTGCAAGGTATAGATGCCTCACCCAAAGCTTTCCTGATGTTGAATTCAAACCTGGCAAAATAACAATAAAAACACTATGTTAAGACTATGCTTCGCTCAAGCAGCTTCAATGATAAAAAAATTACGTTTTTCTGAAGCAACACGTACTGAAAACGTAGCTTGTAAGAAGAGTATCTTGTGGATTCGTGGAAAAACGTCTGGATCACATTTCTCCAAGAGTTGGAGACTTCAGTATAAGATTTTTGTTTATTAGGGTCGGAACAAACAACACGTAAAATATTCTCCATCGTCTTTACTTTTTTCCTCTTTAACCCCGACGGGGGAGAGATCTCCCCCCCCACCTCTGGCTGGATCCGCCATTGTGCCGGGTGGAGGCTCAACCATCTGAGCTACCAATTTTTCTTTCGAACGTGTCACCATCTAATCACGCCATAACATCGGCGCTGGTATCACTACGCCAAAAAAAGTTGATTAAAATTGTTGTTTAATTTAATCTGCGTAGCGTTCGATTTATATAAATATAAACCATCAAATAAATTTTCTTGTGTTAATCTATGCGGCATGTCTCCATATTCATATCGAAATCCAACAAATGTAACAAGGAATATCCCAATAAACATCAGTTGGTTGTATTTTTATGGTTCAAGGATAAGGATTATTCTGCGCCAGACAAGATGGCACAGTATATAGAGTTTTAATAAAATAAATTCAAATACGAAGGTAGAAATTCATAAAATGTACAATGGAGCGAAACGATGTAACAAAATCAAATAAGATTTAGAAAGATAATATTGGATATAAGTTAAAATTTATTTCATGATTAAAAGGATCACACAATGCCATGAAGGGGTTAAAAGCTAATGAACGTTGTTGGTTAAAATTTGAACAGATGTTTAAGACAATTAAAACATTTAATGGTTCACCACATGTGGCACACATCGGGGCATCCTCTCCTTTTAAAAGATGTCGATGGGAAAAGCGTGTGTGCATGGCTGATGCGAAGTCTAGCCATAGTGACCTCTTTACGACGGTCACTCCTGCATCTAGACTGCCAGATTTCAATTTTTGGTTTTATAAGGTGAAGTGTATTAAAAACTTATTCGTCCCATTCCAACTGCCATTTTTTGTACAGATGGGATAAGACATGAGTGTTAAAATCTCCAAATGGAATGGAAATACACTCAGGTTTTGCAGCTGCTGTCTTTGTAGCAATGTCAGCCTCTTCGTTGTCGATGATACCAACATGGCCTGGAACCCAACAGAATTTCACAATATACTGTGAGTTTTTATATCCACAAGTTGTTTGTGAACTCTGTGGATTTCAGAGTGGCGTGAGATTTTATGTGAACCTAGGCTTTGCAGAACGCTGAGTGAATCTGTACAGATGACAGTTGGAGATACGGCATTATTCAAGATGTATTGTAAAGCTAACACAGTAGCATGAATTTTTGCTTTGAAAACTGAGCAGAATATCGGCAGTTGTTGACTCTGTATGACTTCTCCAGAGACAAATGCCTCACCGACGTATTCATCCGCTTTTGATCCATCTGTGAAAATTATAAGAGTATCCTTTTTACCTAATAGATAGATCAGTGAACGCCTGCCGATAGGCAATGTCTGGGGTATTGTCTTTTGAGTAGACAGATAAGTGCAAACAGATGTCACTGCCAATATCAAACCATGGAGGAATGATGTTTGGCATAGATTCCGCAATCATGGCTTTTATAATGCTCAATTAACTAGCAGCATTTTCCATCCTCATGCCATAGGTTGGGATACTTGAAGGACAAGCATTGAAAGTGAAATAAACCGAGGTTGATAAAGTGATGACAAATCAGCATGAATGTAAAATTTGCAAAATTGGGAGGGGGATGGTGTTAAGTACATATTATGTACATTGGTACATTATAGTATGTGTAAAATTGTAATTTATTTCAAATTATTATGGGGGAATATAACTCTGGGGGGTATACAACTCTACGCCTATGAGGTGCAGGATGGTCTGTGAGTGATAGGATTTTAAGATAACAGTTGAGAGACAAACGTTAGCAACGTAAAATTAATGGAGGTTCTACAGCTTCAGAATATAAACTGGTGACTAGAGAAGTCCAAAAGGCCCCAATACATAGTCGTAAACCCTCATGATACATGGGGTCGAGTTCTTTAAGTAACAACTTTCATGCTTAGCCGTAGATAGGACAGTAATAGTTTAATTTAGAATGGATTAGTGCTTTATATAATCTCAGCAATGAGCATCGTTTCGTTGCATAGGATGTGTGAGACAAAACCTTGATGATATTAAGGGCTTTAAAACATTTGTCTTGCAGATGTCTAATGTGGGATCGAAATGTTAGAGAGGGGTCAAAGATAATCAGGGAATTTTGTCTCTTGAACCACTCGGATAACATTTCCCCATTGGTTGCTCCGAATCAACAAACATCAGACTAATCTATAAGGAAGTACATATACCTATCCCCTTCCCTCACCGAATAACAAATATACATAATTTAGACATTTGTTAAATATTCTCATTAGACCGGCGTTGGTATCACTACGCCAATAAACGTTGATTGATTGACATTGTTGTTTGATTTAATCTGCGTAGTGTTCGATTTATATAAAATAAATACATATGCTGCAACGTGCATTTCGATCAATTTAATACCAGTCTCTTTGCAATTTGGTTTAAATAGTAGTCTATGTACTACACCATTCTGCGAAATAACTGGCAACAATATATATACGTTCGTAAAGAGATTATATATTGTCCTTCGTAGCTCAGTGGGTAGAGCCTCCGCCCGGCAAGTGGAAGGTCGTGGGTTCAGGTCCCACCGAAGGCAGAAATATTTATTTTCTTTCGAACGTTTCACCATCTAATCACGCCATACCATCGGCGTTGGTATCACTACGCCAATAAACGTTGATTGATTGACATTGTTGTTTGATTTAATCTGCGTAGTGTTCGATTTATATAAAATAAATTCAATGTTAGTTGAAGCCCCCTAAATTTAAATATCGACCTTAGCTGATTTTTTAGACTTCTTGTTATGTTAAACGTTAATGGAACATCTTTGAATATTAAAAATTTGGTAAGTATTGTCGTCGTTTTCGCATATCATTAACTAATTATCTCATGGCGTTTTTATAGATTTAAAGATGCATTAACAAATGTCTCAAGTCTATTCTTCTCTTTAACATACATTTTATATTTAAATATCAGTAACGACGTTATTAAGCACATTTTTTTATGTATGTTTTGACGCCTATCAGACAGACGTTGGTGTCCTCCTTTAGGAGTTGACCAGAGAGAGAGCACTTAAACACGCAGTAATACTTGAAAGACTGAGTACCAATTGTTAATGAAATTTATTATTATTAATTTTTAGCTTATTTGGAATAACTTTTTTCACAAAATACCATAACTGTAAATATTATGGAGCCATACAGATAAGCCTCACTTAGAAATTTATTTCCTTTTTTATACAAAAACAGTTTCGGTAATAAGTTTATTAACCTTATGCAATAGATTTAAAAGGCCTTGCCAGCAATATCTGAAGTGGTTTTTTAAAAGACAATTACGATGGAAAATCAGTGATAAAATTTGTTTTTCTAACTTCTGATTTCGTGGAATCGCCAACTTCGAGTACGGTATTTGATGATGGACGCTTGAAGAACATCGCATTGACGAAAGCGGTTGAAGTGTTGGCTATCTAATC